>CM067501.1:52130126-52150126 GCA_034509495.1 Acestrorhynchus altus | reverse complement strand
TTCCTGACATTCGTCCTTGCTCTGGAAAAGTGTAACCTTGTCCTACAGAATCCGGTTCAGGCTGTATGTCTCAATCAGGTACAGTTTAGCTGATGACCTCTGCTGAGTGAAGATGTTGCCCAGCTGTCCTGTAGAGTGGAGCTGCCCTGCCAGTCTGTCACACAGCACCACCTAATCAGCCTACCAGTACATACTGGACCTGAGCCATACTGTCTGTAGGTTGCTATGGTATTTGGGCTCCTCTTGCCTGGATACAGGATGAGACAGTTGGTCATGGAGGTGGAGAGATTCCGTACGGCATCCTGCAGCACATTCACGCACAGATGTTGCAGCCGGGCCTGTAGATCCTGCACACTCATAGGTTGCTGAAGCTGGCGTCCAGCTGCTCCTATAAATGCTCGGTTGGTGATAAATCTGGGAAGGACAGGGAAGTGTTGCTGTCTGGTGGAGACATTCCTGGGAAACCCTTGCTGCGGTTGGCAGCTCTGCCATTAGAGGCGGCACGTGTCCACAGGCTGTCCTGCACATATCTCTAAGTAGCCAGTGTCCCTCGTATCACTTATAGTAGTGACCGACTGTCATATGTGATGCTCCCCAGAACCTCACACCAGCAGTAGGGACAGTGTCGCTCCACAGCAAAGGCAGGATTGAAGCCTCACCATGAGACTCAAACGAGACAGACATCAGATCCCGAACAGAAGGACTCATCACTAATGACGATATGGTTCCAGTCCTGTTCACTGTATGTGTGTGCCCTTCCAACACCTCCTAACAGCTTGGTCAGAACGGTCTAGATGGCGGACAGTTCCCCACAATGACCGTCCTGCTTCTCTCAGTCCCTTGATGCCTCCTCTTAAAGTCTGTCCGCTGGACAGAAGTCTTCGAGTGTGTCGTAGAGGCGTGTCTAGCTGTCAACGATCTCTCACCAAGAGGTACACTACCCAAAAGTAGCCTCTCAGAGTCTTTATAGGGAAGTGGGGGAAGCACCTTATGCCCTCCTGTGTCAAGATGCAGTGTCCAATCAGAAGACACCTGTAATCATTTACATATGGACAGAAGACACAACAGCATTCTGATCTGACAGTTTCTGCAATAAAACAAATAATGTTTGAATGTGATGAGTAATTCTAAGCTGTTTTGGTTGTGTGTGTGTGTGTGTGTGTGTGTGTGTGTGTGTGTGTGTGTGTGTGTGTGTGTGTGTGTGGTTTTTGCTTGTCACAACTTCAGTGTGACTGACACATCATGGCTGATCATCTGCTGGAAGCAAAAACACACACACACACCAATCTGTTGTGAGTGTGAGAGAGTAGATGGAGCATTTTCTTGTTAACCAGAGTCATCTGCTAACATGCACACACACACACACACACACACACACACAGAGCTACAGTACTGAATATAATTATCTGTGTGTGTGTGTGTGTGTGTGTGTGTGGTTGTGTGTGTGTGTGTGTGTGTGTGTGTGTGTGTTAGTTGTGGTTGATTCAGTAAAACACACACACTCTCAAGGCTATTGATCTCAGACTGTGTGATATTCTCATCAAGTCAGATCTAACACAGTCTGCACGCACACACACACACACACACACACACACACACACACACACACACACACACACACACACACACACACACACACACACACACACAGTGGGGTCTGAATGTGAATGTGGTGGTTTTTCTAATAAAGTGTCCAGTGAGTGAAACAGAAGGGGGGTGTTTCTGATAAAGTGGCCAATGTGTGAAGCAGAAGGGGGTGTTTCTCATAAAGTGGCCAGTAAGTGAAACAGAAGGGGGGTGTTTCTGATAAAGTGTCCAGTGAGTGAAGCAGGAGGTGGTGTTTCTAATAAAGTGGCCAGTGAGTGAAGCAGAAGGGGGGTGTTTCTAATAAAGTGGCCAGTGAGTGAAGCAGAAGGGGGTGTTTCTAATAAAGTGGCCAGTGAGTGAAGCAGAAGGGGGTGTTTCTCATAAAGTGGCCAGTAAGTGAAACAGAAGGGGGGTGTTTCTGATAAAGTGGCCAGTGAGTGAAGCAGAAGGGGGTGTTTCTAATAAAGTGTCCAGTGAGTGAAGCAGGAGGTGGTGTTTCTAATAAAGTGGCCAGTGAGTGAAGCAGAAGGGGGTGTTTCTCATAAAGTGGCCAGTAAGTGAAACAGAAGGGGGGTGTTTCTGATAAAGTGTCCAGTGAGTGAAGCAGAAGGGGGTGTTTCTAATAAAGTGTCCAGTGAGTGAAGCAGGAGGTGGTGTTTCTAATAAAGTGGCCAGTGAGTGAAGCAGAAGGGGGGTGTTTCTAATAAAGTGGCCAGTGAGTGAAGCAGAAGGGGGTGTTTCTAATAAAGTGGCCAGTGAGTGAAGCAGAAGGGGGGTGTTTCTAATAAAGTGTCCAGTGAGTGAAGCAGAAGGGGGGTGTTTCTAATAAAGTGTCCAGTGAGTGAAGCAGAAGGGGGGTGTTTCTAATAAAGTGTCCAGTGAGTGTATCGTCGTTGTCAGAATGCCCTAAATTAAATTGGAGTGCTGTGTGAGGGCTGGCAGCGCTGAAGGCTGTTAGTGGTGTGTATCGGGCCCTGCAGGTATCCAGCGTAAACGTTTTAATTAGTCTTGGGTTTGATTCAGATACATAATGGCAAAATAAATATCAGTTGAGTGTGAGGACGGTTTGGGTGAAATTGTCCGGGGGCTTTTTGTCGAGTTTGTACTGAGATTTCTAATCCGAAGTGCTTTTTAATTGGCTCAGTTTGATCCTCCGAGGTGGGCGTCCAGCCAGAGGAATCAGGCAGCTATTCTGGCATCTTCTTCTGCTGCAAGATGAGTTGGCTGGGCACTGTGTGTGTGTGTGTGTGTGTGTGTGTGTGTGTGTGTGTGTGTGTGTGTGTGTGTGTGTGTGTGTGATTCTCTTCACTACACCATGTCTGATTATGATCCGCTGCATTTCTGCAGTCTGCATTTAATCATATTCAAAAAGCCAATCACACGCTGCCAGGCTTCATCTCAGCAGCTGCACCAGCCAGTCAGGGTTCGACAGGGCCAAAAGTTTATGGACACCCCTTCTAATTAATGCATTCCTCTGTTTAAGTTGCACCCTTTGCTGACACAGATGCACACACCGCTGGTCTAGTCCCTGTAGAGGAGAACTGCCAATAGAATAGGACTCTCTAGGAGACCACAATCGTGACCCTTTCTGCACCGTGTCTAAAGCCAGGTGTGGACTAGAGGGGTATAAAGCCCCCCATCCACGGATGCTTTTTTGTCCATGCTGAATGCAATCAGATCCTCACAGCAGAAGAAATGAGAATGTGTCCTATATTGTCCTATAACCACACAAACCACCTAGCAACGGCCACTTAGCAACACCATACCAACCGTCTGTGGTACCATGGCAACCACATCACTTAACACACCGTGAAAACTGAAATTATGATGTTATGCATACATTATGTAATGTGTTATGTACACAAGACTGCCATAACATTAAAACCACCTGCCTAAAATATTGTGTAGGTCCCCCTCGTGCCATCTAAACAGCTCTGCTGCATCGAGGCATGAACTCTCCGAGACCTCTGAAGGTGGCCTGTGGAATCTGCACCAATACAAATGTTACAGAAGATCCCTTATGCTGTGAGTCTGACCTTTAAGAGCATCACTGAACCTTGCGCCCAGTGATCCAGTGTTGCCTTATTTGGAGCATATTGGAGCACCTGTCTGATGTTCTGGAGATGTTCTGACACAGTAATCTAGAACATCAGTTTGGTTCTTGTCAGAGTGTCTCAGATTCTAATGCTTGTCCATTTTTCCTGCTTCAGCATCAACTTCAGGACCTGTCTGTTCACCCCTCCAGAGGTGATATCCAGCTGTTCACTCCAGTGGGGGGGGGTTCACTGAACATTGTGTGCTGATGTTGCTTTAGTCCGTCTGATGGCTGTAGTGTTTATGTTGGTTCTGTTGGGAATGTCGTTGGTGTGTGCAGGTCGGAGTGCAGCCTGTTGGAGCTGTATTCGATTAGCTGATCAAATGGGCTTCGGACATGAACACGGGGTCCAGAGCCGAGTTTCTGATTTAGCGTTAAATGGACATCAGATGTCCTGATTACACACAATGTGTTTCAATTACCTCACTCTGACTTCCACATATGAGACCAGAGAGAGAGAGAGAGAGAGAGAGAGAGAGAGAGAGAGAGAGAGAGGAGGGGGGGGGGCAGTCATATCCATTTCAAAACACAGAATATTCCCATGTCAGGATTGCGAGAGTTACCAGTAGGTCCCACGGGGAACATTTAGGGTGGGACGGTCTGATCTGTTCATGTGGGCAGTTGTTCTAAATGTTCTCCACTTGTAAATGATGTTCTGGACAGTGGAACGACTGATTTCTAATTGTTCTGAGATCTTTTTAAATCCCTTCTCAGACTCATCTGCATCTACAGCCTTCTTTCTGAAGACCTCAGAGCTCTTTGGATCTGACCACTCAGTTCAACAATCAAGAGCAAACCATAATAAATATGGGGGAAATGATGTTTAGAACCCTTTAGAACTTATCAAGACATTTTGTTTGTCGTACCTTTATTTGCCAAAAAGTTAGAAAAGCATTTATGTATTTTTTTTTTATTTGAATTTCTTGCTAATAAGGTCTTAAACATTTAATATCTCAGAAATCCAGTTGGAAATTGATCATCTACTGTGTGTAAGTGTGAGTAATCTTCCTTCTCTGGACTTTTATTCTGAAATTTGAACACTATGTGAGCAAAGAGAGTCCCTCCCTTCTCATTTCCCACTACAGCCCAATATCTGGGTGAGGGATGTCATCAGCCCCGCCCCCTCTCTCTGTCCAGTCAGAGTCTGTATGCAGGTTGAGCATCAGCCCCGCCCCCTCTCTCTGATCAGTCAGAGTCTGTATGCAGGTTGATCATGTTCACGTGGACAGAGCAGTAAACATGCACTAGAAGCTCCTTCGGTATTTAAACTGGGATTGAATTCAGCTGGAAATTAGGATTTAGCTGTTTTATAAAACCACGTCTGGTACTGGTATTTTGAACTGCACAACATATGAACTCGTGGTTCATTATTAAAGGTAGCAATCAGGCTTTATGACACACCAACAAGTCTTTGAAATATGTAAATGGTGTGTGTGTGTGTTTGTGTGTGTGTGTGTGTGTGTAAGAGAGAGATTTGCTCAAGCATTTTCTAATCCATCTACTGGATTTGCATTGCCTTGTTCACTACTGAAGGGCGTCAGTGGCAAGACATGAAAGTGTGTGTGTGTGTGTGTATGTGTGTGTGCGTGTGTGTGTGTGTGTGTTTATGGTTTTCAAGGCCAAATTCTGAAACAGATCGGAGGCACATATTCATGAATTCCCTCGTTTGATGTAAGCTGCTATTGTTTAGCTGTTAGGCCAGGCGGAGTGCTCTGGAGTGCTCTGGAGTGCTCCTGTCTTTGTGTGTTTTGTGATTACGCTACAGAAGCTCCTCCGTCAGCTCTCCATCAGCTCAGCCACTCTTTGGCTGCTGAACTGAAGCCTCTTTCTGAATGAGCGATATGATTATGTGCTCGTAGCTGCATTATGAGCCGCTGTTTATTGGACTTTAATGTCCTTTCACTGATTATCTTCCCGAAGTGTCCCGAAGTGTCCCGAAGTGTCCCGAAGTAACCAGTATCACCACTGAGACATGTTAACACATTTACACCAAACTTCACTTCAGGTAGACAGTTATCACACCTGACCTTAAGCCCAGGACACACCAAGCCATCAAACCACCATTGTTTGATCAATGTTTCTCAACCCTGGTCCTAGAGGCACCCCTGCCCTGCACGTTGTACCTTGAACACATTCCCTGCTACACGGAAAGGGTTCGTTAATGAGCTGGAGAGTTCATGCAGGTGTACTGGGAGCAGGAAAACTTCTCAGATAGGCAGGATAGGGGTGCCTCTAGGACCCGAGTTGAGAAAAACTGTGTTATGTTGTGCGTCTTTCTTGAGACTCAAGGTGTTTCATGAGAATGATGGGAAATTATGTTGACTGATGTTGTTTAATGGACAATGAAGGTGTTTTTGTTTTTAGAATGATGGTGTTTGGTGGAGAATTATGAAGTTTGGTGAAAAGTGCTGGTGTTGGGAATGGAATGGTTGTGTTTAGTGGACAATGATGGTGTTCGATGGAGAGTGATGGTGTTCGTTTGGTTGAGAATGATGGTGCTTGATGGAGAATGATGGTATTTCTGGAGAATGATGGTGTTTGATGGGGAATGGTGGTGTTTGATGGAGAATGATGGTGTTTGATGGGGAATGGTGGTGTTTGATGGAGAATGGTGGTGTTCTGCTGGTTCAGAATGATGGTGCTTGATGGAGAATGATGGTACTTCTGGAGAATGATGGTGTTTGATGGAGAATGATGGTGATTGATGGGGAATGGTGGTGTTTGATGGAGAATGATGGTGATTGATGGAGAATGGTGGTGTTTGATGGAGAATGGTGGTGTTTGATGGAGAATGGTGGTGTTCTGCTGGTTCAGAATGATGGTGTTTGGTGGAAAATGATGGTTTTGAATGGGAAAGTGTTTGGTGGAGAATCTGTTGGAGATGAACAATGTTCTTATTATAAGGCTGTTGGAGGAACGGTCTTGGTGTAGGTCGTTATTGGCAGTGTTCAGTGGTTTATCTGCTGGCCACACCTTTGGCTTTTGACCGTTTTCCCGTTGGGGTGGAGTGGATTCCAGCGGAGCTTGTTTCGGAGCTCATTTACAGCTAAATGCTTCTGTTCTTTTGCCATTGCAGGTCACTTTTCACCTTGGAAGAACCCCAAGCAGGTAAAATGAACCATAACCCAACCATAAGCTCTGTAAGCTCGCTTTCCTCTATTACATAGTAATTAACCAGCAGCTGGCGTTGAGCTTTGTGTAATAACAAGCTTATTAGACTACTAACCCTGGATGCGGAGCTCTAACTAAGCCCGGAATGCCTTATACATTCCTTATAGCGCTGTGCGTTGTAATTACACACGTAATTACACACGTAATTACACACTGGCTGCCACGTCTTACTCTGAGCTGCTTACTTTCAATCAGACGGTGATTTCTGTTCACGGCAGATATCGCATTACTACACAAAACAAGCCCATTAACAGCTTAAAGCACTTATTTATGGAGTCCGAAAGTATGGTTTGGCTCTTTTGTTGCTGCTGCTGCTAAAAATGCGCTCATTACTGGACGCTGCATTAGAGCCCGTTGTCTTGGTAGTGCCATATCTGTGAACAGACTCCTTGAGAACCTCTGCATTCATTAACCCTCCTAATCTCACCAACATGCTGTATAATAAGGCAGGGTTACCTGCACGTTCTTCACTCTCAGACTTCATTTATTTCATTACCGTCCAGATTTATTGTGTTTACCCACAAACGAGGCTCCAATCGGCCTCAATTATCTCCCGAAATCTCCATAAACATCTCCAAACTCTTTGTGTTTCTGTTTTTTATGCCTTTGAAATATGTTCTTGCCCACTCAACCAATCACAGTCAGATATTTACACCATCAATCACATAATAATAAAGTGTCCCGAGACTCTGAAGCTGATGTATTATTCACCCATGAATGTGAAAATGTAGTTATTCTTATCGATCAGCAGCTGGTAATTACAGCTGTTTTTTTCCCCACACCTGGACAGTTCGGTTGGACGTTTCCCTTCGTCCCAGCTCTGATAAATTGACCATGATGGACGAGTTGACTAAATCACATCGGCTATTTACATAAGAGTACGACTGTATTCTGAACTAATCAACAGTCCAACAATCCATCCCTGTTTCTCCTCTCACTGTCCGTTCTACCAGCTCCTCAGACCATGCAGACTGTAGTTCATCTGTTTGTCCTCCTCCTTTCACCCTGATCTTCAAAGGTCAGGACCCCACAGGACCTGTGGGTGGGTCATTCTCAGCACTGCAGTCGCGTTGACATGGCGGTGGTGTGTTAGACTGTTGTATACGATGCTCCCCAGATCATCACACCAGCATGCGGGGCAGTGTGTTGCTCCACAGCAAAGGCAGGATTGAAGTTCTCACCAAGAGGCCTCCATGCTCAAACCCTAACCCTCAGAGAATCTCCCACACTGCTCCACATCCTCCACCATGACTACGAGAAGCGACTGTTGTAGGGTGTTCCCGGTGAGCAGTGGTGAGCATCTGCCAATGGTGGTGTAAAGACAGACCAGGAAACAGCATCCAAGATCTGAGGTTCTTTGATGGTGATGAAGGCGATCTCATCTAGGTGGAACAAGAATAGAAGTGTTCAGTGATGGATATAGAAGGAACGCAATGTAGCTCCCCCTGCTGAGTGTGGTGAGAGTGTGTCCACTCTAACTCCTGTCCACCACCAGAAAGCACCTAAATTGGACCTGGACTGGATTGATGGATGTAGGTGACCATCAATTGGGAATGGATGGGGTCTGTGTATGCTGTAAACCTGTGAGAAGCTCTGGAAGAACATGTTCATTGGAAGAAGGAAAAATGGACAAGCATTAAAATCTGAGACAATTTGACAAGAACCAAACTCTGATGTTCTAGACGACTGGGTCTTGTGGGGTGTTCCTGGTATGCAGTGGTCAGGAACTAACGAAAGTGTTCCAAGGAAGGACAATCTTAGATCACGAAGCCCAAGGCTCACTGATGCTCATGGAGGTCCCACCTCACGATTTCCAGGATTTGATGGATGTGCTGTAAGGTTAGTCTTGGTGCAGAGACCACAGGACATCTTCAGAGGTCTTGCAGGACATATTAGGCAAAGTATTGATAGTATTGATCACACTATTGTGGCTCATTTGTGCAGTCCAGTCCTGACTGAGCTCATCTGGACCTCCACTGTGGGTTACATCACACCACAAACGTCTCCTGTCCATGTTCTCCAGCCCTCTGTTCCTCCATCCTCCACTCCTCCAGCACCTTTTCCCATCTCTTCCTCTCCTTTCTTTAATCATATAAGCAGAGAGATGTAAAAGCCCAGAGAATCATTTCAGGCTGAGTTTTAATATTTCTCCTCGTATATGGAGGATAATTCACAGATGGATGTGAAAACATTTCCTCTTGCCAAGGAAAATTAGATGCGGGAGTTTCATCATCACATTATAAGAGATTAATATTGGGAATGAATAGCCGTTAGATACGGATTAACAACTGACTGAGTCTGGCTGGCAACACGCAACCCAGTGTGTTCGTATATATACTCTATATTCATACTCTATATTCATACTCTATATCAACACCCAGTCTCCATATATACTCTATATTCATACTCTATATTCATACTCTATACTAGCTAACTGCACACTCAGTTCATATCGTCCCTGACAGTGATAACATCGCCATTAACTTGGCTTGACCGACTGATTAGCAAACTCCTTCAACAGATGTTTCCTAAAACAGCATTATGTATGAATCCAAATAACTCCACTCTTCTTGGAAACACCTTTTTAGACCTTCTTCACCATAAAACCCTTCACAAATGTTGTCCAATCAAGTGCTGTAACATAGCGTTGGAGATTTCGTAACACCTCCACCACCATGTTTAACAGAAGAGGGGGTGTGCTGTGGAGCGAAGGCCGGAGAAAAAGAATGAAAGTGCTTTGAACGCTCACACTTCCAATATTAGCGTTGCATCGGTCATGTCCTGATGCTGGAAACCAGTTTGGACTTAATGGACATTTTGACTGGAAATCAAGCTACACAGTAGTGTGTGTGTGTAGGCAGGGACGATGACATCCTGACATTTTTTAATCTGCTCCTTTCCTGAGCTGTTCTGCATCACACGCTGCCACCCTGTCAGATTAACACACTAACAGTGACCCGCTCTGATAAGGCCTGGCATCTTTTTCATCTCTGCTTCCCTCCTGCCTCCTTTAATTATCCCTCCGCGGCTTTGGCTTCTTCCGCGCTCCCAGTGTTATTAGGCAAAGCGTGTGAAAGACCAGCTTCTCCAGCTTTCTAGCACCTGCTTACCATTCTGTGCATGTTCTGTCCTCTCCACATCGGTTCCCCAACCCTTCTTTACACACGGTTGGGTTTATTTATTCATTCGTTAGGTGGTGGAGGTCTTTCACAAGCTCTTTATGTGAAATGCTGTGAACAAAGATGAAGTGTTGGCGATTCAGATGTTTAAAGTCATTTCGAAAATTACAGCTGACCTCCTCCTTGGTACGCTCATATCAAGGAGCATTGCCAGGCCCTTAATTGTTAATAGCTTGGCAAAACGGGCGTTCTGCACCCCTAAAGCGAAGACTAATTACTGAGAGAGCTCCTTCACAACATCATTATGCATATTAACGCAGCAGTCTGGACAAAAGTCAACCACAGTTTCCTCCTCTCACCACTAACATAGTCAGTCAGCCAAGTCACGTCTGGTGTCTGAAGTTTGCTTCATTAGTTTTACGCTGTGGCTTCCAAACTAATGTAGCTTCAACTGCATGTCTGATCACAGTCATATCAGTGATATCTAATAGATGTTTCCTGTGTTTATGTGGTTTCTGATACTGTATGTCTCTGTTATTGAGAAACGGCCAGATAAAGTTCACTACCAACACTAATCCAATCTGAGAACCTTAAAGCTGAGCATCTGCCAAAATCAATCTGATCTGAGAACCTTAAAGCTGAGCATCTGCCAAAATCAATCTGATCTGAGAACCTTAAAGCTCAGTATCGGCCAAAATCAATCTGATCTGAGAACCTTAAAGCTGAGTATCGGCCAAAATCAATCTGATCTGAGAACCTTAATGCTGAGTATCGACCGACATCAGTCTGATCTGAGAACCTTAAAGCTGAGTATTGGCCAAAATCAATCTGATCTGAGAACCTTAATGCTGAGTACCGGCCAAAATCAATCTGATCTGAGAACCTTAAAGCTGAGTATCGGCCGACATCAATCTGATCTGAGAACCTTAATACTGAGTATCGGCCGACATCAATCTGATCTGAGAACCTTAAAGCTGAGTATTGGCCAAAATCAATCTGATCTGAGAACCTTAAAGCTCAGTATTGGCCGACATCAATCTGATCTGAGAACCTTAAAGCTGAGCATCGGCCAAAATCAATCTGCTCTGAGAACCTTAAAGCTGAGCATCGGCCAAAATCTCTGATCTGAGAACCTTAAAGCTGAGTATTGGCCAAAATCAATCTGATCTGAGAACCTTAAAGCTCAGTATTGGTTTAGACATCAATCTGATCTGAGAACCTGTGCTGAGCATCGCCAAAACCAATCTGCTGTTCTGAGAACTCAAAGCTGAGAGTATCGGCCAAAATTCATCTGATCTGGAGAACCTTAAAGCTGGAGCATCGTCGATACATCAATCTGATCTGAGAACCTTAAAGCTGAGTATTACCATATCAATCTGATCTGAGAACCTTGAAGCTGAGTATCGCCAAAATCTATCTGATCTGAGAACCTAAAGCTGAGTATTGGCCAAATCAATCTTACCTGAGAACCTTAAAGCGAGCATCACAAATCAATCTATTCAGGAATTCCTGACATGAGTATCGCCTACACTGTCTGATCTGGAGAACTCAAAGCTGAGTATTGGCCAAAATCAATCTTACCTGAGAACCTTAAAGCTGAGTATTGGCCAAAATCAATCTGATCTGAGAACCTTAAAGCTGAGTATCGGCCGACATCAGTCTGATCTGAGAACCCAGCGAGTATTGGCCAAAATCAATCTTACCTGAGAAACCTTAAAGCTGAGTATTGGCCAAAATCAATCTGATCTGAGAACCCAAAGCTGAGTATTGGGCAAAATCAATCTTGATCTGGAGATCCCACGCTGATATCGTCGACATCAATCTGATCTGAGAACCTTAAAGCTGAGTATTGGCCGACATCAATCTGATCTGAGAACCTTAATGCTGAGTATCGGCCGACATCAATCTGATCTGAGAACCTTAAAGCTGAGTATCGGCCAAAATCTATCTGATCTGGAGAACCCAGCTTGGAGCATCGCCAAAATCAATCTGATCTGAGAACCTGAAAGCGAGACATTGGCCAAAATCAATCTACCTGAGAACCCAAAGCTGAGTATTGGCCAAAATCAATCTGATCTGAGAACTCAGCTGAGTATCAGCCGGCATCAGCTCTGATCTGAGAACCAAAGCTTTATATTGGCCAAAATCAATCTGATCTTGAGAACCTAAAGCTGAGATCAGCCGCACATCAGTCTGATCTGAGAAACCTTAAAGCTGAGAGCATAATAAAATCAATCTTACTCTGAGAACCTTAGTTGAGTATTGGCTAAAATCAATCTGATCTGAGAACCTTAATGCTGAGTATCGACCGACATCAGTCTGATCTGAGAACCTTAAAGCTGAGTATTGGCCAAAATCAATCTGATCTGAGAACCTTAAGCTGAGTATCAATGACATCAGTCTGATCTTGAACCTTAGCTGAGTAGCCGCCAATCAATCTTACCTGGCAGAACCTAAAGCTGAGTATTGGCCAAAATCAATCTGATCTGAGAACCTAATGCTGAGACGCTTCCACATCAGTCTGGATCTGAGAACCTTAAAGCTGAGTATTGGCCAAAATCAATCTTACCTGAGAACCTTAAAGCTGAGTATTGGCCAAAATCAATCTGATCTGAGAACCTTAAAGCTGAGTATCGGCCGACATCAGTCTGATCTGAGAACCTGTGCCGAGTATTGGCCAAAATCAATCTTGTACGCCCCCAGAACTCCAAAGTTGAGTATCGTGCCAAAATCAATCTGATCTGAGAACCTTAAAGCTGAGTATCGGGCCGATACCTCAGTCTGGGATTCTGAGAAATCCTTGTAGCTGAGTATTGGCCAAAATCAATCTTACCTGAGAACCTTAAAGCTGAGTATTGGCCAAAATCAATCTGATCTGAGAACCTTAAAGCTGAGTATTGGCCAAAATCAATCTGATCTGAGATCCTTAAAGCTGAGTATCAGCCGACATCAGTCTGATCTGAGAACCCAAAGCTGAGTATTGGCCAAAATCAATCTGATCTGAGAACCCAGTTGAGTACGACATCAGTCTGATCTTGAGAACCCAGAGCTGAGTATTGGCCAAAATCAATCTTACTCAGAACCCTTAGTTGACATTGCCAAATCAATCTGATCTGAGAACCTTAATGCTGAGTATCGGGCCGCACATCATCAGTCTGATCTGAGAACCTTAAAGCTGAGTATTGGCCAAAATCAATCTTACCTGAGAACCTTAAAGCTGAGTATTGGCCAAAATCAATCTGATCTGAGAACCTTAATGCTGAGTATCGGCCGACATCAGTCTGATCTGAGAACCTTAAAGGAGTATTGGCCAAAATCAATCTTTTACCCTGAGAACCTAAAGCTGAGTATTGGCCAAAATCAATCTGGATCTTGAGAAACTCAAAGCTGAGTATCAGCCGACATCAGTCTGATCTGAGAACCTTAAAGCTGAGTATTGGCCAAAATCAATCTGATCTGAGAACCTTAAAGCTGAGTATCAGCCGACATCAGTCTGATCTGAGAACCTTTAAAGCTGAGCATCAATGACATCAATCTCGATCTGAGAACCTTAAAGCTGAGTATTGGCCAAAATCAATCTGATCTGAGAACCTAATGCTGGAGCACGGTTTGTCATCAGTCTGACCTTGAGAACCTTGGTAAAGCTGAGTATATTGGGCCACAAAATCAATCTGATCTGGAGAACCTTAAAGCTGGAGTATCAGCCGACATCAGTCTGATCTGAGAACTCAGTTGGAGTATTGGCCACAAAATCAATCTTACTCTGAGAAACCTTAAAGCTGAGTATTGGTCAAAATCAATCTGATTGAGAACCTTAATGCTGAGTACTTCACATCAGTCTGATCTGGAGAACCTAAAGCTGGAGACTGGCCACAAAATCAATCTGATCTGAGAACCTTAAAGCTGAGTATTGGCCAAAATCAATCTGATCTGAGAAACTTAAGGGAGCATCGCCAACATCAGTCTGATCTGAGAACTTTAAAGCTGAGCAGTATTACTGAAATCAATCTTACCTGAGAACCTTCAAAGCTGAGACACAAATCACCTGATCTGAGAACCTGTGCCGAGTATTGGCCAAATCAATCTGATCTGAGATCTCAGTTGAGTAATGTTTACATCAAATCTGATCTGAGAACCTTAAAGCTGAGCATTGCCAAAATCAATCTGATCTGAGAACTTAAAGCTTGAGTATCAGCCGACATCAGTCTGATCTGGAGAAACTTTAAAGCTGAGTATTGGCCAAATCAATCTTACCTTGAGAAATCCCTTAAAGTTGAGTACACAAAATCAATCTGATCTGAGAATCCTTAATGCTGGCATCGCCGACATCAGTCTGATCTGAGAACCTTCAAAGTTGAGTATTGGCCAAAAATCAATCTGATCTGGAGAACCTAAAGCGAGTATCAGCCGACATCAGTCTGATCTTGAGAACCTTAATGCTGAGTATCGGCCGACATCAATCTGATCTGAGAACCTTAAAGCTGAGTACGCCAACATCAATCTGATCTGAGAACCTTAAAGCTGGTATTGGCTTCGACATCAATCTGATCTGAGAACCTAAAGCTGAGTGGCCACAAAATCAATCTTACCTGAGAACCTTAAAGCTGAGTATCGCCGACATCAGTCTGATCTGAGAACCTTAAAGCTGAGTATCAGCCGACATCAGTCTGATCTGAGAACCTTAAAGCTGAGTATTGGCCAAAATCAATCTGATCTGAGTAGAACCTGTGTTGCAGTATCGCTTACATCAGTCTGATCTTGAGAACCTTAAAGCTGAGTATTAGTAGTTAATGTAGTTAACAGCAGATGTGTTTCTGGCCTTAGAGCTGTTCCTGATTTTCTACACTGAGAACGTATACTTCTTGGTACATGACTGATGCCAAGAACTCTACCATAACCTAAATACACTGGCCTGCAGGACTGGAGGTGACTACCATCAGAATCCATGTCTGTGCTCCCCTTTTGAACAGTGTACCTTCTTTAGTCCATGGTTATAGATAACAAAGAGTCCTACAGTGTCAGAAACCACATTACCAGGTCTACTAGAGATAAATCGAACACCCTATACAGTTTGAGTGGAGAGTGCACATGAGATTTAGGTCGCAGTTAACACCATGCTAATTGGTGTACATATACTTCCATTACTTAGCGACATTAGCATCATGGTTCCATTGGCTTTTGGGAAACTGTGTACACCAGGCTTTTCTTTGAGGAGCTGCGGGTTTTTACTCTTTGACTGTATTTTTACAGGTTTTGGAATTCACTGGGACCCCCAGGAGCAGTTCTTTCTGTCCTGCCCTCTCACAACGCCCCTACTCCACTGGCCCTCAGCTGCAGAGCCCCCCCAGAGCTTTGACCTGAGCAAACCTGACCCCTATGACCTGTACGCCAAGTCCAGGGCTATGTATGAGAGTAGGCGTAAGTAAATCTCCTCCGAAACACTGAGACTCGCAGGGGTCTCATCATGAGCACTGGTTTATTAAGGGGTTCTTGATGAAAGAAGTTCGTGCACTTTATACACACTTAAACTGTGCTCAGAAACAGACAAAGATCAGTAACAGTGTAGTTACTGAAACTGTATCAGAAACTACAGTCCTGCAGCCGGTATTAAAGATCAGCAGTGTAGTTACTGAAATCAGTATCAGAAACACAGTCCGTAAAGCCGTATTAAAGATCAGTAATAGTGTAATGTCGTGAAACTGTATCAGAAACACAGTCCGTAGGCCGTATTAGCAAGATCAGTAATATGTAGTTACGAAACTGTATCAGAAACACAGTCCGTAGCCGTATTAAAGATCAGTAATTGGTGTAGTTACTGAAACTGTATCAGAAACACAGTCCATGAAGATCACGGCAGTGTAGTTACTGCAAAACTGTATCAGAAACACAGTCCGGTAGCCGTATTAAAGATCAGCAGTGAAAAGATGAAACTGTATCAGAAACACAGTCCGTAGCCGGTATTAAAGACTGCACAGTAGCTACGAAATTGTATCAGAAACACAGTCCGTAGCTTGCATAAAGATCAGTAACAGTGTAGTTACTGAACCGTATCAGAAACACAGTCCGTAGCCGGTATTAAAGATCAGTAACAGTGGTTACTGAAACTGTATCAGAAACACAGTCCGTAGCCGTATTAAAGATCAGCAGTGTAGTTACTGAAACTGTATCAGAAACACAGTCCGTAGCCGTATTAAAGATCAGCAGTGGTAGTTACTGAATCCGTATCAGGAAACACAGTCCGGTAGCCGGTATTAAAGATCAGTAACAGTGTAGTTACTGAAACTGTATCGTGTCGTCCGTAGCCGGTATTAAGATCAAAGTGCGTAGTTACTGAAACTTATCAGGAACAACCGTAGCCGTATTAAAGATCAGCAGTGTAGTTACTGAAACTGTATCTGAAACACAGTCCGGTAGCCTGTATTAAAGATCGGCAGCAGTGTAGTTACTGAAACTGTATTCGAAACACAGTCCGGTAGCCGGTATTAAAGATCAGCAGCAGTGTAGTTACTAAAACTGTATCAGAAACACAACCGCAGCTGTATTAAAGATCAGCAGTGTAGTTACTGAAACTGTATCAGAAACAGGTCCAGCCGACAAAGATCAGCAGCAGTGTAGTTACTGAAACTGCATCAGAAACACAGTCCGTAGCCGTATTAAAGATCAGCAGTGTCGCTACTGAAACTGTATCAGAAACACAGTCCGGTAGCCGGTATTAAAGATCAGCAGCAGGTAGTTATACTGAAATCGTATCAGAAACACAGTCCGTAGCCGGTATTAAAGATCAGTAACAGTGTAGTTACTGAAACTGTATCAGAAACACAGTCCGCAGCCGGTATTAAAGATCAGCAGTGTAGTTACTGAAATCAGAACAGAAACACAGGTAGTCCGCAGCCGGCATTAAAGATCGTGTAGTTACTGAAACTGCATTGTTACAGTCCGTAGCCGGTATTAAAAGATCGGGGCAGCAGTAGTTACTAAACTGTATCAGAAACACAGTCCGTAGCTGGTATTAAAGATCAGTAACAGTGTAGTTACTGAAACTGTATCAGAAACACAGTCCGGTAGCTGCTATTAAAGATCAGTAACAGTGTAGTTACTGAAACTGTATCAGAAACACAGTCTGGTAGCCGGTATTAAAGATCAGTAGCAGTGGAGTTACTGAAACTGTATCAGAGACACAGTCCGTAGCTGTATTAAAGATCAGTAACAGGTAGTTACTGAAACTGTATCAGGAAACACAGTCCGTAGCCGGCATAAAGATCAGCAGCAGTGTAGTTACTGAAACTGTATCAGAAACATGCAGTTACTGAAACTGTATCAGAAATACAGTCCGTAGCCGTATTAAAGATCAGCAGTGTAGTTACTGAAACTGTATCAGAAACACAGTCCGCAGCCGTATTAAAGATCAGCAGCAGTGTAGTTACTGAAACTGTATCAGAAACACAGTCCGTAGCCGTATTAAAGATCAGCAGTGTAGTTACTGAAACTGTATCAGAAACACAGTCCGTAGTCGGGTATTAAAGATCAGTAACAGTGTAGTTACTGGAAACCGTATCAGAAAACACAGTCCGCAGCCGGCATGAAAAGATCAGCAGTGTAGTTACGAAACTGTATCAGAAACACAGTCCGCAGCCGCATAAAGATCAGCAGTGTAGTTAATGGAACTTATCAGAAACACAGTCCGTGAGCTGGTATTAAAGATCAGTAACAGTGTAGTTACTGAAACTGTAATAAACACAGTCCCATTGTATTAGCAAGATCAGTAACAGTGTAGTTACTTCGAAACTGTATCAGAAACACAGTCCTGCAGTCAAAGATGAAGATCAGCAGTGTAGTTATTGAAACTGTATCAGAAACACAATCCGGTAGCCGGTATTAAAGATCAGTAACAGTGTAGTTACTGAAACTGTATCAGAAACACAGTCCGTAGCCGGTATTAAAGATCAGTAACAGTGTAGTTACTGAAACGTATCAGAAACACAGTCCGGTAGCCGGTATTAAAGATCAGTAACAGTGTAGTTACGAAACTGTATCAGAAACACAGTCCGCTAGCCGGTATTAAAGATCAGCAGCAGTGTAGTTACTGAAACTGTATCAGAAACAGAGGCTGGTTGTTCAACATCTTGACACCAATAATGCTCTTGTGGCTGAATGCTGTCAAATCCTCACTGCAAAGCAGAAAGTCTCCAGAATCTGGTCGAACATCTTCTCTGGACAGTAGAGACAGTTAGTCCAACAAAAGCAGGATCAAATCTTTTGAATTCCCTTAGTTTTCAGGTGAAACAGTGAGGGAGCAGGTGTCCCAATATTTTTGTCCATGTTGCATATTTGGAATAGTTGTATTTACAGGAAATTGAGATAGTTGGTGAAAGCACTGTTCATTTCTATCAGACAGATATTCAGTGTACATTTCCTTATATGGGCATAACGAAGACTCCGGAATGACGCACGACCTCGGAGGCTGATTAAGGGGTATCCTGTCGGCAGTAACGGTGTTTATCTGTCATATTTTATTCATGTGGAATCAGTGAGCTCTGCTGAACGGAGTGAAATCAGAGCACTGTTGTTTCTTTTCAGTGTGTGTTACACACACACACACATGGACATACACACACACACACACACACACACCTCCTCAGCCCTTTTTGCTGGGTTTTTCATATCTCCTGTGTTGAAATGAAAGGAAGTGGCAGGTCTTGTTCCTGAACACTGCAGAACGTTCTGACAAGCTAGGTTTGTTTTGTTTTATATGAAGTGTTGGGTTTGGTTTTGTTTGTTGTGTTGGATTTGGTTGTGCTGTTTGGTGTTGTGTTGTTTTAGGTTTTGTTAGGTTTGGTTGTGTTGTGTTTGGTTTTATTTTGTTATGTTTAGTTTGGTTGGGTTTGGTTTTGTTGTGTTGTGTTGTGTTGGGGTTGGTTTGGTTTTGTTGTTGTTTCGTGTTGTGTTATGTTGCATTTAGTTTTTTTAGGTTTCATTGTTGGGTTTGTTTTTTTTTAGGTTGGGTTTGGTTGATTTGCGTTTGGTTTTATTTTGTTATATTTAGTTTGGTTGTGTTGGGTTGTGTTATGTTGTGTTGGGTTTGGTTGTGTTGGATTTAGTTGTGTTATATTGTGTTGGGTTTAGTTTTGTTAGGTTGCGTTTGGTTGTTTTTTGTTGGGTTTGGTTTGGTTTTGTTAAGTTGTTTTCTGTTGGGTTTTGTTAGGTTTGGTTGTGTTGTGTTGGGTTTGGTTGTGTTGTGTTGTGTTGTGTCTGGTTTGGTTATGTTAAGTTGTTTTGTGTTGGATTTGTTTGTGCTGTTTGGTGTTGTGTTGGGTTTTGTTGTGTTGTGTTGTGTTGTTTTGGATTGTGTTTTGTTTTGTGTTATGCTGTGTTGGGTTTGGTTGTTTGGTGTTGTGTTGGGTTGTGTTGGGTTGTGTTGTGTGTGTTTGGTTTGGTTTGTTAAGTTGTTTTGTGTTGGATTTGGTGTTGTTTGGTGTTGTGTTGGGTTTTGTTGTGTTGTGTTGTTTTGGATTGCGTTTTGTTTTGTGTTGTGCTGTGTTGTTTTGGATGCGGTTTTGTTTTGTGTTGTGCTGTGTTGTTTTGGATTGCGTTTTTGTTTTGTGTTGTGCTGTGTTGGGTTTGGTTGTGTGGTGTTGTGTTTTGTTGTGTTGTGCTGTGTTGTGTTGTGTTTATTTGGTTTTAAGGTTGTTTTGTGTTGGATCGGCTAGCTGTTTGGTGTTGTGTTGGGTTGTGTTGTGTTGGGTTGTGTTGTGTTGTTTTTGGTTTGGTTTGGTTAAGTTGTTTTGTGTTGGATTTGGTTGTGCTGGTTGGTGTTGTGTTGGGTTTTGTTGCGTTGTGTTGTTTTGGATTGTGTTGTGCTGTGTTGGTTTGGTTAGGTTGCGTTTGGTTGTGTTGTGTTGTGTTGTGTGTTTAATAATTTCTGTGGGTTTCTGTTTTAGTGTTCGACATGTTTCACAGCTGCGTGAATAAATGTTTGATGTGGAGAGTCTCTGCCTGCAATGCCAATCACCATTAAAACCAGTAAAACC
>CM067501.1:52090126-52127626 GCA_034509495.1 Acestrorhynchus altus | reverse complement strand
GTGTGTGAGTGTGTGTGTGTGTGTGTGAGTATGTTTGTAGGTGTGTGGATGGTGTGTGGAGGTGTGAGGAGGTGTGTGGAGATGTGAGGAGGTGTGTGGATGGTGTGAGGAGGTGAGTGGATGTGTGAGTATGTCGAAGGCAGTGTGTGTGTGTGTGAGAGGAGGTGTGTGTGATGGAGGTGATGTGTGGGAGTGTGGAGTGTGTGTGGGAGGTGAGGTGTGTATGTGTGTGAGGGTGTGTGTGAGTATGTTTGTGTGTGTGTGTGTGAGTGTGTGAGTGTGAGTGTGTGTGTGTGTGTGAGTGTGTGTGTGTGTGTGTGTGTGTGTGTGTGTGTGTGTGTGTGTGTGTGTGAGTATGTTTGTGTGTGTGTGTGTGTGTGTGTGTGTGTGTGTGTGTGTGTGTGTAAACTGCAGCCCTGATTAAACTGTGCAGACAGTCGTTTTAATGAAGGCTGAGTGAAGTCACGGTCTGAATGTTCTGGTTCTGTCGCGCTATCTTAAACAGAGTCTGTCCTTTTACACTGTTTTATACTAAACCACTGGGCAGCGTGTGTGTCCATTTGTACTGGATTGACCCCGTAAGTAAGTAAATATACTCATTTGACCCACTGTGTTACACACACAGCAATTAAACTTTCCGCTAACACATCCACACACACCTGATACACACACACACCAAAGTTACTCACACACCAGGGGCAGTGAGCACATGTCCCCTGATGGTGGGCAGTTCTCAAGGACACTTCAGTCACGCCTCCTGCCAGTTCAGGATTTGAACCGTGACCATCCAGTCACAAGGCTGTGTTAAAGTGTTAAAGTACCTCCACCATGTTTGGAAGCTGTGCTTCAGCCGGGCTCTAGCTGGCAGTGAGTGTGTTTACATGCAGCCAGTAATCAGATAACACACTGGATTGTGCTGCCCGCTGGTCTCTTGACCGGTGCACGAGGGCATGCGCAGACTGGACCGGACAGAAATCAGACTCAGCGGTTTACGTGCACTGAGCTAAACTCCAGCGGATTTGTAGACCTCACTTTGAGACCACAGTACACCTACTAAAACGTACCGCCCCACATGCCATTGGTCAAAGAACCATTGCTAGCACCTGTTATTTTGAAGGTACCATGATAAATGGACAGTGAGAGTCTTCAGGCTCACAATGCAGATGGTGTTGCTATGGGAACATCAGATGATCCAAACCCGCTTAACCACATGATGTATTTACGTGTGTTGAACTCACCTGTGCAGATCCTGATTGGGGCGATCATAGAGAACAGTCCGGCGGATAAAGACGGACGCTTGCGCCCGGGAGATGAGCTGCTGTCCGTGGACGGAATCCCCGTCGCTGGGAAACCCCACCGTTACGTCATTGATCTGATGCACGGGCGGCTCGCAACGGCCAGGTCAAAATGACCATACGGAGGAGAGCGCAGCCCACGGGTAAGAGGTCAAATATGTCCAGGTGTACGGTATTTTACCTAGTGTTTAGTCAGTATAAACAAATGGACAAAAGTATTGGGACACCTGCTCATTCACTGTCTTTCTGAAGTTTATCCTGCTTTTGCTGGAGTAACTCTCTGTACTGTCCAGAGAAGACTTTCTACTAGACTCGGGAGCGTTGCTGTGAGGATTTGATTGTATTCAGTGATAAGAACAGTGATCAGTGAGGTCTGGATGTTGGATGATCATCCCACCTCATCCCAAACGTACAGGATGGAGCTCCATCATTCCAGAGAACAGAGTTCCACTGATCCACAGCTCAGTGCTGGGGGGTCTTTATACCCCTCTAGTCCACACCTGGTCTTAGACATGGAGACAATAGGTCATGTTTGTTTATCTGCTCCAGAGAGTCCTATTCTATTGGCAGTACATCTCTACAGGGACTAGACCAGCTGTGTACAAGCTGAGGGCACTATAAGGGGTGTCCACAAACTTTTGGACATTTGTATATTGTGCATTTTTTTTCTCTCTCTCTCTATTCTAATTCTGTGTCTCCCTCTCTGTCTTTGTCTTCCTCTGACTCATCTCTTCTGTCATTGGTGGTCTGTCACGGTGGTCTCGGCCTCTGTAGAGAGCAGAGGCGGGCGGTTGCCGGAAGCTTTTGTTAAACCCGTTGAGTTTGGTGACAGAAACTCTGTTGACGTGCTTTATTCGTCCGCGCCGCTTCTTTCCTTTCCAGCTCTCAGAGTCAGAGTTGTGTCCACTGCTGTATCTCATCTACATGCACTCGGCCCCTTTTTGGTCATTTACATCCATTAAGTATCCAGACACTGAATTCTCCTGCTTTAACGGTCTAGAACCCCAGGCCTAAAAAGTAGAACCGGGTTTATAGGAGACAGACATTGTTCTTTTAAGGAGACTCTAAGCTGCTCAAGTTTGTTTTCTTATTAAAACGCTCTATATTTTAGACATTATGTTGGAAATTTATCATCAGAGTGTTTTTGAGCTGAAAATGAAGAATTTTATGGGTTATTTATAATTATATTGGAATATTTAATAATATGTTCTTCGAATACGAAATGAAAAACAAACCTGAATATTCATTATTATTTTTATTGTTCATGAATGTATCAGTATTATCTCTTCTCAGGACTTTTATTCTGAAAGAACGAGAGCAAACAGCCCCTCCCTTCTTGTTTTGCTCTGTGGCCAAATATCTGGGTCAGTGATGTCAGCCCCGCCCCTCTCTGATCAGCTGAGTTCATGCAGGTTGATCATCAGCCCTGGCCCCTCTCTCTGATCAGTCAGAGTCTGTATGCAGGTTGAGCATCAGCCCCGCCCCCTCTTCTCTGATCAGTCAGGAGTCTGTATGCAGGTTGACATCAGCTCCTGCCCCTCTCTCTCTGACTCAGTCAGAGTTCGCGCAGGTTGGAGCATCAACCTCGCTCTCTGATCAGTCAGAGTCTGTATGCAGTTGAGCATCAGCCCCGCCCCTCTCTCTCTGATCAGTCAGAGTTCGTATGCAGGTTGATTGTCGCCTCGCCTCTCTCTCTGGACCAGTCAGAGTCTGTATGCAGGTTGAGCATCAGCCCCGCCCCCTCTCTCTGATCAGTCAGAGTCTGTATGCAGGTTGATTGTCAGCCCCGCCCCCTCTCTCTGATCAGTCAGAGTCTGGATGCAGGTTGAGCATCAGCCCCGCCCTCTCTGATCAGTCAGAGTCTTTATGCAGGCTGATCATCAGCCCGCCCCTCTCTCTGATCAGTCAGAGTCTGTATGCAGGTTGAGCATCAGCCCCGCCCCCTCTCTCTGATCAGTCAGCCATGAGCAGCCATGACCACATGACCCTAAAGTCACCAGCATTGAGCTGTGGAGCAATGGGACTATGTTCTCTAGAATGATGGAGCTCCATCCAGTAATTTTGGATCTCCAAAATCTGCTAGAAAATCTTCTCTGGACAGTAGAGTCCGTTACTCCAGCAAACGCAGGATAAACTCTCTTTAAATACCCTTGATTTCAGAAGAATGAATGAGCAGGTGTCCCAATACTTTTGTCCATACAGTGTATATTGTCTAGATTTTGGATGATTTCACTTGAGATCTTCTGCAATGTTCAGACTAACCATCCCCTGTTGTTCTCAGGTGAGCAGTGCCCTCAGAACGGCCGTAGTCCCGGCTCCATCTCCACCTAGCACAGCTCGCCCAGGAGCGACTTCAATTCAGGAACCTTCTCCAACAACTCTGCTCCCACCGAGACAACAGCCAATCAGAACCTGCAGGCCACTGATGTCATCATCCAGCGCAAGGAGAGCGAGGGGTTCGGATTCGTCATCATCAGCTCTCTGAACAGGCCGGAGACGGCGGCCACTGCTGGTTAGTCTGTGCTGACCTTATCCTACCACATGACGTCCTCAGACTGGGAGGGCTTTGACAGTGGAACACTGAGGTCTTGTGGGATTTGGAACTGATGATCTCTCACTGATGAGCAGCAGTTGGACCGTAGGGCCACCCTAGAGCTGTGAAATTACACTACATACAGAGTTCTGGGTGAACATCCCATCCCTTCCCTCTCAGACTCAGAAATGTACTTCACAGATCCAGAGTGGAGTGACTGTCTCACTGCCTGCTTCTCAAGCAACTAAGGAGAGCATACAGTGGTGCTTGAAAGTTTATGAACCCTTGCAATTGTTCTGTATTTTTACATAAATTTGAGCTAAAACTTCATCAAGTCCAAAAGATCAAACAAACGAGACAAAAATATTATAATTTTATTTATTGATCTTTGTTTTCAGTATCTGGTGTCCTGCTCACCATTGTTCAGTGTCCTCTTGATGGTGGACTCATGAACATACATTAGTCAAAGGAGAAAGACTCTTAGTTGTTTAGAGGTTCTCTTGGCTTCCTTTGTGAGCTGGTGGACTGTTCCACACCTTGCTCTTGGTGTGATCTTTGTTCGAGCTCTCCTGGTAATGATGGTCCTGAATCTTCTCCATTTCTACACCATCTGTCTGACTGTGGATCGGTGGAGTCTCTTAAGAGACTCTTAAGAGTCTCTTAACTCTTAAGAGATGCTTCTGTAACCTTTTCCAGCCTGATGAGCATCAACAGCTCTTCTTCTGAGCTCCTCAGAAACCTAATTTCCTGTTGTAGATCCCTGTTCTTTAAATAGGACACGCCCACTCCCACCTGATTGTCTCCCATTGATTGAAAACCTGATCTGTAATCAGTTACTGTATCACTTTGCTTTGGTCTGACTTTTGATTTTGGGTTTTATTACATTGAGGGACACGTCCTCACCCCAAAAAAGATGTTGGAGCATTGCCGCGAGGATTTGATTGCATTCAGCAACTACAGCATTAATGAGGGTAGGATGCTGGATGATGACCACCCATGTCATTTCAGATCTCCCCAACTCATTCCACCAAAAGTACTGGATGGAGCTCCATCATTCCAAAGAACAGAGTTCCACTGCTCCACAGTTCCACTGCTGGGGGGCTTTATACCCCTCTAGACCACCTGGAATTAGACATGGTGCCTTGTCAGAGATCAAATCACATTGGATTTAATTGATCAACACGAAATAATGGATAAAGACATAAACCAGGAACCAGGATCATCATAAGGGACACCTCCTCTGGTCAGTCTACTCATGTATTATTGATAAGGGGATACTGGTCCACCACATCTGCTGTAATGTTCAGGTGCACTGGAGTGATGATGATGGTTTGATGGTCATAATAGTAACAGTAGCAGATAATTGAGTTTTCCAGTGAATCGGTTCTTCTCATGTGTCCAAAGAGCTTCAGTCAGACCATCTGGGCTTCCAGCAAGAGGTCAGGCTTGATTTGGTCCAGGATTTTTTTGTTTATCTTCTTTGCTTTGCTTTCCAGGGGACTCTCAGACGTCTTCACCTACACCGAAGTTCAAAGGAACCTATAGTTCTCCAGCTTTCATAACCATGCATAACCACAGAGACAACCATTGTCTAGATCATTCTGATCTTTGTAAAGACAGATCTTTACATTTGAAGATGGCATCAAGCTTCTTCATCCTTGTCCTGCCGAGTGACACCCAGGAATGTGAACGTCTGGAGGGCTGGATCGTTTGTCGTTAATGACTGATTGAATAAAGTAAGGAGTTATCTCAGTGAGACCTGCCAGGCCGAGCTTCGAAATCAGAGCCGTGGGGACACTTCTGTTCACATTCCGACACTAATTCCGGTGTGTGCCACTGTGTGGGATAGTTTACAGCTCTTTTCCGGCCGGCAGTGCGGCTCGCTGTTGGTTGGTGGTGCTGAAGGGGGCAAAGGGACAGTTCCAGTGTCTTCAGTGCAGCACAGTGCCATTAAAAATGCAGCGGCTGCTTTAAAGCTGAGTGCTTTAATAATGAATGCTGGTGGACGAGGAAGGAGATTGTAGGGGCATCAGTTCAACCCCCCCATCTCAATGTCTCTCTGTCTCTCCCTCAATGTCTCTCTGTCTCTCCCTCACGTCTCTCTGTCTCTCCTCACCGTCTCTCTGTCTCTCCCTCAATGTCTCTCTGTTTGTCCCTCATTGTCTCTCCCTCTTTCTCTCTCCCTCAATCTCTCTCAGTTTCTCTCTGTCTCTTCCTCTCTCTCTCCCTCAATGTCTCTCCATCTCTCTCCCTCAAAGTCTCTCTTCCTTCCTTTCTTCCTCTCTCTCTGTGTTTTTCTCTCTCTCCCTCAATGTGTCTCTGCCTCTCTCTCTCTCTCTCTCTCTCTCTCCTTAATGTCTTCTCTGTCTCTCCTTGATGCCTCTCACTGGGGCATCTCTGGCCTTTCTTTCTCTCTCTCCCTCAGTGTGTCTCTGTCTCTTCCTCAATTTCTCTCCGTCTCTCCTTCAATGTCTCTTCCTTCCTTTCTTTCTTTCTTTCTTTCTTTCTTTCTTTCTTTCTTTCTTTCTCTCTCCCTCAGTGTCTTTCTCTCTCCATCAATGTCTCTCTGCCTTTCTTTCTCTCTCTCCCTCAGTGTCTCGCTCTCTCTCCCTCAGTGCCTCTCTCCCTCAATATCTCTCTGTCTCTCTTTCTCTCTCTCTGTGTGTCTCTGTCTCTCTTCAATGTCTCTCTGTCTGTCCCTCAATGTCTTTCTCTCTCTCCCTCAGTGTCTCTCTGTCTCTCTCTCGATGTCTCCTTGTCTCTCTCTCTAAATGGCTCTTTGTGCTCTCTCTCTCTCTCTCTCTCTCTCTCTCTCTCTCAGCTGTTCCTCATAAAATCGGGAGGATCATCGAGGGCAGTCCGGCAGACCGCTGTGGGAAGCTGAAGGTGGGCGACCGGATCCTGGCGGTGAATAACCAGTCGATTGTCAGCATGGCGCACGCGGACATCGTGAAACTGATAAAGGACGCGGGGCTGAGCGTCACACTCCGCATCATCACTCAGGAGGGTGAGTTTACATCATTCAGATCACACAGCCGTGTACCTAGAACACCTACGTACACCTGTGATTTGTGTCTGCATACTTTTGGACACATGTGGAGCTGATCACGTGTGTTTATTTATTTCTATTTGAAATATTTGTGTGTGTTTTTCAGAGACGAACAGTACGCCCTCTGCTGGTAGCTCAGAAAAGCAGAGTCCTCTGGCCCAGGCCAGTCCCGTGACCCAGTCTAGCCAAGCTCTGCCCGCTCAGTCCAACAGCATCCCACTGACCACAACTGCTGCACCACAACCCAACACACATATACAGCCCAGCCCTGCCAATCAGACCAGCCCAGCCAATCACGCCAGCCCAGTATCCCCGCCCACTCAGCCTCTGGCCACACCTGTACAGATCTACACGCATGACGGCAGGTGAGATATATGTCTAAAAAGTGTCCCCTCAGCATGGTGCTGCCACCACCATGTTTCAATCTTTGGACTCATCTGACCAGAACGTTTGCTGTGGCTTATTTCCATAAATGTCAGATTTGTGAAGTCCCTAGCTAGTAGTCCCACATTGTCCCACATAAGCTTCGGATCTCTGCAGCTCCTCCAGAGTGACCATGGGCATCTTGGCTGCTTCTCTAATTAGTGCTCTCCATTCCGGGGCTGTCAGTGTAGGTGGACGGTCATGCCTTGGTAGGTTCTGTCGTGCCTTAAAGGACGTTATACCCGATTCCCTTAAAGGAAATCGAGCTAGTTGTCTCTACTACACTCGTCAGACTTCATACACATTATAAAGTACAAAATAATTACGGCTGAGGACCGATTTCAGAGAAAGGGGAAGTTCTTCTTTATTGCAGAGATGTCAAGCAGGTACCATGACAGAAGATCTTAAAAGAGTGTACAGAATGCAGAGGTTCTATACACAAATACGGGGTAGTTTGAGGCTATCCATGGACCTGTTGTCAATATGAGATAATTGTATTCAAGCAAAGCCTGGATCGTGCTCTTCCAGGTATGGATTGCTGCTCCCCAGAGATGCTTCTTATGGTCAAGGTCATCATGTTAGCAGGCCTCACTATGGTCTTCATTAAACAAGGCTTATGGACTTTTCCATGCTCCGTAGATACCACACTAGGTGTACTGTTCTGCACATCTCTTTAGGTATTTTCCATCCCATCTGCCCCATCAGGTGAATGGATTACATCACTCTGGGGGGCTTCATATCCTCTAGCCCACCCGGCATTAGGTATGGTGCCAATAGGCTCATGTTTGTCTTATTGTAGCGTCTTCTAGAAGGGGCTGAAGAACGAGAGAAGACTCACAACCACAATGAAGTTCATCAATGTTCAAATATTACTGAGATAATCATTAAACATTCAGCATTCCAGCCGTCCCAGGAAAGGCTGAGAGACACAGTCGCTTACATCTCCAATACCACTGTTTACTCTCCCTCTCTGGCTCACACACACACACACACACACTCACACACACTTTCTCCTTGTTATACAACATCACTTATCTCCTGTGGCGTTAAATAATTTACCTGTATGCCTCTTTAAAAGACGTTTGAATCATTCATCCAGGCCTTCAGGGAGTGCAGGCTCTCCTCATGGTTCCTCTCACTCCTCCACTCCGCTGCCCTTCTCTCAGCCAGTTCTCAGCTCTTCGTTACTCCGAGTGAGGAACGTGGCTGCGCTCACTAGTGTCATCGTCTAGTCTTTGTCCTCTGAGAAAGAAAGGGAAGCAGATCCACACATGTGCTGACACTCTGCAGGGTCTGGAGTCTACACGCCTCCACTTAGTCCTCCACTCAGCCGAGGTGTCTGCTACGAGACGCCATGAATTAGAGATGTGTCCTCTCACGCTTTGTTTGTGTGAAGGTAAAACTCCACTGTTTCCCACAACATGGATATTCCCACTTCACTTACTGTCCAACGTGTACTGGGGGTAGTGGGAGAGGTTAACTTGTACTGGGAGGAGTTTTGGTTGTAGTGTGAGGAAAAGTGGTTCTGAAGGATGTGTTTGGGTTGTACTTTGTTTTGGCTGCACTAGTACGAGTGGATCAGACACAGCAGTGTCAACAGGATCAATGTCACTGTTGGACTGAGAACAGTCCACCAACCAGAAATGTCCAGCCGCATAGCCAGCCCTGTGGGCAGCGCCCCGTGGAGCACTGATGAAGGACTAGAGATGATCAACATAAACTGTGCAGAACAGATGGTTTCCTATTCTGACTTCACATCCCATATGTGGAGACACTCGGTAGGAGTGTCTACTAGACTGGACAGTGAGTGGACACAGGGTTTAAACACTCCAGCAGTGCTGTAATTGTATTTCCTGTAGCTACAGGTCGGAGGTGAAAGCGCGGCAGGATGTGAAGCCGGACATTCGGCAGCCGCCATTCACTGATTACCGACAGCCCCCAGTCGACTACCGGCACCCTCCTGTAGCCGACTACAGACACCCTCCACTGCTGGACTACAGGCAGCTGCCCACAGACCCCCGCAGCTTCACCATACCGGACTTCAGACAGCAACAGGTAGGCACGCACACACACACACACACACACACACACACACACACACACACACACACACAGCAAGAGACTCTTTGGAGGTCAACCGTTCAACACAGTTTGATTCCAGGAAGCCAAGACAAACACTCCATGGACAAAAGTATTGGGACACCTGCTCATTCATTGTTTCTTCTGAAATCAAGGGGATTAAAAATACTTTGTCCTGCTTTTGTTGGAGTAACTGGTCTACTGTCCATTAAGGATTTCTAACAGATTTTGGAGATGTAGTAGAAGCATCAGTGAGGTCTCAACCCCACCAGAAGTACTGTATGGAGCACAGCTCACTGCTCCACAGCTCAATGCTGGGGGTCTTTATACCCTCTAGTCCACACCTGCTATTAGACACGGAGACAATAGAGTCCTGTTTGTTTATCTGCTCCAGAGAGTCCTATTCTTTGGCAGTACTTCTCTACAGGGACTAGACAAGCTGTCTGTAGCTGTACTGTCAGCAAATGGGTGAAATATAAATTAGCTGATTTAGAAGGGGTGTCCAATAACTTTGACATACTGCCTATTTATTACTGAATATATAATATTTTACTAATAAAGGAAATAAGTTTGTTTATTCAGGCCATATTTCTGCTCATCACTGTGTTGTTTGCCTTAAGGGCTTCACACAATCAATACAGCCTGAATAAACCTACCTAATTCCTTTAATGGAGTATTGACATTTTAAACGAGTGTGTGTGTGTGTGTGTGTGTGTGTGTGTGTGTGCAGGATTTTGATTTCTTCACAGTGGAGCTGGAGAAGAGTGTTAAGGGCTTTGGGTTCAGTATCCGTGGAGGGCGAGAGTATAAATGGACTTGTTTGTTCCTCCGATTACGAGGACTTGACCAGCCATCTGAACGGGAGGATGCCGAGGGTGAGGACGTCACTTTCTGGGCCACCAACAAAACCATTGGCGGTGGTGACCTGTTATTCTGAAAAGCATGGTGTTGGTGGGGAATGGTGGTGTTTGAGGAAAATGGATGGTGTTTGGAGGGGGTCAAGAGTTTGAGGGGAATTGGTGTTTGGAGGGGAATGGTGGAGTTTGGAGGGGAATGATGGTGTTTGGAGGGGAATGGTGGAGTTTGGAGGGGAATGATGGTGTTTGGAGGGGAATGGTGGAGTTTGGAGGGGAATGATGGTGTTTGGAGGGGAATGGTGGAGTTTGGAGGGGAATGATGGTGTTTGGTGGGGAATGGTGGCGTTTGGAGGGGAATGGTGGCGTTTGGTGGGGAATGGTGGCATTTGTAGGGGAATGGTGGCGTTTGGTGGGGAATGGTGGCGTTTGGTGGGGAATGGTGGCATTTGTAGGGGAATGGTGGCGTTTGGTGGGGAATGTTTGTTGGATGTCCTTAATTATCTTCTCAACTCTCACATCTGTGATCTTGGGCTCTTCTGTAGTAGGTCAGAAACCTCTTGTTTATCTCCAGTGACCGGTCAGTCTCCCACCTTTTCGTGTATCGTGACCCGGTGGCCTCTTCACTGATCTCTGGCTCCGTTCCTCTGTTGTTTTTGTTGGGTTTCCGTCTGCAGTGCTTATCTGTAATGAAGATGTTGGACTTAATATGAGTGAGATTGCTCCAGGGACTCTCTCTCTCTCTCTCTCTCTCTCTCTCTCTCTCTGTCTCTCTCTCTCTCTCTCTCTCTCTGTCTCTCTCCTTTTCTGAGGTAAGGGGACGGTTTTAACCATGTCTCACGGCTCTGCGTGACTCTTCTAGATTTATTCATTGGATTAAAGCCTCAAACTAATTATTGACGGATAAGTCAGGACACAAGCGCGGAACATCGCCCTGAAAAGTTCATCTTTTCACAGCTGTTATGTGACGTTGTGGCAAGAAATCTGCATTTTTTTCTTTCCATTCGAAAATAATTGATGGCATTTTATGAGCCGAGCTCGGCGCTCTCGGTGCGTTAAGCTTTAGAGGTCGACGTGTTCTCTGGTGATAACAAAATACCTTTCTGTGATTTTCTTCCGACTTATGAATAATTTATTTCATTTACTCCTTCGCTAAACGTTAATGGCATACTAATGCCACCCGACGACTGGGCCAGAACACGTCCAGAACATCAGGCAGGTCTTGTGGGGCATTCCTGGTATGCACTGGTCAGTACCTACCACAGGGGCTCCTTGTGTCTGGAAGGTTGACTTTAGAACATGAGTCCTGGAACCATTCATTGCATTTTTGACATTTATCTGATGTTCTTATCCAGAGACACGTACAGGGTTCCTCATATTCCTGTGTTGGGAGTCTTGCACAAGGTGTAGCACAGCACACTTGTCCAGACTGGGAATCGAACCTCAGTCTCCCATATGGTGGTGGCTCACTGGTGGTGTTACATGTAGCACCACACCAACCAGAACCAGATACCACAAGACACCTTCCAAGGTCTCGTGGAGTCCAAACCCCTTTTGGTGGCACTAGGGGGACCTACACTTTATTAGGCAGGTGGTTTTAATGTTCTGGATGATGGGTGTAGAGGGGTGTTGGTGGTGAAGCAGAAGTATGATAATGACATCCAGTGAAATACTCTGCTCTCAGCATCAACCCCAAGCAAAGACATCAAACAGGAGAGAGGATAAGAAGCAGCGCTGGGAGGTGAATCCCGCAGATTATAAGAATGCTGCAGCAGCCCTGTCTCTACAGCGTCCCTCGTTCTGCACAGCGCCTGTAATCTCCTCCGCACCAGCGGGATCAGGTTAGTGCTACGGGGTTTGCTGCAGGCTAGCTTTTGGCATATTTCACTCAAACATACTCACACACACTTTACTCTCTCTCACTCACTCACTCACACACACACACACACACACACACACACACACACACACATTTGAAGGTACACAGACAGAAATAGCATTGTGCAGGTGTTGCCACATCCAGGTGAAATCTGTTGTGAGCTGCACTGGTCACAACTTGTCTGCCTACGTTAAATAAACATATGTCCAGTATGTAGTTTATATTTGATGGTGTTTAATGGACAGTGATGGTGTTTGATGGAGAACGGTGGTGTTTTGTTGAGAATGAGGGTGTTTATTGGAGAATGAGGGTGTTTAATGGAGAGGGATGGTGTTTGTGGTGAATGATGAGGTTTGTGGAATGATGGTGTTTAGTTGGCAATGATGGTGTTTAATGGAGAATGATGGTGTTTGATGAAGAATGGCAGTGTTTGAAGGAGAATGGTGGTGTTTGTGGAGAATGAGGGTGTTTGACGGAGAGGGGTGGTATTTTGTGGAGAATGATGGTGTTTGATGAAGAATGGCAGTGTTTGAAGGAGAATGGTGGTGTTTGTGGAGAATGAGGGTGTTTGATGGGGAGGGGTGGTATTTTGTGGAGAATGATGGTGTTTGATGAAGAATGGCGGTGTTTGAAGGAGAATGGTGGTGTTTGTGGAGAATGGCGGTGTTTGATGGGGAGGGGTGGTATTTCGTGGAGAATGATGGTTTTTGATGGAGAGTAATGGACATGCATGGCTGCCAGTGGAATCGGCTCAGTGGTGTTTACGGAAGACGTGATGTTTCCAGCTGAAGTGCAGGATGAACTCTGATACAGAGTGAATATGGTATCGTTTATGATGTTGGTGTTAATTGTGAAGGTTCTCAGTGAGTGTTCACTGAAACACCACCTGTTGCAGAACGGTGCTGTGTGAGGACTGTAATGGGATCGGTGTGCGGGGGAGAACGTATAACGTAATTAGTGTAATAAATGTGGAGGCCTGGCTGTAATGGCGGCTGGGACGAGGAGCCAGAGCTTGGAGCTCGTTAGCTCTCATTAAGAGCTCGTTTAAATGGAGGACAGAGAGCAGCGTGTCCCTACACATCCATCTCTCGCTGTTTCACTATTGACAAACATCCTGCATTGGCCACAGGGGCTGCCTGTGTGTGTGTGTGTGTGTGTGTGTGTGTGTGTGTGTGTGTGTGTGTGTGTGTGTGTCTTAATCCCATTTTTTCTCCGTCTGTCTCGGATCAATAAGAGAGACTTTAGTGTAGAACCTCCAGACGCAGGTAAACAGAAATAGAGTGAAGAGGAAGAAGAAATTCTCATTCTGAAGAAGTTGTCGAGATCTTGTCTGAAGAACAGGTCAAGTGCTGGTTCCAGAGCTCTATAGAGCTCCATCACTAGATAACTCCACAGTCCAACGCGGGGGTTTATGCCCCTCTAGCCCGTACCATTTCTGTGGAGATTATACAAACATACAGAACTATGTACTGGATGTGTTCAATTCCATCAGCAGCACACCTGGTTTAACATCACTAAGCACTGATTTACCAAAGAAACAGAATAATAAGTGCCAGACTCCCAGGAGGAGAACGTTGGAGATGTTTAATGAACACAGTGATGCAGTTATATACTGTATATACCCCATACTGTATATAATGTAAATATTTCATACCGTGTATATGGTATATACTATATATACTCCATATTATATTGAGGTAGTTGTCCACGTGAACATGATCAACCTGCATACAGACTCTGACTGATCAGAGAGAGGGGGCGGAGTTGATGACATCACAGACACAGATATTGGGTTATAGAGGAAAATGAGGAGGGAGGGTTTTCAGAATATTTTAGAATAAAAGTCCCGAGAAGGGATTATACTCATACATACATAAATACCAAAAATAGTAGGGGGGGGTTTTTTTGGGTTTTTTTTGCAGCTCAAAAACTCTCTGGATGATCAATTTCTTACAGGATTTCTGAGATTTAAAGTGTTTTTAGTTAAAAAAAAAAAAAAAAACCTCAAAAATTGTAAGTGCAAGTAAATTTTTGATCAAAACATGGTCGTAATGTTTAAATATCTAATATCTGTTCATTTTTACATCTCAATTGAAGACATATTAGAGTAGATCTCATGAAAATATCAATATTTGGTATGTGTGTCTCCTATAAATAGTTTTGTTGGATAAAGTAGGTCAAAGTACAAAATCATGCCTTAAAAGTCCTGGAGTTCAAACAGTTAAGGAAACCAAAGTCATCAAATGTGTGTAAGTGCAGAAATCAGGGCAGTAAACCTGGTGAAAGTCCTTGTATGTATGAATATGGCAGTTTATCACGGAACAAAATATTACGATATCATTGTTTTGTAATATCGTGCCGCCCTGATACTCACGTTAAATCGCTGTTATTGTAGTAGGATATTGGCTGAGGGGCGAAAGTACCAATAGGTAGAAATAAGTTGTAATATCCTTCCACACACTGGTGTTCATCTCTCACCGTAATGAAAGTGAGTAGATCATCAGTATTCTCCCATCAGCCCACAGAGAGACAGCAGCCATGATTCATTCATTTATTCATTCATTCACTGACATTAGAGAAACGCTGCTGCAGTTAATTACTGCTGACGGCCATCCATGACTGCCGGCGCCCATTAGGCTTCAGCCCGCACGTCCTGCCTGAGTTATGATTTCTATTGATCCTAATGAGCCGTTAGTCATAATGAATGTCACTCATACACGTTTTATCATGGAGGCCAGCGTGGGTGTATTTCCAAGATCTGTCGTAAAACAATTGCCTTTTAATGCCTTTGTATTGTTATTATTATTATTATTATTATTATTATTATTATTATTATTATTATTATTATTATTAGCATTGTTAGCATTATTATTATTAGCATTATTATTATTAGCATTATTATTATTATTAGCATTCTGATGATGGTCATGACTCCAGAGGATCATGTGGAAAGATGAAAACATAATTTTTAAAGGAAGTCAAAGATTTTATGTCATTTTGGAGCATTTCTATTGGTCAGTTCATCGTGACATTCTGATACGGTGTAATGAAATGCAGAGTCACGGAGTGAAAACAGCAAAAACAGACATACAAGGTTTTTGCACGACAACAATTACAAATAAACGGCCAAAAGTCAATTATGACCTGTATACACCTGTAGAAGTGCTGAGGTGTGATCTGGTGTGTGAGGTTGAACACTGGTCAGCATGCTCATGGCATGGAGATGGGACGTTGCAGGTTTTTAACATGTAAGAGAAGGCATTACCACCCACGGTGGACAGTGCAATGGCTAGGGTCTCTGACCTGGACTAGTGACATGAAGTCGTGGACCTCGGTTGTCAAGGCATTTTGTAGGCTGGTGGTGGTTCCAGGCTGGTTTGGGGTGGTATTTTCATGGCATGGCTTGGGTCCACTGGTCTACCTAATTGACTGGTGCCGCTGCACTTGACGATGGCGCGACTGAACTGGTGATTGTGCAGCTCCAGTGTTTCTGTTCCTGCATTTGTTTCCTTTCTCACACAGATGTACTGCCATGTTATTCACTCCTGTGTGTGTGTGTGTGTGTGTGTGTGTGTGTGTGTGTGTGTGTGTGTGTGTGTGTGTGTGTTTAGGTTGGCGATCAGATCATTGAAATAAATGGAGAGACTACACGGGACATGACCCATGCTCGGGCCATCGAGCTCATCAAATCAGGAGGCCGCAGAGTTCGCCTGCTGCTGAAGAGAGGAACAGGGCAGGTCCCTGAGTATGGTGGGTTTAAAGACTCACTCACACACTCTTACACACAACCACACACTGACACACACAGACACACACAGGCATTTACATGTGATAATAGTGTCCCTTTTGTAATGTAGTAATGCAAACTGTATATATAAGAATGTGATGATGTAAGCTCACATGTACACATGACCAACAGTGAGGTCACAGACTGACCTGCTCTTACCTGTGCACGGTTCACACTCACTCTGAGTCAACAGAGTCACAGACGGAAAGACTCTGAGCTTTACTGACCTGGGCGAGTCCATCTCTGCTGAAGGACAGGGGAGGTTGGACGGGTGAGGAGACAACCTCCCCCCTCCTTCAGCAGAGATGGACTCACCCAGGTCAGTAAAGCTTAGTCTTTCAGTCTGTGACTCTTCTGACTCCTATATGTAATAATCCATATAACTCATATATACATGACCACACAGGAGAACTTTGTGGTTCTATAATTCCAGACTGTAGTTCATCAGTTTCTCTGCAGACTTTATTCTCCTCCTTTCACCCTGATCTTCAATGATCAGGACCCCACAGGACCACCACAGAGCAGATATGATGTGGGTGGTGGGTCATTCTCAGCACTGCAGTCACACTGACATGGTGGTGGTGTGTTAGTGTGTGTTGCTGCTACGAGTGGATCAGACACAGCAGTGCTGCTGGAGTGTTTAAACACTGTGTCCACTCACTGTCCACTCTATCAGACACTCCTACCGAGCGTCTCCACCTTGTAGATGTAAAGTCAGAGACAGAAGCTCATCTGTTTCTGCACAGTTTGTGTTGGTCGTCCTCTAGTCCTTCATCAGTGCTCACAGGACGCTGCTCACAGGACTGGACATTTCTGGTTGGTGGACTGTTCTCGGTCCAGCAGTGACACTGAGGGGTATAAACACTCCAGCAGCACTGATACCCACATAATAGCTGCTCTGTGGTGGTCCTGTGGGGTCCTGATCATTGAAGATCAGGGTGAAAGGAGGCAGTAACAAGGTCATAATGTCATCAGTCAGTCTCAGAGCTCTTCATCCTGTCTTCTTCACTGCAGACTGAGGTCTCTCTCATATCAGAGCATGCACTTTGTATTAACACTGGTCTAATAGAGTTAGTCTTTACTCGTTTTTCTTCTTGAACAGAGAACTGTAGACTCTTCACTTTCTCCCTTTGTCTCAAATCGAGGGCCTCTCGAGAGCACTTGTCCCTTTGACACTGGGAAGCCAATGCATTGTGCTACTACCTGAATGATGTCCAGGAATGTCCAAGGAGTCAGCGAATGGACACGCACTGCTTTTATTGGCTACTTTACTGCATAGCTTGGCCCAGCACAGCTTATAACATCACAATGAGAATGTTCTGTAAGTCCAGACTGGGTTCCTGTCCTCTAGATGTCCAGCTGACACTACTGTCCATTACTAGGGTCCACCACTCCATTCACTGATTGGCTATCTCAGATAACCTGCAGTCAGACCTTCTCCAAGCCCAGTTAGCCAGTTTGTACAGTGTACCGTATAAACTTGGGCCTACAGTCTGCGTTTCTTACATATAAAAAAACAGAATTAACTTTTATATCTATTTTAAATGGATTTTAATTCCCATCTCATGTGATTGGCTTTTGTCAGGCAGTGCAGCAAAACTCCACACCCTCTCCAGTGAATGACATCGTGCTCAGTGTACGACTGTAGTGCCCGAATTGAGACACAGGGTCCCTCTCAGTCTAATCAAATCTCTCTCACACACAGAATAACATTTGATCTTCAGGCTGTTGTTCTAACCCTAATGATTGGTCTAGGTTGTTACTTCCCCTTTTATAGGAATGGTACCTTCCAGCCTCTCCATGTGCATGAAAAGTGACAAGCATGGCTCCCCCTATTTCTTCCTAATGGGCCAGTCTAAAGATACGGTTTGTAACAGAGTGCATGTCTTCTAACACAAACACTTCTAATACTGTCGCTGTGAGCTGGAGTGTGTTTTTAAGCCGCTTGTGTTTGGAGTGTTTTTGTGTCTGTGTTTAATCAGTGTTGTTTTTCTTCTTATACAGATGAGATCATTATTATTAATATTCACCCTAATGAGAGACCGTAGCTCCTCCCCCTCAGTGTATATCACAATACCTACATTTAGAGTTATTAATATTCACCCTAATGAGAGACTGTGTGTGTGTGTGTGTGTGTGTGTGTGTGTGTGTGTGTGTGTGTGTGTGTGTGTGTGTGTGTGTGTGTGTGTGTTTGTGTGTGTTTGTGTTCAAATTGTGATCTTGGATCTGTGCTTCTTCTGCTCTCGGGGTAAAATAAAGCAGTCCTCCACACACCCCGTCCTACAGTCGCAGTAGACAGTCAGCGGGGCAGAGTTACGGGGCTGAATTAATGTTTGTCCAGAATTAGGTTTCTGATGTTGTATTGTGTGTGTGTGTGTGTGTGTGTGTGTGTGTAAGTGTAATTTGATTTAGACTTTCCTTCACCTGACTCGTCAGCCTCGTCCTAGAGTGACTCACACATGGAGCTGGTCTTGCAGTCAGCTGACTCCCGACTACACTTTGACCTTCAGCGTTCCTGACTCTTAACAGATTTATGACTCCATTCAGGACCACCTTTAAGTGACTCAAGGCCCAAGTTGGACTTGTCCTCAACTGACTCCCAACATACCTTCTTCCTTAACTGACTCATGATGTAACAACTTGACTTGGACTTGCTATCAACTGACTCCACACTTCACCTGGACTCACTTTGAACATGTGACTCAAATTGAACTCAACTAACTTGACTTGGACTTGCTCTCAACTGAGTGCTGACCTGACTTGGACTCTCCCTCGAGTCACTAGTCGACTCAAACTTACCCTTAAATAACTACTGATTTGACTTCACCCTCAAATGACTCAAGAATCAACTCACATTTGCTCTGAACTGACTCCCTGTTTCATTCTGACTCGTGACGTGTCCGTAAAATGTTTGGACTGAAACTCTAAAATCTGGTGTCTCAGCTGGTTTTGTCGTTTTGTTGGTGCCTTTATTTGATTGTATGTGTGAAATCTGTCCCTGCATCGTAACTTTGCTCTCACCACTCATGCCGTTACCATGTTTCTCCTCCAGCAGATAGCTCCGCCCCCTGGGATGCTCGGCCTACAGCCTCCCCAAGCCTGTCGGAAGTTGTAGCCCCACCCCCAGACAGCTTAAACAGCCAATCGCCTTCATCTCACACAAACCCACCATCAGATCCACCTCACATTTCGCCCACGGAAACAGCAGCAGCCCCTGAAAGCTGTCTGGAGGGTCTCCGAGGCCAAGGCCCGGAGCCCCACAGTGCCAGGAGGCGGTCGGGTCAGGCCGGGGGGCGAAACAGACCCAGAGAGGGGGGCAGCAAGAGTGGTCGCCATGGCAACGAAGGCAAAGGACATCAGAAGCAGCACTCAGACGATGTGACGGCGGCACCCCGCGATGCCAAAGGAGCTAAAAGCAACCGAGCGCGATCCAAGGAGTGGTCTGGTAGTAGTCAGTCAAGAAAGCGGGACATGCCCAAGTCCCCTAAACCTCCGAGAGTGGAAACTGGCATCAATGGAAGCAACTGCAGCAGCTTGGATGGCAAATCGAAGCTTAAAGAGCCAGAAAAGGGTGCCGAAGAGACCCACGCCAGCCGGATCTCCAAGACAACCAACTCCACCACCAGCAACAGCAGCAGCAGCATGGCAGGCAGGAAAGCGACAGTGTCTCCTGGGCCCTGGAAAATTCCTGGCTCTGACAAACTTCCAAGCAGCCTGCGTTCAGCTACTTCCACCATCAGCAGATAACACCCCTCACTTTAGGGCCTGGGCGATAAATCGATATTGATAATTGTCGAGATTAAACACTTTTTTCTGTATTGATGATACACCTAGGGGTGTGTCATTTTTTCACTTTTTGTCATAATTTAAATCTCAGATTTTCATGATGAATGAACCTATAGATATAATCCAGAAGGACTTGGAATAAAACCTTTTTACTTTGCTTTCCATTGCAAGTTAAGAAGGTTTTTTTTCTTCTCCTGTAAAACATTTCCTGTGGAATCTCCAGCCAAACTGTTATTGGATACAGTTCATACACAAAAGGCAGCACAAGTGGACCTACATGGACCTCTAGCAGCTACTATGAGGCCACCGAACCTCTGCCTTCCTACAGAAATTCCTAGATAATCTGCACCCAAAGGCTTGAACTGTGACTCTGGTACACTCGAGGCCGATATGCATCTTTTGAGTGGAAGTGGGTGGACTTGGAAGACATCTAGCCATGTTTTACAACATCTAAATCCATGGCTGTGTCTCAAAAGTAAGAAATGAGGCCTATTCAGATAGGAGACTTCTGGAAGTTACCTTGACATGTCCGAATTGTTGTTACTGAAAGTCCTCCATTTGGCCGTCCTTCCATAATCGTGTAAGACCAGTTTGTCTTATTTGTGTTTGTTTTGGCTAAAATGGTCATAGTGTAGCTTTTGTCCAGTTACAGCTCAGGTTGCACCAGTCAGCCATAACATTAAAACCACCTGTCTTATATTATGATCTGACCCATCGAGGCATGGACTCCTTATGACGGAGTCTCAGAGTTTCACGCCTGTCCATTATACCTGCTTCAGAATGAACTGTTCACTTACCTCCATAATATGTCCACGCCCCAGCCTGCATGCTCATGGGGAGCTCATGTGGGTGAAACCTTGGTGGGTTCTAGGTGGTCATGGGTTTCTGAGTGGGTTGAAATATAACTAGGAAGACCGGTTGTTACAGCCCACCTTAAGCTCTACTTACATAGGTAGATTACAACTCAGAAGATGGGTCCCATCACTGACCCAGTTGGGCATCTATATCTGTATGTGGGGCCACCTTAGAACCTCTGGACAACGGTTTCTGGTTCCCAGTTGAGCTACTCGTACAGACCCAACATGGGGATGTTATGTGGACCTGTGACAGATTCCACTGGAACTAGTCATCAGTGTTGTTCACTACCTTCTAAGGTCTTGGCGTAAGACACAATGAGACAGAGGTCTTTGTTTGAGATCCTAAGAATGTCTCCTTCAGTAGGTCCTCCCCACTCCTCCAGAGTGCTCTGCAGGTTTCCTAAATCTGATCCACCCAGCTTCAAAATACAACTTTAAAGAACGTACGAGGAACACGCAAAAAAATTGATAATTATCAATATCGACCTTCTGACCTACTCCCAAGCCCTACCTCGGCCTCTACCAGCATGGCTCCCAGATCAGGCCCGGCGAACTTCAGGCTCCATCTTATTTTCGCTCGTCTAGAGTTTGCGATCGTGCCTGGCTGACAGATGTCCTGCTTTATCTAGACCGTGTCCTGGGTCTCTAAACACGGTAAAAACCTGGATTTCTTGAACCAGTCAAGGTCTGAATTCCTCTTTTCCCCGCCTCCCACGACATTCACGAAGGATTTCTCGGGCGCACTCACGGACTGAAGGACATTTTTTAAGTTATATTTTATTTCTAAATTATTATTTTGAAGAGACGTGACACCCACCACCTTAAGAAACTGGAAGTATCCTCTCAGAAAAGGACCCACAGCAGGATGTGTGCTTGTGTACGTAGCGTGCGGCTGGCCTTCTAAGCGTCCGGCAGAGGAGAAGCACCAAAACGAAACTCTTTACATGCATTAAAGGACCACTATGACTTTCAGCCACTTGCCCGTGGCCACAGCGAGTTTTATACAATGGAATATATTTTATGAAAAAAAAGAGAGAGAGAGAGAAAAGCAGAAGAAGAGCAGGAGCGATGAAGGAGTTTGCCTGGTATATAGCTTTTTGTGTTATTTGAAGAGAAAAATGCAAGCGAATGAAGAGATACAGAGTATATCAGAATATTAGAAGACACTCGACGACTGAACTCTGCCTTAAATAAAAGAAGGAAAGCTGTACTGACCTGCAGATATCTCTAATAAAGATTAATGTAATGATCATAGAAATAGCTATATTATATGACTATAGATACTGTATGAGACACAAGTGTAAATATGGTCATTGTCACAATATCCACACAGCTGTAAAGCGATAGAGGCCAGAACCTGTTCAGTATTCCTCCACGAAAGCTCTGGGACTGGTCAGTGTGTTTGGGGAAGCCAATGGGCAGCCAGTCTCCCTGCGCCGTGCTCCCGTTAGTCACAAACGGTGCAATCAGACGAGGCTTTCTGAGGGTTCAGGTGTGAAACAGATGGGTTTAGAGTGGGCAGAGTGCCTTATCCAGAGGGTTTAATGATATTTTTGAACACGATCCTAAATCCAAGAACAAGAGCAGAGGCTGCTCCTAAACAACGGTCTCCCACATGTGGATTAAGCCTAAAGTGTGTTCAGTTATATACAGTGGTGCTTGAAATCTTCCATATTTCTGCAAAAATCGACCTAAAACTAAGCGGAGAACCATCAAATCAGAGCAGTGAGACCAAAATATTACACTTTCTCATTTATTTATTGAGGTCAGTTATCAAATATGACATATCCGTGAATCTCTCCTTTCACTATCTGGTGTGACACCCCTTGTGCAGCAGTAACTGTAAATAAATGCACTCATTTGAGTCCATTCCTTCAAACAAACCAGGTTCAGCTCCTCCCTTCAGGTCCTTCCACAGCATTTCTACTGGATTAAGGTCAGGACACTGACTGGGCCATTTGGTACAATGACTTGTGGGTTTAAGGTCATTGTCTTGTTGCATGACCCACATATTACTTTCTTATTTGTTTTGGCGTTCAATCAGAGGCTCTGATTGGCTAAGCAGTCTAATGCCAGGTCATGGCGCTTGACATCAGCAGCTGGAGTCTGAGAGAGCAAAACTGGCCCTGCTCTCCCTGGGTGGGTAGATGGCGTGATGATGGTTGGCACGGGCAAAAACGTGTTCAATCAGGCAGCTCAGACTAATATACTTATATATGAATATATTATATAATGTATATATTTAGTTTATACTAATAAACTTAAAATACTAAACTCTGTTAGCATATGACATCGGCAGCCGGAGTCTGGCTATGCTCTCTCTGGGTGGGTAGATGGTGCTCTCTGTCCCCCCACATCACTGACTGGCACAGACATCTATCAGCCATTGTGGACCATGGCTCGGCCGATTGCAACGGGTTCTCCACTGTAGGTTATGCTTAATCCGCATCTGGGAGACTGACCGCATGTTCACAGACAGAGCTGGACTGTAGCTCAGTTCATATATGTACTTCATTTTTACATGAATAAAATATAACATTGATTAAACACGATTATTGCCAAACGTACTGTAATATATTGACGTGGTATATTTTGTTCATGCAGGAAAAAATGGAATAATAATGGAATCAAATCATTTTTGAGCATCTCGGTGTGTTGACGAACGTGGTTCTGGACCTGTTTATGCTCCTGTAACTGGATGCTGATTGGTCTCCAACCTCAGAAAGGATGGGATTTGTGTCATTCCTGATACAGACAGATCGAGATATCATTATATACTTTGAAAAGGCTATTTTCATAAACAGAAAAACAGTAAGAAGTGTATATTTATCAGAGATATCTTTAAGAAGAGGGTGATCAGTATGTGAGTGTGTGTTTGAAGTGGACTGTGTTTGTAAATCCATCAGAATTTTTTATATTTCTGCATAAATTTGAGCAAAAAGTAGACAAAGAGAACCAAATCAAACGATACAATATTACTTTGCGATAACTGTAACCAAACGTTTCCGTAACTGTTGATCAGTCCTGCACTAATCTGAGTCCATTCCTCCACAAACCAGCTTCAGGATTAAGATCAGAACTTTGACTGGGTCATTCCAGAACATTACCTTTACTCTTCTTTAAACGTTCCTTAGTAGAACCATGCGTGTTCTTGGGGTCGTTGTCTTTCTGCGTGACCCACATTCTCTTGAGGTTCAGCTCACAGACAGATATTCTGAACTTTTCCCCTGAAATTTGCTGTTAAAATTCTGGATTCATTGTTCCAGCAGTGAGGGGAAGCTGTCCTGGCCCAGATGCAGCAAAACAGACCCAAACCATGCTACCTCCACCATGTTTCACAGATGGGAAACATTTTTGTCTATCCATAAAACATTGTTCCAGTCTTTTGTCCTTGTGATCTTTATCAAACTGCAGACGAGCAGCAGTGTTCTTTATGGAGAGCAGCAGCTTCTCCTTGCTCACCATTGTTCAGTGTTCTCCTGATGGTGGGCTCATGAACATTAACATTAGCCAATGTGAGGGTTCCTTTGTGAGCTGGTGGACTGTTACACACCTTGCTCTTGGTGTGATCCTTGTTGGTGGAGCACTCCTGGGGAGGGTAATAATGGTCCTGCATCTCCTCCATTTCTACACAATCTGTCTGACTTCAATAAATGAGAGCGTAATGTTTTTTATTTGGTTCCTTCTCTACGTTTAGGACTTGAAAATGAAAATCTGAAGAAGCTAGAGCTCAAATTTATGCAGAAATAAAGAAAATTCTAAAAGGTTCACAAATTTTCAAGCACCTCTGAACAGGAAAAATTAGGACACCATGAAAACCTGTGTTTTTCTGACATTTGTTCTTGAATTGAACATTTAACAAAATACATAGAACTGAAGAAATGTCTTGCCCTGGTGTTGTTTTTGGAGAGTAACTGGTTTGTTCTCTTTCTTTCACATCAACCATAGCGAGACCTAGCAGCTACCATGAAGACATTTTAGGATTATTGGATCTTCTTTACTCATCTTGTGGTTCTGCTCTTGGTCTGAACATGTAGGACGGTCTGATCTGGTCATGTGGGTGGTTGTTCTAAATGTTCTCCACTAGTATATAATGTTCCAGACAGTGGAACGGCTGATTTCTAATGGTTCTTAGATCTTTTTAAAAACCCTTCTCAGACTCATCTGCATCTACAACCTTCTTTCTGAAGACCTCAGAGAGATCTCTGGATCTGACCATGGAGATCTCACTCAGTTCAACAATCAAGAGCAGACCACACTAATGTCTGAGGTTTAAATAAGACAGACTCCAAAGTCCTCTCTACCGATGGTCTGATCATTTGCAGCTGAAGTTGTAATAAACAATGTTTATAGACGTTTCTTCAGTTGTGTGTATTTAGTTAGATTACAATGAAGATGTAACTATGAAGGCTCCTGTATTAAGACTGTGACTCAATGATGACTGAACGAATCCTACAGTCTGACGTGTGTGTTGTACTCTGTAACCAGCAGGTAGGTGCTATGTCGGCTGTACTCCATGCTGTGCAAAGATATCACCAAATATGAACGAGCAGTCACGATCCTGAAAGCAACGTAGCAGATTGTGTCACATTAAAGATGATTTTTATGCATAAGTATCGGAGAAGATTGAAATTACAGTACCACATTATGTCCCCTTCCACTACGAGTCCAAAAGTGTCTGGACATCCTTTCCCATCACCGAATTCAGCTATTTGGGGGCACGTATAACATTCCTACAGAAGTAGTGTTTCTCCATCACTGTCTTCATTAAAACATCTCCAAAGTTCTCCTCGTGGCAGTCTAGTTTTAATTAAAGTTCTCATCAACACCTGCTATGGTAAATCAGGTGCACTGTTGATGGACTGCGCTGGTCCAGGAGAATCGGAACTTTGTTCCTAGAGGCCTAAATCTTCTGTACATTTGTGTAATTTCCATAGAGAAGCAGCTTAAGGTCACAACGCCCAATACCAAGCATGGGCTAGAGGGGTCTAAAGCCCACCAGCTTTGGGCTGTGGAGTCATCTGAAGTGATGACTTGGGGCCAGTCCTCAGTAGACCCTTCCCAGAAGAGTAGAGACCCTCTATTACAGAACAAAGGAGAAGGAGGAGAAGGTTTCCAGACACTTTGAACATGTGTGCATTCATACTCATATGTCTATGTAATTCATGTCTGATTCATAACCACACTTACAGTAGGAATCCATGGACCATTCAGTTCTATTATACAAATGTTTTGAGACTCTGATTTTTGGTTGGTTCCTAAGTACAGGAACCTTATTGACCTCTATAACGAATCTCTACAGACTCTACAGACAGCAGGTTCTTCTCTGATGTCTGCACAGATGTTTCTTTACTTTGGTTTGGATGAAAAGTGCCCAGATGCTGTTTTCTGCACCCATGTACACAATAAACCTGGCAATAATTCACTTTGGAAGACCACAGCAACCACATAGTAACTCCCTAGCAACACTATAGCAATGAACTCACAGCACCATTGCAACCTTATAGCCTGGCATGGACATCCATCCAGGTGTCCCTTTCCTTACTCCTTCCATCATGCAAAGCCTGGGTTACATTCTCCTCAAGCCCCCCCTGATACACTAAAGATCTCATAGTGGTTCCTTTGATGGAGAGATCTCCACCCCCTGCTGCAGCAAAGCAGCCCCAAACCATCACACTTCCACCACAATGCTTCACAGCTGGTAGGAGGTTCTTGTTCTCAAATGCACCAAACATGTCTTTTGTTACTGTGTCCAAATAATTCTTCTTTGTATTCCTCTGTCCAAAACACATTGTTCCAGAAGTCCTGCTCCTTGTCTAGATGTCCTCTCCTAAACACCTCCCATGAACATCAAACTTGTTTGGTCTCTTTCTGATGGTAGAAGCTGCACTTTGACATCCGCTGTGGCAGGAGTTCCCTGCTACCATGATGACATTTTAGTAAAGCTGTATCTTCTTTACTCATCTTGTGGTTCTGCTCTGGACTGAACTTGTTAGGACGGTCTGATCTGGTCATGTGGGCAGTTGTTCTAAATGTTCTCCACTCGTAAATGATGTTCCGGACAGTGGAACGGCTGATTTCTAATCGTTCTGAGATCTTTCTAAATCCCTTCCCAGACTCATCCGCATCTACAACCTTCTTTGTGAAGTTCCAGTTTACAGCTCTGTGTTGGTTGTGCTGGTTTTGCATTTTAATGAAGAGACATCAGTGTTTGATGTCGGTTTCTCATTTCCATGAACCAGCGGACAGTTTTCCATTCTATGGCACCTTTAACCAACGGGTCGAACCGCTTTAAGCTCCTTTAAGGTGACCCAGAAATGCGTGTTCTTTCTCTATCATCTCCCACCAGGTCCTCAATGCTCTGCGTCTCCGTAGGAGGAGTGAAAAAAGCAGTGATTAATTCGACCCTCTCTTTCTAATTGTAAATGAGGACAGGGAGAGCCGACATGATCTAGTAATTACAAGATAGCGCGGGTCATTTCACCGATAAAGAAAAAAAGTAATTGAACAATCGGAACGTGTTCCTGCCTTCGGAGCAGTTAAACCTGGCTTGATAAATTTCCTCATATAAAAAGTCCTTACCGAGAGAGTGACTCTGCTTTAATTCGGGCTCTATCTGTGTGTTTAAAACTGAAGACATGTCCATCTCTGCTACTGTATAGGGCAGTTCACATCAGTTCACATCTACGGTTGAGGTCCGTGTCATTTCGTAGTAGAAAAAAATCAGTTGTGTAATGTCTGTCTATGGGCCGTGAAGATCTCTGGTGGTCTGCAGGCCCATCCTCAGAGGGGACAGAGAGGACAGAGGGGTCCATTGTGGGTCAATAATGCCACTTTAAATCATAAAAGTCAACATGAAAAAGTATATACATTATATACAGTGGCATGCATGCTTTGTGGGCCATTTTCCTTTTTAGAGTGCTAGGCAGCTGCTTAGAAGAACCCATGGCAAGGTTAGAGGAGTCGTAACAAGCTGTTTAAGGTCTGAGACCTCAGTCAAAGTTATCTGAGAGCTCACATCTCCTAGGGTTCCCAAACATTCTGGTGTTGTTTTAAGTGATGAAGGGTTTTCATCTTTAACTTTATGCCTTTTGGAGAGTTGGAGATCTTCAACCTGCTTAACTGTTGACAGTAACAGTCATTTTGACCGTGGTGCCCAAACTTCTGCTGCCACTGTAAGAATTTATGGAAATTCACAAATAAATATTAACACAAATCATAAATGTCAGACACAACGCAGCTGCGGGAGCTGATGAAGACAATTACCGGAGATGTTTCTTAAAGTACGACCCGAACTACGTCAGATATCACCTGAAAGCATAAGTAGACAGATTGTCAACATGGGGTCTGATATGGAGACAGCTTTCAGACAGAATCGGTGCTGGTGTTGTGCTGGTTGACCAGAATAGAATAGTTCAAAACACAATAAATGCTGATTTATACTGGTCTGGTGCTGGTGTGGGACTGGTCAACCAACATACCAGTGTTGAAAACACACATATACTGGTTTAGTGCTGGTTTTGTGTTGGTTGACCAGAACAGAAGTGTTCAAAACACAACAAATGCTGGTTTATACTGGTTTAAACTGGTCTGGTGCTGGTGCTAGTTGACCAGTATTGTTGTGTTTTGAAGTAAAACACAACAAAAGCTGGTTTATAGTGGTCTGGTGCTGGTGGTGTGGTACTGGTAGACAAAAATACCAGTCTCAAACAAAATATGCTGGTTTATACTGGTTAGATGGGTGATGTTCTCACTGTAGTTGGCCTAAATGAAGAAAAGAGCATCTCCCTTTGCTGTACGAACTCAGACGCCCACTGAGGTCCAGTACGATGTAAATATAAAGAGCTTGGAGCTCCGAGCAGAACCACATACACTAGAAACTAGACTCCATTTCTAACGCATTCAGTTTTCTCCCAAAATATTCCTTTGAAACTGAGTCAGAGTCACTCTCTTGTTGAGAGCGTGACCTCTTGAGGAGGCCCTGGTTGGGTTTTCTCCAGTAACTGAAACGGATGAAGATGTTCAGATGTTTCGAAATCTTCCGTGTGTGTCTCAAAATTCCTTTAACGGACGTATTTGGAATCAGAGGCATCGATCATGAAACATTCAGTATTAGTACTGGTCATACTGGTCACTGACCGTCGGTCACCGTACAAAACTGCATCCCATCAGCATCCACTGGATTCCGCTCCAGGCTTCTGATCAAAAACCCAACAGATTGTTCTTAAATCTGCAGCAAAGTGGTTTAACAGCATGAGAGGAGATGAGGAACGATGAGTCTGACTGGGCTCTAAATCACTGTGTAGTGTTATATATTAGCAGTGGAAACTGTTCAACCTGTACAACTATGAAAACAAACTTCATGTATACTATTAAAAGTCACGAATGACTGTAAGCGAGCAACTATTTTTTATGAAATGCAACTCTATGGATATAATAAATTTTGCAGAAAAGGTTGTTTATTGTACAATATTCTGAAATAATGTCAAATAAAACCTTGACATGGTGTAAAATCTATTCTGATAAGTCATTCTTGTGGCTGAGTTGTGTTTTCTTTCATCTTACAGTGATATTGATTCGCTGCTGGCCTTGTCGTTCTTAAATTTTGAAGGCTTCCTTCAAGAACAAGCGATATTGCTGCTGTCCAATGAAATATAGGAATTATTGGGCGCTAGGCAGGAATACACCTGTGTATAGGTTGCCAGTTTCCCCAGAAGGACGTGTGGGATTGCAGTGATGTTGGGAAGGAAGATGAAGGTGATCAGGATCAATAACTGATGATAACTGTAGTCTGATCTGATCAATGTTTATTGATCTACTCATACAGAAGTGGTGTCTCTCAGGACGGCGTCGGGGTTTTAGCATAACCGCCAGAGCGTCTTTCTTCATGGAAGGTGTGAGGTTCCTAATGGTGTCCTGTGATGATCCATCCCGCACAGCAGATGTTCTCACTCAGTTGCAGATGGTGTGGTAGGGGTGGAGTGTTGATAAGTGTTAATAGCATCCACACATTTTCAATCAGGGACAGGTCTGGAGATGAGACCGACCATGGCGTAGTATCTGTGTCTTCGAGTGAGATCTTGAGAAGGCAGCAGTTTGTGGACGAAAGCGTCATCTTGTTGGGAAGATAGAACGCAGTGTGTGTTCAGAAAAATTAGAAACCACTGGTTACAGAACCTCATTAACGTGTGCTGGTCTTTTTAAAGTGACTGTAGCCAAAGACCTCAGGTTATCACCTGGCATCTTTGAATTACACTGACAACATGACGCAGACCGTCTGGGCGATGTGATCGTCCAAAACAAACCATTGATGTTGGTGTTGACCACGGTGCCTCCACACACTGATTCATTTCTCATCTCCGCCAGACTAAAGCCACCAAGATCTGCCACCAACAGTGAGTTATGATAATATCTGATAATACCATCATAACTATAAGGCCCATATCATGCGACCCCTCTTTGAAATGATGCACACACAACTACTCAGAACATCTGAGTTATTCCTGGTACACAACACTCAGTACCTGCAAAAGTGGTCATGAGGCTCCAGATGCTCACTAATCTGCTGCAATGTTTTGTCTTGTTGCTTGCTCTGACTGATCAGAGAGAGAAGTGAGGCTGATGATCAACCTGCATACAGACTCTGACTGATCAGAGTCAACCTGCATACAGACTCTGACTGATCAGAGAGAGGGGGCGGGGCTGTTTGTTCTCTTTCTTTGCTCACACAATGTTTTCAGAATAAAAGCCCTGAGAAGGTAAAATACTAAATAATAATTTATAATTATTATAATATAATAATAATAATAATAATAATAATAATAATAATAATAATAATAATAATAATAATAATAATAATAATAATGTATACAAACATAAATAATAAAGGTTGTCTTTTATTTTATTTGGACCACAGTCAAGTATTTTGATGAAGTTTTTAGAAATATCCTCACCACTGTCATCACAGATGATTAATTTTCAGCTCAAAAACACACTGGATGATTCGTTTCTAACAGGATTTCTGAGATTTAAAGTGTTTTTTTTAGACCTTATGAGCAAGAGAACATGATCAGATTCATACAAATATTTAACTTTAATAAGTATAAATACTTTTCTTATTTTCTGGTGAATAAAATGATGTCAAACTATGAAAAAAGTCCCACCAAATTGGCCTCATGATGTTTTATTAAGTGAAATGTGACACAGACACACTTTAAAACACAATTACGGTTTATTATCTTAATTGAACAGATTGTTCAGTTCAGTTAATCAGACTGATCTGATTCATTACACATCTGTAATGAAATGACAGATCTTCAGCAGCTTCAGCAGCAAACAGTCATACAAGAGCGCCCTCCGGTGTCTGTCCAGTCTGTGAGCTGCCAGTGAGTCGCTCTCTCCTGACGACCAGCCCTGCTTCTCTGATCTTCTGAGCAGAATATTAACCAGTCGTGTGCAAAAGTTTGGGTCCATGAGTTCCTCTCACCCTGACCCACCCACCGATGGGTCTGACCTGCAGGAGCTCTGGATCATCTGTAGTTAAGGCAGTTGAAATCAATCAACCCTGCAGAAAAATCCAGCCAAAGACCAGTTTTTCCTGGGAGCTGGTTTCAGAGGGCCTATGCTGGTTGTTCAAGGTCATCCAGATGGACAAATCCCTAATGATGCTTGTTAAACTGGTTAATGTAGCTTGATGCACTGGTTGGTCTTCCAAGCTGGTTGTCATGGTAGATATTCAGGTTGAGACGTTTGGTCAACCGGTCATACTAATGGACCAATGTGGTTGCACCGGTCAATCGGCTTAGTTCTACTATGTGACTGGCTTGGTCAAGATGGTCATACAGGTGGGCCAGTGTAGTCAAGATGGTCAGACTAGTGAACCATCTTGGTCATGCTGGTTGATTACTTTGGTTAAGTTGGTCATGCTGGTAGACCAGTTAAACCATAAAGGACCTAGTACTGAGAACCCAAACAGTACCAGCTCAAGACCAGCTGCGAACTGGTTTAAGATGGTCTAGGCTAGTCTTTGATGGTCAAAGGAACTTTAGTGTATTTGTGGTATTTTCGAGTATTTTGGTCAATTCTACTGTTCTGACTGTATGTTCAGACACTGGTGCCTGTAGAGTACCTCTGCTGAGTCCAGTATAAACCGTCCTTTTAACCGCAGTGGTTTAACTGGGTCACAGTATCAGTTTACTGGGGCCTCAGAACAGCGGCTGTAATGTGGAGACTGCGGTGGATGAGCTTTACACAGACGATCAGTCAGCCTTACTGACGTGTTTATTGTATTAATTACAGTCTACACTCGGCTGCTTGTTTTGATATTGATATTAAAATCAGACCCACTAATTACAACATGTGCTTATGGACAAAAATAATGGGACACCTCCTCATTCATTCTGAAATCAAGGGTATTAAAAAGAGGTGATCCTGTCCAGGGGAGGGTTCATACAGGTTTATTCCATAATGCACTACAGAGCACCACAGGAGGTCATTTCTAGCTGTGGCCATTAAACTCTATAACTCCTCCCTTAATGGTGACCAGTACAAACCACTATGTTTCACTAGTGCACTTCATGCACTTCAATGCATGTTCATTTTATGTATGTGTGCAATAATAACTCTGGATGTTCATATTTATTTATTATATTACATATTATTTTCATAAGTATTATGAATGTGTATTATTTGCAGTTTATTCTGCATAGTCCTTTTATTACTCTGCTTGTTGTTGTTGTTGTTGTTATTTTTTTTCCCCTCTGGGATTAATAAAGTCATTCTGATTCTGATATACAAGGTTTGGGAGACGGCTGTGAGGCTCCAATATATTAAAATAAACTGTATGAAGTCAAACATTTTGAGTATAGTGAAAAATAGACAATATTATCTATTGGTCAGGTGTTTTAAAATATGCAAAGCTGGACAGAAACATTGTTTTATAAGTTTTGAAGAGAGTAGTATATATATATGTTTAAAAATGAAATAAGCAGTCATTGCTCTGGCTCCCCTGTAGGTGCGCTTCCCCCTGCGGCCTGCGGCGGCAGCAGCGAGCCGGAGCAGTTCCGCGTCGGAGCGGAGAAGAAGAGCGAAGAGCCAAGGCGCCAAAACGGCGCACGAGTTCACGATGGATTGGTAAATTAATCAATAATTACTGATTATCAGCCGTTTAATCATTGATTATCAGCTGCGGTCAGTTGCGAGGCTCTTGGACGGAGCCGGAGAAGCAGCCGAACAGCAGCTGTTTGGGGTTTTTAGTGTAAAACGAGCTGTTAGCTCCGAGCGCTAAAGCTAACCGGCGTTTGTTTGTTTACTTGCTTTTGTTTGTTTGTTTATTAAGGTGGTTTAGAATCAGCCGTCCTTCCCCCTGTGCCTCAGTTCCGTATTAAATCTGGTTTTGTTGCTGGTGTCAGAAATGTTTATTACATTAAATTAAGTTTATTAAACTTTTTTCACTTTAATCCAGTTTATAGGTTTATTAAAGGTCAGTTTGGTTTATTATCGCTTATTCTGGTGTTTTCAGTCTCACAGGAACACTGCAGGGCAATTTCTCAGTCCTGGTCATAGAGGCACCCCTACCCCACATTGTGGTGGATATTATGGAGGGTTGCACTGTTACAGCAGACAAAGTCGTGCATTTCGGGGGCAATGAGTTTTACTATCGTTCCAGCAGAACTGAGATGTGCATTATATAAAACACACAAATATGAGATACTACAGAGTTAAACTCGCAAAGAAGGCGTCTGTCAGCAGGAAATAGTGAATTAATAAAGATGGAATGAAGAAATCGTATAGAAGTGCGCAGGTATCTCATTATAACTGCAACAGACTCCTTCAGCTATCGGGCTGTACATCTCCTCTTCACTGTGTCGGACATGACCACGCACCGAGCCGCAAACGGCTGGACATCATCAGTATTCTATCCATATCTCTCTGCACAGACAGTATTCAGATCTATTTGTATGTTTGCACATGTCCTGTTGCAGAACCTCCAATCGGGTTCCAGTCTGGGACACTCGGAGACATTCACAGTTGTTATCTTGGCTGTGTGTTTTGTTCCTGTTGGAAGACAAGCCTTCGTTCCAGTCTGAGGTCTGGAGCGCTCTGGAGCTGCCGTGGTCTGGTGGTCGGGGGAACCAGCCTTGTGGAAGGTTGCCGGTTTTAGTCCCGGACCTGACAGGAGCAAGACACTGAACTCCCCAGATCCACCCTAGATGCAGGGTAGGGGTGCCTCCAGGACCAGGGCTGAGAAACACTGCTATAGAGAATTGCTGGCTTAGAGTAGTAGGTGACTGTAAACACCACATCAGTGAACGTCCACCTTTTTCTAATCTTTCTTAGATGTTGGTTGACCTCCCTCAAAAAACCAGAGCTGTGAGTTCAGCAGTGACCAGAGCTGCCCTGCATTAAACTGAATGTTTTTTTTCATGATGCCATAAAAGCAAAATATTTAAAATGTCCAGTTGAAACCTGTTTGCAATGGAGAGAAAAGGTGTTTTCAGCACCATTTATGAGAGTGTACAACAACAGAAAATCATAAATATAATAATATCATGAGACATTTAAGAAAGACAGCGTTGGGGTACACAGACCGGCTGTTCTGGGACCTGTGTTCTGAAAGCATCTTCTAAGATCTTAACTGGGGATCTTCATGCTCATGTATGTTCCTGTGGTTCTCTTCTAGGAGCCAGAACTGGTTAAACTCTCCTGTTCTTCGTGACTCGGAGGTGACTCGAGCTGCACGAAGGAAAAGCTCTCACAAAAAGGTGGCCTGTATCCTTTTAAACAGGAGTGGACGTGACCTATTGACCTACATTGCTGCGTAATTGTGTCCACGAGCCTCATCACATAACATGGTGTATTTTATAACAGGGTGTATACAGTTAGTATCCTGCATAAGAGCCTCTTTATACTGTTAGTTTATGTATTTATTCATTTTTAATTGCTCTTATTTGCTGCTTAATGATTAAACCTGCATTACACATCATTTATTGAATGTTTATAGAATGTAATCTAACGAAAGTCAGGAGAATCGTAAGAGTCAATTTTATTAACATAAATATCGAAGGTACATAGAATCAAGTGGTCCGTAATGTGCTCTCTCCCTGTGCTGAATTTTGCAAAAGACCTAAAGTGTCCATTAGATCGTGAGGACCAGTTTGAGAACTCCTGAGAACAGTCTTGGACGTATGTGGAATCCATTGCTGTGAATGTATATCGTCCACTCCCACCGCTTTGTGTAAGATCCTTAACCGTCTGTCCAGTCCCACTCGCTCAGGATGCATCTCCTTCGGCGTCCATGGCCACTCCTGCTCGACCTGTGCTGCAGCACACTCCCGGATCACTCTTCAAACAGTCCTGTAAGATCTCCCTCTCACTCAAAACATTCAACATATCCAGTAAAATAATCCCAGTATGTTACCTTGCTGACAGTATCGCAGTGCATGCATTACATAACGTGACCTGCGTATTGTGATGCGTATCGTATCGTATCGCCAGGTTCTTGCCAGTGAACAGCCCTGTTAATGTGAGACCAAACATGTTTGAAAACGTGGAAAAGATTTAATCAAATTTGGCTTCACGCAGGGACGAGAAATGAACGATGAGAAAGGAACGATGGTGTGCGAGAAACCTGTGTGAGGTCTTACCTTAAAGCCGTCCGAGCTGGACATTCGTATTGCACTGCAGGTAAATAATGTCTGTGTTTGTTGTCTCTTCTCCAGTCACCCCCAGAAGTGCACTGAAGAACCCAGATGTGTCCGCTATTTTGGGAACGGGAAGCAGGCCGTCCCGCTTCGTCAACACGCCGCGTCCCAAAGGCAGCATCAGCGTGGTGAGAGTCGCACCAGGTCATCGTTAAACAGCTTCCAGCGAGAATCACTGACCTCATTTCAGTTCAGTTACAGTTATTTAGGAAAATTATACAACGTTGCATTAAATGTTTTAGGTCCTTTAAACGTTGTAGGTCCTTAGTTTTGTTCGGGAATCGTGAGATTCTGAGATTTTCAAGCTTGATCGATTTTTTTAAGGGAACGAAAGATTGGCCATTGCATCGATGTTAAGATACGAATCAGCCTCTCTGTCTCTGTCAGAATCTGGACGACAGTGATTGGACGAACAGCCTGTACCCCTCTCCGCTGTCTGTACCGGGGGACGCCAGCTTCACTGACGAGATGAACATGAGTGCTGTAATGCTGAAGGAGGAGGACCCTGGAGAGGCTGGTATGCATATAAACACACGGTCATTTCTGCGTATCTAACGAGACATATCGTAACAGTGCCTCAGAGGCAGGGCAGAGGGACCATGTCTGAGCTCTTCCATCATCTGGGCAGTGAGAAGGACAGAAACGCTGAACTCGACGGTTTATATCGTTTCATACGGTTTGGAGGTTTCTGAAGAAGTGGCTGAACAAGTCAGCGGGGGCGTGGTTACAGGAGGGCGTGGCCACAGTAAACAGTAGCTGCTCAGAGTGGCTCAGTTATCCAAAGATCTACCACTATGATCCGAGGACCGCAGGTTCGAATCCCGGGTCATTCAGGAAATATGTACCCACATCTTGATTCACACGGGACAAACGGTATATATAAAAAATCATGTCTCAGTGTGTGGTCAGTTCGAACGGGACTAAAATCACAGAGAACCTACGTTAAAAATGGCTTTGCCCCGCGTCCCCATTTTAAACAGAACCCGTCCGATTGGAGCGAAAGATTGTACAGGATATATATATTAAAAAGGAACCTTTATTCCGATGTTTCTGCAACATCGTGTGAACAACACCGTTCCAGTTACCCACTCGCTCTCTTTTTAAGAATCCTGTCGTGTGCAGATGGTCACCTTCGTAACGTGATATTACGATATGATACTTTTTATGTCTCCTACAAAATATTGATCAGTCTATCGATATTTACGATACATTGTCCTGCCCTGGTTCAGCCCAGATACATGAATCGGATCGTCTGTACCGAGAAAGTAAACCACAGGAATGGACGAGACCAAATAACCTGCTGCAAGCTTGAACTCGGTTTCGGCTGTCAGACACTGGAATGCTCCTGTGAAAGCTCCGGTGATGCTGGAGAAGATGAAGCCTCAGATTAGGAATGTGGACTGTTCAGGATTTAGGTCGCAATTTAAAGATGGTGTTTGGAGAACCCGTCCTGCTGTGTGAATGTCCTGGGTTCTTTCTCTTTCAGCCTCTGTGAGTCTGTTTCCGGAGTTTCTGCAGTCGTATCTTCATCACTCGTCCAGCGCCGTGTTCGACCTGCTGGAGCAATACGAGACCCTCTGCCAGGACAAGGTGTGCTTTCACACAGCTTTCATTGCAGCGTTACCTTCTCATTTACCACCTTTCAGTTAAACACAGCCAATGATCAACACTGACACTGGGTGCAGCCTGTTAGAGGAAAGTGGGTGTGGCTTATTCTGTGGACACGCCCATGCTGAACTTCATCTTTGTGTGGTGTAACAATTACATACCTGTAGATGCCTCACATTCCACCTCCACACGTAGACTGAAATGTGGGGTTTGAGGTTGTAGAGGTTGTATGTGAGGAGGACACTGAGCTCGAGTTCCTCGTGGTCCTAAAGGTGATGTTTGTGGTCCAGGTCAACACGCTGCAGAAGCTGGTCCTGCGCTCGGCCTCCAGCCAACAGAAATCCTCCAAAACTGCCAGCATCACCTGGTTACTGCAGCAGGAGATGGTCACCTGGAGACTCCTCGCCTCACTCTACAGGTGCACACTGTCTTTCTTCTTGTCTTTCCATCGTCCTTTCTTTGTCTTTTCTATCGGTCTTTCTTTCTATTTTTTTTTTTCCGTCTTTCTCAGTCTTCCTTTCTGTTTTTTTTTTTTCTTTCCGTCTTCCATTTTCTTTTTTCCTTTATTTTTCTTTTTTTCTTTCTGTCTTTTCTTTCTTTCTCATCTCTCTCTCTCTCTCTCTCTCTCTCTCTCTCTCTCTCTCTCTC
>CM067501.1:51927454-52087226 GCA_034509495.1 Acestrorhynchus altus | reverse complement strand
GTGTGTGTGTGTGTGTGTGTGTGTGTGTGTGTGTGTGTGTGTGTGTGTGTGTGTNGTGTGTGTGTGTGTGTGTGTGTGTGTGTGTGTGTGTGTGTGTGTGTGTGTGTGTGTAGATGGAGCTGAACTGCAGCCAGTGGAAGGGAATCCTCACAGGTGTGTGTGGAAGGTGTGCTGTTGGCGGATGGCAGAGGAGGTAATATCAGAACTGTGTGTGTGTGTGTGTGAGAGTGATGACCTTTTGTGTGTGATGTAACTGTGTGTGTGTGTGTGTGTGTGTGTGTGTGTGTGTGTAGGAGCAGTTTAACAGGTATGAGAGGGCCGTCTACGCCGTACTGAGCGGAAACCTCCGACAGGTAACTTAGAAACTTGCCCGTCCCACTCTCGACTCTTTAGTCTGACGATATTTCGTACTGTCCTGCAGTAACGGTGTAGCATAATGTTTCCATCCTACCTTCTTTTCACCCCCCGCTGTAGCTCCTGCCAGTGTGCGAGACGTGGGAGGACACTGTATGGGCATATTTCCGAGTGCTGGTGGACACACTGGTGGAGCAGGAGCTCCGTTCTTCAGGGATGGGTCAGGAGGATCTGGAGGAGCTGCCCAGAGAATACCTGGAGGCCAGGTACGGTCCCACCATGTGCATTCGTGGTTGGAGCTTCGGTTTCTATGATGTGTTCGTTACGCTTGGCCGGAGCTCCCCACCTGTCTTTTCCTGTTTTTTGGCCATAAGAGAGGTCAGATGTTTCCTGTAGTTCCTGGCCGAGTTTGCACAAACTGCAGCAGGCATTATGGCCCACTCCTCCACACACATCTTCTCCAGATCTTTCAGGTTTGGGACTGTCGCTCGGCAACGTGAGTTTCAGATCCCTCCAAAGAGTTTCTGTTGGGTCCAGGTGTAGAGACGGCATAGACCAAACCAGGACCTCGAAATGCTTCTTACGGAGCTACGGCCCATTTTCACAGGCCGTAGTGGAGAAGTTGGAGAATGATGGAATGTGTGAACAGGAGGCTTGGTCCTCTCTGTGGGGTCGGATTTCATTGTTTATGATGTTGTCTTTCAGTTGGACGATGGAGAAGGTATTTGAGGAGCTACAATCAACGGAGTCAAAGGTCAGTGTGATGACGGTGTTTACTCTGCTTTGGAGTTCTGGACTATATGTCCAACAGCCTGTGGACCCCTTCTAATGAAGCATTCAGCTTCTGTAAGCACACACCTTATCTGGTCCCTGTACAGAAGTACTGCCAATAGAATAGGACTCTCTGGAGCAGATAAACACACATGAACCTATTGGTCACCATGTCTAATAGCAGGTGGGCTAGAGGGAATGTTCTCTGGAATGATGGAGCTCCATCCAGTTCTTTTTTGGGGGGTGACCTCCCAGTGACCTCCCAGTGACCTCGCTAACTCAAGCTTAGTGCTGAAGACTCATAAAAGATCTTCCCTATCCAGTCAAGACTCCAACAAAAGCAGGATAAGCTCTTTAATCCCCTTAATTTCAGAAGAAACAGTGAATGCGCAGGTGTCCCGATACTTTTGTCCACATGGTGTATAATATAGCTGTGATTCACAGATAAGATCATCTTAAATCTGGATTAAATGTTCTTATAATTCATGAAAATGTTAAAAATACACGTCAATATCTCTTAAATGTTTAAAATTTAATGCATCTATTAATTTAACACCGTCAGGGTGTGTTTTCTGACCGTCAGACTTCCTGGTTTGTGTATCTGATCTGTTCTCCTGTGTGGAACTGTTCTGCAGAGGGTTTCGGAGGCCACCAGGGAGCACTACCACGTCATACAGAAGTTTGTGATCCTGGGAGATTTGGATGGTAATGTTGTATAAGTGGCGGAGTGTGTGTTTACAGCGCAGCGGTAGCATTCGTCTCGACTGTGTGGGGTTTTCTTGCAGGTCTTTTGGAGGAGTTCAGCGATTGGCTGGGGAGGAGTCCACCGCTGCCGGCCCATCTGCTGCGCTTCATGACACACCTGGTGCTGTTCTATCGCAGTCTGGGCATGCAGCTGAAGGTACACACACACACACACACACACACACACACACACACACACACACACACACACGCGTATAAGGAGATGGTTTATAGTTGTAAAAGGTTTTGGATTATTAATTTAAAAGTCATATTTCACATTTATTACATTTAAAGTGATGTTTTTTTTGTTTTAAAGTTGATTAGAAATCAGTTAATCTGTTTCTAATATTTTGAGATTATGCTTTTCATAAGATATGAGCCAAACCGATCAACAGTAAAACCAAAAAACGGTGTGAAACCTCACTTTCTGTGTAACTGATATCGATTTTTTTGAATGAAATTGTGATGAATGATCATTTTAACCATATTCTAATTCTGTGAGATGCAACCGTGTGTGTGTGTGTGTAATCACTTCCCTTTGTCTCTGCAGGAGGAGGTGTGTGTGGATGTGCTGAAGGCGTATATCTCTCTGTTAGTGAAGGAGAAACAGGTGGAGCTGATTGCGTTTTATGTCAGTAACCTGCCGGCGGATACGGCCGTCACTCAGTACGCTCAGTTCCTGGAGGAAGTGACGGAGACGGAACAACGGAAGCGCTGCCTGGAGCTCGCCAGCCAAGCCGGTGAGAGAGCTGTCTTATGCACCCACCCATGCGTTCATCCATATACAACATATTTATCCATCAGTTCACGCTTCCATCCAGCCTCGAGGGACGTCCCGAATTAGTTTTGGATGGTTTGGCAACAAAACAGGCCGACGTCTGTAGGAAAGGCATCTCGAAGTTCTCGTCTGAGAAAGTTCCTCACTGCAGCAGGCTGAGAAAAATGAACGTTTATGGCACCTAGGAGGCAACTGAGGGAACTGTGCCAGATGTTGATTTTGTGGAAATGAATCGTCCATTTTGGAACAATCGACACATTTTGTTCATTTAAAAATAAAAATATCCCAATAACTTTTAGAATTTCTGACTTGAAACATGTTGAAACAAGTCTTGTCTACGTGGTCCAGAGGGAGAGAAATTGGCTTGCTCTCCCTCGGGGGTGGGTAGATGGCGCTCTTCCCACATCACATAAGTGTGCTGCTGGTCAGCACAGGCGTCTGCTGACCATGCGTCAGAACCGGGGATCCGGCATTCTCCTCCAAGTGCCATGGCTGCCTGGCAACAATGCAATGGCAGCAGTTTGAAAAGAGGCGGTAGGCATTCGTCTTATCTACGTTCAGCCCCCTGGTGACGGGTTATGAGTGCAGAGTTTATATTTAAATGTAATTTCAGGTCTGGACGTGGCAGCGGTCACTAAGACGGTGGTCGAGGCGGTTAGAGAGAGAGACAGCGAGGAATTTTCTCACCATGACCTGACGCCCGCACTGGACACTGGGACAACAGTGGTATAACCATAAATGCACTTTTGACATTGTGTTGATTTGTAACACAAACACTGTATTTAGACCGTGAGACTAAACCTTATAAACACACCTCAATTTCAATCAACAGGAAGATCGGCAGAAGATCGACGTGATTGATTGGCTGGTGTTTGATCCCGCCCAGCGAGCCGAGGCTCTGAAGCAGAGCAATGCCATCATGAGGAAATTCCTGGGTGTGTGGTTTTGTTGGTTCATTATCATAAAATGTGCCGCTGTACGAAGGGAAATATTGTTTCTAATTAAGTGTCTCATATTTGCTCTTTACAGCCTCTAAGAAGCACGATGCTGCTAAACTGGTCTTTGCCAAAGTCCCAGAAGATTCCATGAGGGAAATATACCGTCAGTGGGAGGAGCGAGGCATGAACACACCCCTTCCTGCGGAGGAGGAGAATGCCATTCGTGAACACCTCTGTATACGGGCTTACCTGGTGAGAAACTTCACCCCTTATATCCACTGAAGATTTAGGATCTCATGAACCAGTTCTATTTAGCATATCTTCTCTCATTCAGTTGAACTATAACCTGTTTAAGGGCTTTCAGTCTTTACAGCATCCTCACGCTCATTCTGACAGACTGTAATACACTACAGGAAGCGTATGGGGCGCTCTATAACGCTCTATAATGTTCATATGATCCACACGCTCATTCTGACAGACTGTAATACACTACAGGAAGCGTAGGGGGCGCTCTATAACGCTCTATAATGTTCATATGATCCACACGCTCATTCTGACAGACTGTAATACACTACAGGAAGCGTAGGGGGCGCTCTATAAAGCTCTATAATGTTCATATGATCCACACACTCATTCTGACAGACTGTAATACACTACAGGAAGTCTAGGGGGCGCTCTATAACGCTCTATAATGTTCATATGATCCACACGCTCGTTCTGACAGACTGTAATACACTACAGGAAGGATCTATAATGTGTGTGTGTGTGTGTGTGTGTTAACAGGAAGCTCATGAGGCCTTTAATGAGTGGTTCAGGCACATGAACTCTCCTCCTGTGAAGCCCACCATGCCGGCCCAGGCCAAGTTCACAGAGAAGGTGGCCTTTGAGATGAAGGAGAAAGAGTACAAGGTCAGGATGTGCACCATCATCACTGCTCCATTATGAGTTACGCAGTGTTGGGCAGCTCTGGGAACGCTGGGAATGACAGAGATGCTGTTCTCCCTGTTACAGTCAGTAGAGAATGACCATGGTTCTGATGGTACTTTTCACTCGTCTCTTCACACAGTTTCATTCTTAACGGAAAATGGAAATCTTGGGAAGTGTGACGTTATCCCAGTCGGATGTAGCAGATAGATCATCGGAGACGTCTTAGAGAATGATGTTCTAGAGTGGGCTCTATGAATGAATTGTATCTGGGATTCAGGACTTTGAAGGATATCTGCATTCCCATCATCTTGTTGTTTGTGTTTACAGATGGAGCACGAGAACTGGCAGGGACGTCTCGACGCTCTGACGGAGGAGGTGAAGGAGAGAATTTACAACGTTCTGCTGTTTGTGGATGGAGGCTGGATGGTGGATGTCCGAGAGGTGACGTTTCATTATTATTACTAATTTAAATACGAACTTCATCAGTTTTCCAGTAAAGCCCAGCATTCTGTCCCAGTAAACACGCTCAAAAACCAGTAAAAGACAAACCTGCTCCATTGTCCTCTCAGGACGCTGAGGAAGACTCCGAGCGCTCTATCCAGATGGCTCTGCTGCGGCGCTTGTGTTTGCCGATGATGACGTTCCTGCTCCTGACGGTCCTGCAGCGCACCGAGCGTCACCAGGAGAGCCTCCGGCTCGCTGACATCATCGCCTCTGACCAGCACAGGCTGTATGAGGTCAGTGTTCGTTCCTTTGCTCCTCGCTCCTGCATATAATTAGTTGTGTTAAGCAGAGAACCAGGAACATGGAGCACCCTGAAACATTGGCATCCACCAGCTCCACCCACCAACGTAAGGGAGACATTAATCACCAAAAGCTACAGTGAACAAGTGAGTTTGCAGCCTCGGCTTGAAGGTCGAGACCAATCTGAGTCACGTCTGTCCAGTTATCTGGAGGGTTGTTCCAGAGCTGGGGGTCCTTGACCTCTGACCTTGAGCTGTGACCCAAACCAGCATGTAAGAGTGATGATGGACTCGATAAAATGGAAGCCAACGTTTAACTGAACACCTCCACGTCATACGTTGATCTACTTTACTAACATACTGCATGAGCCTTGTTGCTTCAGTGCAACCAGACTTCAGTCACCAGCTGATCGACTAGATGCAGGGTGGATGTGGAGATGGTGGAGGTGGTGGTGGAGGTGGAGGTGAAAATCAGATATTGTCAGTATTATTTTAAGACTAGAAAATCCCTTTTCCTGTTTTTTTTTTCCATGTTTCCTGTCTGTCTTTCTTCCTCTGGCTGACTCTCGCATCGTCTCTGTATGTCGTAGGTGTTCTCTAAAGACGAGCTGCAGAAGTTCCTTCAGAAGATGAGGGAGTCGTCTCTGCTGCTGTTGGATAAAGGACTGGATCCTCTAGGCTACGAGCTCCAATCCTAAACACTCTCATTCTGAATCTGTCTCTTCCGAAGCTTGAGATGTTGTTGTTCCTATTTTGTATTTGAATAAAGTGGTTTGTTTGCGAACGTTTGTGGATGTTTATGAACACGTTACGTATTTGTAGACACTGATGAGCCAAAACATTAATGCCATTATCAGCTCCTCTGATCACACAGGAGCTCTTTGTGGTTCTATAATTCCAGACTGTAGATCATCTGTTTCTCTGCAGACTTTATTCTCCTCCTTTCACCCTGATCTTCAATGATCAGGACCCCACAGGACCACCACAGAGCAGATATTATGTGGGTGGTGGGTCATTCTCAGCACTGCGGTCACACTGACGTGGTGGTGTGTTAGTGTGTGTTGGTCGTCCTCTAGTCCTTCATCAGTGCTCACAGGACGCTGTCGGCTGGATGTTTCTGATTGGTGGACTGTTCTCGGTCCAGCAGTGACACTGAGGGGTTTAAACACTCCAGCAGCACTGCTGTGTCTGATCCACTCGTACCAGCAACACACACTAACACACCACCACCATGTCAGTGTCACACAATACATAATGAAGAAAGGTGAGGACCCCCTATGCCTACACTCTGCTTGATCAGTCCAGACTGACCATCCATCCCTGACCAGCACTGAATATAAAGAGCCGAAATGACCATTTTGGAGATGAGAGGTTTTCCTCGGACAGTGATGACCTGAAGCAGCTTTTCAGGTTCAGGCAGTGAGGACTGCAGACGCTGATCTGCGACACTAGGTGGCGGTAAAGCGCAGTGACGTGGCAGCGCTGCGCCCGAGTCCCTCCTGCGGCGCGTCGCGTTTGCTGACGTCATGTTTTTGCGACCATCTGGAAGCGGTCTATCTCAGTGCAGCCCGGTTCTGCTGCCATGCGCCCCGGACTGGAGCTCAGAACCGGCCGGACACGGGCTGTGTGACCACACGAGCGGCTGGACACGGGCTGAAGGACCTGCAGCATGTCGGAGAAGAGCCACATCGCCACTGGTCTGCTGGTCAACCTGCTGTCCTCCATCTGCATCGTGTTCCTCAACAAATGGATCTACGTCCACTACGGCTTCCCCAACATGACCCTCACCCTGGTCCACTTCGTGGTCACCTGGCTGGGTCTGGTGCTCTGCCACAGGATGGACATCTTCTCCCCCAAATCCCTCAGACCCACCAAGATCATTCTGCTGGCCCTCAGCTTCTGTGGGTTCGTGGCTCTGACCAACCTGTCCCTCCAGAACAACACCATCGGAACCTACCAGCTGGCCAAAGCCATGACCACCCCTGTGATCATCATCATCCAGACCGTCTACTACAAGAAGACCTTCTCCATGAAGATCAAACTCACCTTGGTAAGAACCTGAACTTTAGCTAAGACACCCCTTCTTCTTTTTTTCACTGGCCACTTTATTAGAAACACCCCCTACTGCTTCACTCACTGGCCACATTATTAGGAGCACCACCTTCTGCTTCCCCTCACTGGCCACTTTATTTGAAACACCCCCCTTCTGCTTCCCCTCACTGGACACTTTATTAGAAACACCCCCTTCTGCTTCACTCACTGGCCACTTTATTAGAAACACCCCCTTCTGCTTCCTCTCACTGGACACTTCATTAGAAACACCCCCTTCTGCTTCACTCACTGGCCACTTTATCAGAAACAGGTGTGTGGGTGATGTTGGTTTGAGTGTGTTTGGTGTTTTTAGGTGCCCATCACTCTCGGCGTTTTCCTGAACTCGTATTATGACGTGAAGTTTAATTTGTTGGGGATCGTCTTCGCCACACTGGGAGTGTTCGTCACCTCGCTGTATCAGGTGGTAAGTGGTAGATTTTTTTGGGTCATTGTGTCAGAACGTTCTGAATCACTGCACGTCTGTAAACCTGCTCCGGTCCGATCTTTTTAACGTAAAGTATGTCCGACGTTCGTCAGAGCAGTTTACGCTCCTGAACTGAGGACACTTCTGCTGCCACGGTCAGACGTTTCTTCGGAAAGTTCTTTTACGGACCGGTTGCGATATGTGCCTTCTAATCCCAAATATTGGAGATGTTGTACCTCAATATCCCGCCACCCGTACGGTCAACACCTCCCCTACTGCAGTCGTCCATTTTCCCTTCAGACTGACTGACGTTCCTGCAAATTGCTGTGACTGTCCATTCAGTCCGATAAAGTCCCGCGGTGGATTTTGACTCGCTGGACCCGAAATACCTATCTCTGGTATCGTACAGTACGCATGTTGTGTAGGACCCATCCAGGACGAACCAGGTCCACCCCCATCCCACACCGTAGTCTTCCTTCGGGCCCCAGGGAAGCCCGGACAGGCATCAGGAGTCACGTATAACCAGGCCGTGTGATAGCAGTCGGAGTAATCCTGGGTTTCTGATCTAATTCGTCCTTCACCTCCGTTTCAGTGGGTTGGTGCGAAGCAGCACGAGCTGCAGGTGAACTCGATGCAGCTGCTGTATTACCAGGCCCCCATGTCCTCTGCTTTCCTCCTCACGATCGTCCCGTTCTTCGAACCGCTGACTGGAGAGGGAGGCATCTTCGGACCCTGGTCCGTACAGGCTGTGGTGAGTAAAGCCCTCTTCGCACTTTCGCACTGTTACTACGATACGGGTAGAGCTTTAGTGTGAACACTGAGCTGGAGTCCCTCTGCAGGACACGTGGGACAATAATCACACCGTGTCCAGGTCCTGTAGGGAGGAGTAGGACTTATAAACAAACATGAACCTAATGACAGATGTGGGATAGAGGGGTGTCAAGTCCCCTGGAATTGAGCTGTGGAGCAGATGGTGGTGATCCATCTCACTGCCTCTTCACACACGTACAGGCGGCTGAGAATCGAACCCACAACCCTGTCGCCAGTAACCCAGTGCACCGAACCAGTGGTGTCCAATGTCACCCATGGTAACAGACCATAGCACAGCTGGAGCTCAGTTGGCAACCTAACCTGGGTATGGAACCCACAACCTGGTTGTTATAAGGAAGACGGAGGGAAAAGATGAGGTTCTAGATCATGACTGGCAGAGTGGAACGTTCTAGAGAGCGCTGGGAGTGAAAATGTCACGGAAGTGGCTTCAGGAAACGATCCTGAAGAGAAACACAGTTTGTACCCAGTAAGGTCTGGTAACCTGATATCGTCCCAGATGGGGAGTGTGTGAGAGTGCCTCTGTTTGACTGGCCAGACACACCTCTGCTTACTCAGCCACAGGAATTTCCTGAAAACACACACACACACACACACACACACACACACACACACACACACACACACACACACACACACACACACACACACACACACAAAAAAAAAAAAAACAAACACACACAGAGAGAGCAGTGTTTTCAGCAATGAGGTTCATACACACCACACCCCAATCCACACACTCCTTTCAGTCCTGTGATGAAGTTAGGACACATCATGGACACCTTTGGACTATATTACATATAGAAGTGTCATAAATAAACCTCAGACATTAGTTTGGTTTGCTCTTGATGGTTGAAGTGAGTGGGATCATCATGATCAGATCCAAAGAGCTCTCTGTGGTCTTTGACCAGATCAGACTGTCCTACAAGTTCAGCCCAAGAGCAGAACCTCAAGATGAGTAAAGAAGATCCAACAATCCTAAAATGTTCATCATGGTAGCAGGTAGGTCTCACAGTTGATGAAAAGAGACCAAAGTTTGATTCAAGGGAAACCCTCGGAACAGAGCGTCTGGAACACTGGTACGTAATTTCTGACTTTATGACGGTGTTGTGCACTGATGATTGGATGTCTTCTGCTTCTTCCAGGTGATGGTGTTGCTGTCGGGGGTTATTGCCTTCCTTGTGAATCTGTCCATTTACTGGATCATCGGGAACACGTCTCCAGTCACGTATCCTTTCAGTCTCAAACATCAGATCAGTTTCTCAAATGTCCATGTAGTCCATTACGGTGTAACGGTGGTCTTTTAGCTCCGCCTCCTTTCGCCATGCTCTTCGGGGTTCTGGAGGAATGGCCTCCGGTCGTAGTGATGTAATCATGAGGGTCTCATTGGACGGAAAAGTGCTACCCAAACAGCAAGTTAGTCATCATTAATCATGACCAACACCAGAGTGTGTGTGTGTGTGTGTGTGTGTGTGTGTGTGTGTGTGTGTGTGTGTGTGTGGTGTTTGTAATGCTGTATTTATCTTCGTCAGAGGAATGTAGATCTATAGATGTACTAATTAAAGTTAAATATAAACTGCTTTCCAGACTTTCCACAGTCTCACCAGTAGAGGGCACCAGTACACCACTCACTCAAATGGTTTCTGGGCCTGGACACTGGATAAAAAGACCCAGACCGGTATAAACCAGTATATATTGTGTTTTGAACACAGGTATACTGGACAAAAAGACCCAGACCGGTATAAACCAGTATATATTGTGTTTTGAACACTGGTATACTGGACAAAAAGACCCAGACCAGTATAAACCAGTATATATTGTGTTATGGTCACTGGTATACTGGTCATAAAGGCCCTGACCAGCAACAGACGACCCTAAACCAGCTCAGACCTGAAGTCAACCATAAAGCTCTCCAGCCTTCTGAGAAGCGCAGGAACATGCTCAAGCTTTGTGGTGCCTAGAACCTCCTGGTCAGTTCTTCTGTCTCTTTTCTGGACCTGCTGTGTCGGTTCTGTCTCGTGCCGTTGGCTCGTCGTGTCTGTGAACGTCTAACGAGGTTGTGTTCATGATCTTTAACCCCGAACCTCTCAGCTACAACATGTTCGGCCACTTTAAGTTCTGCATCACGCTGCTGGGAGGGTATGTGCTGTTCCAGGACCCGCTGTCTCTGCACCAGGGCCTGGGCATCCTCTGCACGCTCAGCGGCATCCTCGCGTACACGCACTTCAAACTGGCCGAGCAGGAGGAGGGGAAGAGCAGGCTGGCTCAGCGCCCGTAGCCCATCCACCTGTTGGAGTTTCACAAGCGCCTGGTGGACACCACAGACAGAATCATGGACCAGAACCGGACTAGTGGGACGTTTCTGCTGCTGAAGTAAAGGTTCAGATAGAGGGAAGGTCCGTTTGCACCTCAATGACGTGTTCTACATTTCAGAATCTAGTTTATTTTCCGTTGTTCCGTATCAGAATGTGTACCGTACCGGTATCCACACCCCTCTAATGAGTGACCGTTTGTATAATCTCCATAGAAACGCTCTGACCAATAGAACGGGGCGCCTATAATGCACGGACGCCTACGGTCAACATGCCTTATGCTGAGCTTGGGCTACAGGAGTATAAAGCCCCCCAGCTTTGAGCTGTGAAGTTCTCTGGAGTGATGAAGCACCATCCAATACCTTTGGGATGAGCTGAAGATGATCATCAACATCAGATCATCAACATCAGAACATCAACACCCCACAGGACCACCACAGAGCAGATATGATGTGGGTGGTGAGTCATTCTCAGCACTGCAGTCACACTGACATGGTGGTGGTGTTCGTGTGTGTTGCTGGTACGAGTGGATCAGACAGCGGTGCTGCTGGAGTGTTTAAACCCTGTGTCCACTCACTGTCCACTCTATGAGACACTCCTACCGAGTGTCTCCACCTTGTAGATGTAAAGTCAGAGACAGAAGCTCATCTGTTTCTGCACAGTTTGTGTTGGTCGTCCTCTAGTCCTTCATCAGTGCTCACAGGACGCTGTCGGCTGGACATTTCTGGTTGGTGGACTGTTCTCGGTCCAGCAGAGACACCGAGGGGTTTAAACACTCCAGCAGCACAGATACCCACATAATATCTGCTCTGTGGTGGTCCTGTGGGGTCCTGATCATTGAAGATCAGGGTGAAAGGAGGAGAATAAAGTCTGCAGAGAAACAGATGAACTACAGTCTGGAATTATAGAACCACAAAGAGCTCCTGTGTGGTCAGAGGAGCTGATGGAGTGGACAGTGAGGTCATGTTTTAGTCCCCTGTGACAATCAGAATGAAGACCATATCTGGTCAGTAAGTGTTCATTTATTGAGTTAATCTGTTTACCTGCGTCTGTTCTAACGGGGTCTGGAGCTGCTTTCACTCTTATTGGTCAGAAAAAAATGACCTGATGGGGCTAAAATTTCAACACAGTGCTGTATTTTACGTTTTGATTGAATGAGAGAGAACAACTGACCCAACCGTTCTACCTTTTTCTTTCTGACGTCTCTCCATTTCAGGACAGGGGCTGACGTTGTGAACAAACACTGGACTCAGGACTGGTCCCCCCCGACACCGATCTCATATCGTCCATTCAAAAGGGTGGTGGACCTGTAGACCTGGTACCACCCCGGTTTACCCCTCTCTGTAAACAAGTGTCCAAACATGGTCCTCAGAGTGCATCGAGACTGGTTTAGAACACGGTATGTATTCGTTTGGTCCATAAACCCGATGTCCCCTTCTCTGAAGTCATTCAGCTACTGGCAGCCATTGCTGACACAGATGTGCAAGTGCACACATGTCTAGTCCTTGTACAGAACTGCCAGTAGATCAGGACCTTCTGAGGCAGATAATTAAACATGAACCTACTGGTACCAGGTCTAATACCAGGTGGGTCAAGTCCAGTGTTTGTTGGCAGCGTTAGCAGACATGCTGACCGTGTCAGGGGTCAGAGATCAACTATGTTCATTGATTTTTTTCTTTTCCTTTCGGCTGAACTGTGTCTCTGTGAAGAGTCGTACATTTCAACTCGTGTTTGTGCTTTAATTCAGTATTAAAATCACGAACGGTCAGTTTGTCCAGCTCATCGTAGGACATCACTGTAAACGGTGATCTGCTGTCGAAGAATGTGTTTGTTTTTTTAAAATAAACAAATCATTTCTTATTGGTCTGTTTGTCATTGTAAGGGTATTGGCCACGCCCACTGGTTTCAGACCAGTCCTAACGGTCAGGGTTTGTTTCAGGATCTCAGTCTCACTTCATTTGAATACGACCCTGCAGAGGTGCACGTTTCAGGTCCAGCAAGTCGGAATCCGCCCCAGGTTTCTGTTCCTGGTGCTGCTCTGAGCTCCTGTTTGTGTCTGACCACGTCTCGGTTCACTGTGGGCTGAAGGTCACCGTCCATGTTGCTCTGCTCACTATCTGTGGAATGTGTCAGCTTATCTGATAAAACGTTGACTGAATATTTTCTGGCTTTGTTTGTCTCTTCTAAAGTCTTCTTCGCAGCTCTGATGGTGCTGCCGCTCATCCTGAGAACATGCAGGAACCACAGCTGCTTTTGGTTTCCTGAACAACCATTATATTTTCTGAACGTGGTTCTTTTGGTTGAAAGGCACCGAGAGAGCACCTGCTGAAATGCTTCCTGAGTCACAAAACAAAAACTTACACAAGAAACAACAATTTAACTTCAGTTTTATTTATCATCACAAAACAGCTTTACAGAGAACAGGGTTTGAGCCCCTGAGAGACTCGCTGGCCACTTTATTGGAAACACCTACTTTCTTCTGTACTTTGCATTAAAAGCTCAAATTAAATGAGGAGTAAATGGAAAGACTGGGTGTGTCATAATGTAACGTAATGTCTGTGTCTGTGTGTGTGTGTGTGTGTGTGTGTGTGTGTGTGTGTGTGTGTGTTTATACACACAATCTAATACACAAACACTTCTTGTGTCACAAATTTCTAACCAAACACAGAAATAAAGTGTAATTTACTCTAATCATAATGATAGTATCAATAATAATAGTAATAATAATAAAAATGATATTAACGATAATAGTAATAATAGTATTAATAATCATAGTAATAATGATAATAGTAATAAATGATAATAATAGTAATGATAATGATAATAGTAATAATAATAATAGTAATAATAATGATAATAGTAGTAATAGTAATGATAGTAATAATAATAGTAATAATGATAATAATGATAATAATAGTAATAATAACAGTAATAATAATGATAATAATAATAATAGTAGTAATAATGATAGTAGTAATAATGATAATAGTAATAATAATGATAATAATAATGATGATAATAGTAATAATAATAATAGTAATTATAATAATAATAGTAATAATGATAATAGTAATAATAACAGTAATAATAATGATAATAATAATGATAATAATAATGATAATAATAATAGTAATAATAATAATAATAATGATAGTAATATTGATAATAGTAATAATAATGATAATAGTAGTAATAATAATGATAATAATAATGATAATAATAATAATGATAATAGTAATAATAATAATAATAATAATGATAGTAATATTGATAATAGTAATAATAATGATAATAGTAGTAATAATAATGACAATAGTAGTAGTAATATAAAATAATTCCAGATTAATCACAGTGATCGTAAGGAATGTCGGGAATGCTGAGCATGTCCAGGCCGGACTCCACAGCTGGGAGCAGGACGTGATGTGTCTGATTCAGTCTGAGGGTCTGAACTTTAGTCTTCAGTCTCCAGGAACTGAGTCATGATTTCAGCCTTACAAGCCCAAACATGTCGAGCTGAAAGGAACATGTGGTTCTAAAATAAGTCCTGAGTCATTAAACTGAGAACAGGAACATGAACGGATCATTCCTCACCATGAATGTTTAGATAATAATCACAATAAATAATAACTATAAAATACATAACAGATCATAAGAGATAATAATAATTACTCTCACCACATGATAATAACAATAACATTATCAAATGTTTTCAATAACACACATTAATATTACATGGAACAAGAATATGAACAACAATTATAGTATCATTACTGTCACTGCTACTGATGACAATAATGATTATAATAATATGACCAATATTTATATAATTTAGTAAATCATATGTATTATTATTATTACTATCATTATTTGTTATTTTTTGTTGTTGCAGCTGAAAAACAGGGGACTGTTTTTACACTCGGTGTGAAAGTCAGTGATCAGATCACTTCTCAAACATGTGACTAAAATAAGTCGTATTTGTTTCTGCGCCCTGTGATGATGAAGTGCAGGCCATTAAACGCTGTGATCAGTGTAGTGACGTCGTTAAAATGTGATCATATCACTGTTTCATTCTGATTAATGCAGTTAAAACCAACAGTCTGTAAATTAGAAAACAGATTCTTACGTGTTATTGTCTTAACACATTTTATGGCAACATGACTTTTATTTTGAAATCCGATTCACACTGAGGACTGATATAACCTGCTTTTATGGTTTATTAATTTTCTTAAGTCTCATATTCCACCGCATGTTTACTGTTTTATAAATATTTTATAAAACAATTAAAATGATCCAGGTTTACACATTTAACTGATAATATAATATTTAAATGAAGAATATTTTTAATAAACAGTTGAATATATTGATGTTTTATAATTATAATATTTAATTGAATATTATTTTTAATAATAACGTATTATCATTTTTTATTGTCATGATTATTATAGAGTATTATAGTTATTGATACATATGAAGATTATTATGAGTATTATTATTAGAGTATTATCATGATTATAATAGTATATGATTATTATAGAGTATTATAAATAGAGATTATTATGAATATTGATATTATGACTTATTATAGAGAATTATTATATTATATAATATTATAATATAGTTGTAGCGGCGCCGCTGTGTGTTGTTATTGTTTGAACGCCGCTGTCGGTCGGTCAGCAGGGGGCGCTGTCTGTCCCGCGCCGCAGAGCCGCTGTCGGAGCTGCGGGTAAGAGACGCTTCATTACTATCTGTAATACAGAGCGGGTCTCTGATCCGGCTCACTGTGGCTGTATCGGTTCGGTATCGGTTGTGAATCCGTTCGGAATCGTTTCGGTATCGGTTCTGTATCGGTTCGGTACCGGCTCGGCTCTGCGGCCTGTGCAGCCGCGGTGTTTCTGAGGGAGGCAGCCGGACAGAGGCGCTCCCCGCCCGGCCTGAAACCGCAGCACAGCCGCGCTGACAGCGAGCCGAGTTTAAGGTGGAACGAGAGCATTATTACAGTTAGAGAACTCAACACCAGGAGCCGCGTTTACCCTGTCCACAACTTCTGTCTCTGTCTCTAAAGCACCTGTCTATCCCCGTCTCTCTGTCTCCCCCCTCCGTCTGTCTGTCTCTTTCAGTCTCTCTCTCTCACTCTCTGTGTCCCCCTCTCTGTCTATGTTATTTCAGTTCGGTCTTATGATTTATTCAGAGAACCACATAGAACCAGATCAAACCACGTCTGAAGAACGAGAGAAGACTTCTCACTTTAACCCTAATCGGTTCTGTACAGAAGGACAGAGCTCCTCTACGGGACTCCTCTTCATAAAAGTGTCCAGCGCTGGTCCAGCCATCTCCTGTCCTCGTGTCCTTACACAATGCAGAGTAGACCAGAGCTGAGGAACATGCCCAGACATGTAGATCTGCATGGTGGGAGTGTGCTGCTGCTTCCTGACCACTAGGTGCCTCTCACTCCTGAGCCAGTCATGCTTAGACATGTCAGCTGCTCTCCACCCTTCCAGATCTTCTAGTCCTGACATGCCTCTGCTGGAGTATTTAAACCAGCAGCTGGTCCACAGCAAGCTCCCACTCGCTCCTCTCACTCACGCACTTTATGTACAGATGGAGAGTCTATTACTTCTTTAACTCTATTTATTTATTCAGGTGAGGTTCTGCTCAGTTCTGACCTTCTCCAGGATGGACTTGGTGGACTAGGTGGACTTGGTGCTCCATGCAACTCAACCCTGTTTGTTTCTGACTCCACAGATCACAGCTATGGCTGCAGAGAGCTGCTTGAGCAGCTCCCAGATCAGCAAGATCGACAATGAAAAGCTGGTGAGTAGGACCTCAAGCAGGTGCTTGGTTCTAATGCAGAACCACAATGTGATGCCTTGATTGTTTGTGCTGTAAAACTCACCCACTGCTTTTCTCCACCTCAGGTAAGACCCAAAGTGCAATTGCAAACTCTGTTGAAGGATGTAGGTGCAGACAAGGACGTCTTCACCATGAAGGAGGTAGGTGTGGTGCACCTGACAGGTTCTGGTGGCTTCATATCATACCTGAGTTGAGGCATTGTGCAGATTAAGGAAGGTTCACAAGAAGGTTTCAGTGGAGAATCAGGCTTGACAGCTTAATGTCCCAGTCTGGGGTGGTCTGGAAGAAGGTCTTCACCTTCGATGGACTTCTGTGGCAGCTGGTTCATGTTGTTGTAATCATGGCAGTGTTGCTTGTGACGCTTCCTGAGGTTAAACTCTACGTCCTGAAGGTTAAAAATGATCTATTCCGGTTTCAGAGTTTACACTTGCACTAGTAAACACGGGCGTGCCTTTTTGGTGTCCTGCTCGGTGCTTTGGGGATTGTTGGTTGTCTCCTGAAGCGAATTCCAGGACTATCTGATGAAGTGGTGGATTGACAGGGTTGCATCTGGTTGTATTTGAAGAAAAGAAGGAGAAGGTGTGATTGGCTGCTCTCTGTGGTGCAGACCTGTGGTTGATGTGTCACCATGACTCACTCACTGGGGTTTAATCTGGTGTGCTTTACTGGAACGCTTTAGTCACGAGAGGACAGCAGTTTTCCTGTCTGACGCACAGGGAAGGACGTGTCCTACACTAAGGCTGGAGATGCTGTGTTCACCAAAAGCTTTATGATGGAAATGGAAGTGTGTTATGGTGCTCTTCCGCTGTATGTTCACTTTTTATCTCCACAGACACAAAAGCTGTGGGTTGTACTGTTTAAGGTTGTACTTGGGGGAGGGGCTTATTTGTTGTGTTGGTCAAGGACAGGTTGGAACAGGAACGTTGCAGATCGGAGCTTTTGATTGGAAATGGAAAGCTTTTGTCAGATCTTCATACGGTTTAGTGAAGTTTAATTTATAAACATACGGTGTTGACCCTTCTTAAGACTTCTGCAATTCTCCTCAGGGATCGGAGTTGATCAGAGTTTCTGGGTTTTGGGTTCTCCACCCTCTGTCTAAGGATTGACCACAAGTTCTTAATGGGATTGAGATCTGAGGAGCTTCCTGGTCATGGAAATGTCAATGTTTTCTTCACCGAGCCACTTGGTGACATGGTGCTCCATCATGCTGGAAAACCATTTTCAATGGCGTGTTCTTGAGTGAACCCACTCCCCTGGATGAGAAGAGTCCCCACACATGAAGGGTTTCAGGATGCTTCACCGTTGGTATGACACAGAGCTCATGGTAGAGCTCATCTTGTCTTCTCCAGATGTCCCAAACAGTCTGAAGGAGCTTCGTGAGAGAGAATATCTTTACCCATTCCTGAGGTCTGCAGTGGTCATGACCTGATCTCGTTGCTGCGTCGTCTTTAGGAGACAGTCCTGAGCACCCTGAAGCCTTCTCTGCAGCAATTGAGCTCCTCCTTGATGTCCTCGATTGAATAAGTGGTTGATTTGGCTGCTATTTTACAAGAAATTTGACTCCCTTTAGGCTAAAAACTGTCGTCTGTAGTTAAGAACCTTTGAAAATGGTAATGAAGCTCTCATTTCACTCGCTTTGCGGAGCTTCAGAGGCTGACTGCACCCTCGGGCGCTTTACGGTTCGGTTTGTTTCTCTTATCAACACTGATGTTCGGTCGTTGTAGGGACACGATGAACCCTTGTGTTGTTAATCGGCTCCCATTGTGTCTCTGTGTCTGTGTGTTCGTCCTTTCCCCTTTCAGGTGATGTTCTACCTCGGTAAGTACATCATGTGCAAGGAGTTGTACGACAAGCAGCAGCAGCACATCGTCCACTGCGGGAACGACGCGCTCGGGGCGGTGCTCGGCGTGACCAGCTTCTCCGTTAAAGAACCACGGTGAGTTAACCCTTCACCCACAGAGAGTTTGACTCTTCGAGAAGAGCAGGAACAGCTGAACAGCTGGTATCTCCAGGGTATGAAGGGTAGGGGGGTTGGGCCAGTGGAACCACAGGTGGCTTCACTGGATTGTTGTTCTAAATAATCCGTGCGACGAGGCCTTGCGTTCCCTGTTTAACGGATCTGTTTTTAATAGAAAAGGTCTGTAATCAGTGTCATTTTCATGAACCTGCCTTTCGTGTTGTTGCAGCTGCCTAGTTTCTGTGGATGCAAATCTGCAGGACATGAAACTAAAACCTCTCCAGGATGTTAATATTTAGCCTTTTTCTTTTCAGCGCTTTGTTTGCAATGATTTCAAAAAACCTCATAGCAGTGAAAAACCCAGGTATTAATACTTTGATTTGAGTCGATTTACTTGATATTAACGTTTTAAGTTTGCTGCTGTTTATTATTTTTATGATGATTCATTATAATCTCTCTTATCTTATAGAGTCTCCTTCATCGTTCACAGAGCCCGGCAGTGGAACCGACTCAGACAGGGGGACACAGGTAAATGAACACCCGTCCTACATAGTCCAGACTAAAAGCAGCCTCCACAGTTGGTGTCGGCCAGCGACAGCCTCTATGAGTCGGACGATTTCACGTTTCTTCATCACTGCTGATATTAAACCCGGCCTTCCTGATACGTTCCACGTTCTATCAGTTCCCATGACTGTTAGGTACACAGTCACAGGGAAATGGACACCTTTGAACACCTACGAACGCCTGTAATTTTTGCCAATTTATTAAAAATAAAGACAAAAATATAAAACGTACATACGTTTTCACAGCCTTTGCATCACACTCAGAACTGAGCTCAGGTGCATCTCGTTTCCACTGATCATCCTTCAGATGTTTCTACAGCTTGATTGGACTCCTGTGGTCAATTCAGTTGATTGGACACGATTTGGAAAGACACACCTGTTTATATAAGGACTCAGTAGATCAGAGACACACTAAAACATGAAGTCTAAGGAACTGTCTGTAGATCTCAGAGACAGGAATGTATGGAGACACAGATCTGGGGAAGGTACAGAGACAGACTCCATCATCCAAAAATGTTTAAACGTTTAAAGACATCAGTGGAGTTACAGTGAAGATCAAATGTCCACGTTTCAGTATGTTCATGGTGGCGTCCTAATTTTATCACATGACTATAGAGTGATTCTACTCTGTATACACGTGATTCAGGCGCCCTTTTAACACACTGTTTTTCATGGCTTCATTAGCAGCTGTGGTTATTTCATTCCAAGTGAAGTTCTCGCTCTCAGAGTGGAGTCGTGCTCTGAAGCCACTCTGAGAGGGTTTTTTATGGAACTCCAGCTCATTTTGGGCCTCGTGGTGAAACTGAATCTTGTCTCCTGTTCCAGGAGACCAACCCTGATTCATCTACCTCAGTGCAGCAGCAGCAGCAGCAGCAGCAGCGTAGGAGACGGCGAAGTAGTGATCCTGGTGAGCACACACACACAGATAACACATGTCCAAACCATCTCATCCTGTCCTCTCTGGCTTTATCTCCAAACTGCTCCACCTTCACCATACCTCTGATCTGCTCATTTCTAATCTTCTCCATCCTCGTCACTCCCAACAAAATCTCAGCATCTTCATCTCCACCACCTCCAGCTCAGCCTCCTGTCTTTTAGAGCCACAGTCTCCAAACCAGCCATCATAGCAGGTCTACTCTCATCACAGATTACCGTGTCGGTGTGCAAATGCACACACTGCTTGTCCAGTCCCCGTAGAGAAGTACTGCCAATACAGTAGGACACTGAAGCAGATGAAACATGAACCTGTTGGCACCATGTCTAATGCCAGGCCTGCCAGGAGCAGTGGAACTGTGTTTGAGTGGTGGACATCCATCATCCAGACCTCACAGGAAGCATTCCGATCATCGCAGCAATCCTCAGCACTTCAGAAGCTCCAAAATCAAGTACCGTCTTCGCTGGACAGTAGAGTTACTCCAGGAAAAGCAGGAAGAAGGATGTATTTATTAGGACTATATATACTGTATGCTCAGAAGTATTGGGATGCCTGCAAGGTTAAAGAGTTGATCCTGCTTTGGTTGGGGTCTCTGTCTCTACTGTCCAGAGAGGGTCCGGAGGATAGTGTTTCTGTCCTCGACCAGAACATTTACTGTAGAAACCAAAATACTTTACTTATAACTACAGAGACGCAATCCAGTGGAGAATTTCTCCCTGTTGGTCATCTGTTCTAACCCACAAAAAACACGTCCATTTGGTTTATATAGAACTGGACAGACCCGTGGTCCTGTACAGTGGGAGTGTAGGTGTGTCCAAACTTTTGACTGGTACTGTATATATAGTTCTTACACACATTTTGACTTTGGAATAAAGAAGACGGTTTGCCCAGCACACCTGGGGCTGAAGAGCGGTCAGCATTTTAAAAATGCTGATCAGATGGTTTCTGTACGTCTGGACCATAAAGCTGCTCCGTCACCGTCAGCTGTAAGGAGAACTGGATCAGCATTGCTATTTTCAGGCATGTTGAGATTTTCACCCAGGCTGTGGTATTTGTGTCTGTATGCCAGTTCCCCCAGTGTGCATGGCAGGTCCCTCCCCCCCAGAGCAAAGCATGTGTGGGCAACATGTGGCGGCGCTAATGACTGCTGTCTTTATCTCTGCGCACAGCTACCCATTAGCAGTAAAGGACACGGAGGTCTGGAGGCAGCGCAGAATGTGCTCAGATGACTCTTTCTCTACAGCGGCTTGTTTCCAAGCTGTAAACATCCACACAAAGGCAGCCTGTTTCATCAGGCAACAGTTTGGCTTCTCGTTTGAGACACCATTTAGAAACCGACATTGCCTCAAGATACTGGCTGAGAAGTCGAACACACCAGGATGTTTGGTTGCACAGCCAGATGATTGAAGTTCCTGCTGGCGTTTGTGATGAAGAGGGTCTTTTAAACAGTGAGACGTGAAGTCGGTGACTCTTCCGAGGACACCTACAGAATGATGAAACTAAGAAAATGACTTCTAGGAAGAACTAGAGGGTGCAGTGAGGACTATCCACTAGACATGTTCCTCACCTCTGCCCCCGTTGGACACGGTCGACTGCGGGCCTTTAATTAACTAGGGGATTGTCCAGGCCCTCGTGGGAGGAGTGTTAAAACAGTTATCGGAGAACATGTGTCTCCCGTTCCTTCTGCTGAGTTTCGGCTCAGATCTTTATTAATTCGACCTGCTTTCTGTTTTTCTTCAGCACATGTCTCCGAGGAGGAAAGCGGCGAGCCCAGGAAGAGGCACAAGTCCGACAGCTTCTCCCTGACGTTTGACAACAGCCTGTCGTGGTGTGTGATTGGAGGCCTGCACAGAGAGGGCGGGAGCAGCGAGTCTTCAGATACACACAGCAATTCGGTTAGTACTCACTCGTCCTCACAGAACCCTGGTGCCGTCATTCTGACATTTATTTAACAAAATAAAAACGGCACAAACTGCACCCAGAAGGACGTGTGGGGTTGCGGTGCTGTTGGGAAGGAAGATCAAGGTGACCAGGGTCAGTAACTGACCGATCTGATCGATATTTATTGATCTACACATACAGAAGTCACGTCTCTCTTTGCAGCTTCCCTCAGAATGTCAGGAATTTTATTTGACCAATAAATGTCTGTAGATCGTCCTCGCTGACCGGTGTTTCCGTCTCTTCTCCACAGGATGTAGGTATATCCCGAAGTGAGGATAGTGATGGAAGTGAAGATTCTGACTCTGATAACTTCAGTGTGGAGTTTGAGGTGGAGTCCATCGATTCAGACGCCTACAGCGAGAATGATGTCGACTCTGTACCGGGAGAAGATGAGGTCTCAGCCATTCTCATATATAATTGTAAAGGGTCACATAAATGTTCTGCAATTTCATGGGGACGCCACACTACTATATGAACAAGTCTGCTGCTCCCTCTAGTGGTCACTGTGGGCAGTTTCCTTCTGTTTCCTCTTTATTTTCTCAGTTTTTATCCTTTTTTTTAACACAAATTGATGTTTTTGTTTATAGGTGTATGAGGTTACAATCTTTGCAGAGGATGAAGACTCCTTTGATGAAGATCCCGAGATCTCTGAAGCAGTATGCTCCCATTTTTATTCTTAACACATGCTGTTCATGCACAACAAAGGCGGTGCAGAATACGTACATGGTTCTTGTGCCTTTCTAACCGTCCTGATACAACGGTCCATCAAAATAACACCACCACCAGCCAGCAACGTGACACTAATGAGCACTGTAATGATCTCTGTTCTCTGCAGGACTACTGGAAGTGCTCCGAGTGCGAGGAGCTGAACCCACCACTCCCCCGACACTGCAAAAGCTGCTGGAAGGTGCGGCCAGACTGGCTGCCAGAACTCGATTCTTGCCCAGAGAACCCCAGCGATGAACCTCAAGCCAGTGCCGCCTCCACTGATCGCACCTGCCTCGATACAACCCTCACCTCCGCCTTAGGGTCCAAACAGCTGCCCTCAAAGCCTCCCACCCCTACCTCTGATCCCGATGAAGGAATGGACGTTCCGGACGGCAAGTTTTCCCGATTGTCGCCTGCCGGCAGAGACGACTCCGCCGCTGCCACCGCTGCTGCCGCCGCCGCTGCCGCTGCCGCTTCTGGCCCAGACTCTCAGGGCTTGAGCCTCAGCTCCTCTCAGCCCTCCACTTCCTCCTCTCAAGGTAACAACCCGGAGGAAACCCCTGAGCTGGAGCGCTTCAACAGCATGGAAGCCTGCCTCCCCGCCACTTGCCTGGAGCCTTGCGTCATCTGCCAGAGCAGACCCAAGAACGGCTGCATCGTCCACGGCCGCACGGGGCACCTCATGGCCTGCTACACCTGCGCCAAGAAACTGAAGAACCGCAACAAGCTGTGTCCCGTCTGTCGGGAGCCCATTCAGTCTGTTGTGTTGACGTATGTGAGCTGATGAAAAGCAAAAATCTTTCATTGTTATTAATTATTAAGTGACGACTGTTGATGCTGTATGAAACGTGTAGATATTCAGATATTTCTTTGTATAAATATAAATACCTTTCGTTTAGAATAATCCATTGTAGGTATAAATTCTTATAATATTTTCTTGTGCAGTCCTGTCGAGATTTTACAGTTAATTTATATTAGTTGAATATTTTTCGAGTTGATAATTCTGCATATGGTTTGCTCTGAAGTACCTTAGTTTAACTGTTGAAATGCCTCTGATGTTCTCTTGCACTGTTGGGCTGCACAGACGGATTCTCACTCCTTATAATATTAATTCACTCTGCAGTTTGCTTAATAAGTTGGTTGGGGAAAATCTAATGATTGCATATGTATTTATTTTATTTTTGAAATACACAGCATTGTCTGACTTGGCTGGGTAGTTTTGCGTGCTTATTTTCAGTCCAACTTACTGACCAAAGGGCTGCTGAGTCCACCGTTTCCCATCTGATACTAATTGCTGCACTCAGTTACATTCTGTGTCCAAATGTTTGTGGACAGGCCACCCCGTGGGCTAGAAGGGTATCATTCCCCCAGCACTGAGCTGTGGAACTGTTCTTTGGAATGATGGAGCTCATCCAACATTGTGACCTCATTAACGCACTTGATCCTGAATGCAATCATGTCCTCACAGCAATGATCCAACAGAAGCCAGATAAACTCTCATGCTCATACCAACTACAGCTGTCCAGGGAAGTCTTTCTGATAGATTTCAGAGCACCGCTCTAAGGTTTTAATTGCATTCAGTGACGAGTGCAGGTGAGATCAGGGTGTTGGACGAGGATCATCCCACCTCACTCCCAAAAAATACACAGGATGAGCCTCCATCATCCCAGATGGTGCAGTTTCTAGTTGTTAAATGCATTTTGCAATTTGTATTTGTATATATGCCCTGTCACATACAACGTTCCCAACATTACGAGGGTGAAGACGAGCACCTCTGATACATGTGAAGGCATCTCTTTTAGGATGGCTTGGCCGCCAACACACTCTGAGGAAAGGGCCGGGTCTCCAGCTCTGAAACGAAGGCTGATGCCGCCAGATGCCGTGCCAGCGCTAAACTAGGTGTTGGGAGAATGCATGGCCCGTTTTGCTCTCTGGGACTCCAGCTACTGATGACAAGCAGCGGGACCCAGGATTGGAACCGGATCGTGGTGCGATCACCTCTGAGAACCTCCTGTTAAACGCTGTCTTTAGAAAGGGTGTATTTTGGAGAAGACGGACCAGAGCACATAGCACGTTTTAGTTTCAGTTAAAGGGTCCGAACAGGGCTGACGTAACGAGGCACTCTGTGCACTTTATAGGTTTCATTTGCCCTGGAATGAACACTTGTGTATTTATGAGAATGTCTTTCTGAAGCCTACAATAAACCCCAGGTTTAAAATTCCTAATGAAGGACTGTTTGTTTTTGGTCATTGTGCCTCCGCAGGTAGTGCATATGTCCCACAGCTCCAGTGCCCCGGAGCTGTGGGTTCAATTCCTGCTGGGGTTGCTTCCTGTGAGGTGTTTGGTGTGTTCTTCCGGTATCCACTTGGGTTTCCTCCCACCTCGTGGTACATTTTAGGTGAATTGGCTGTGTGATGGACTGGTGACCTACCCAGGTGGTATTTCTGCCCTCAACCTGATGACTCCGGGTGGGCTCAGGATCAACTGTGACCCTATTTAGGAATAATCAGATCAGATGATGACTAATTTATCCATTGAACCCGGGGTAGTTAACTCAAATTCAATGTCCAGTTACAGAAATTTGCCCAAGCCAAGGTCCTGAACATTCTAGTGCCCAACTGCATTATGCTTCAGTGTCACGTCACGTATGTTGAAGCAGTTCAGTTCGTATTAAATTAAGTCCAATTAAGTTCAGTATATGTCGTCAGTCGGACAGCACTGAATGTCTGGCCCAGATGTGTCTGCTATCAGATATTTATTCACACTTAACTGGACCAGTTATAAAGAAAACACTCGAATGGAGTCTGGACAAGGACCAAAGCTGGCATGCCAATGCCACAGTAGGGATGTTGGATGAGGGCTGTAGCCAGAGCTTGGAGATCTGGTTGAAGGCCAGAGCTGGAGATCCCCTGTAGGGTTCTTTAAAGGAAATAAACTTAGACCAGAAAAGAGTGATTTCTCTGTGCCAACCTCGTGGTCAGGTCCAGAGGCATCGCCTGGCCTGGGCTTTCGTATTATTTTTTAACGAGCCCCAAATCTTATGACCTTAATTGAGGTCATATCTATGTGTAGATTAGCCAGTCACCTACACATAAACACGCCAAATATGAATCCTGTCCCACTTTCTGAGAGCAGGACTCTTGAACTTGTATAATTGTAAATGATACCTTTCATAAACTGGTTTATCTTTAATGCTACTGAATGCAGAGGTGATGACCTCTTTAATATGGCGTTAATTTTGATGTACCTGGACAAACCCAATGCTGCATTTAGGTGTCTACAGTCTAATTATGCTGTAAATTAACACTGCTGTGTTAACTGCTGCTGATCTTTAATACCGGCTACCGGACTGTGTTTCTGATACAGTTTCAGTAACTACACTGCTGGTGATCTTTAATACCGGCTACCGGACTGTGTTTCTGATACAGTTTCAGTAACTACAAGGAACTTTCCACTCTTAAAGAGGTTAATATTCATTATTGCTTCACTGGCACTGAAACAGGCCCGTGGTGTGGAAGTCTGTGGGCTCTAAGGTGGTCTCAGCTGGTGGCAGCTGCTTTGTCCCTCATTGTTGACTGTGTCTTTGGGTTACTAGGAGAATTCTCTTGTTACCAGACCCTTTCTTTTCATTCAGATGCAGAGACATGTCCCAGCCTGTTCTGTGTTTGTTGAGTCTCCCTGATGACAGTTGCACTCAGAAAGCATTCTGTTACTCAGATATGGCCAGAATTCCCACAGGGTCCGTGCCCACCCAGCCAGATCCCCACTGATACAACATACTGTGTGTGTATGCATTGTTGTTGTGGACCATCAAATAATTCATAGGGGTTTTATATATATATATATATATATATATATTTAATGCTGTAGAGAAAATATTACACTAAATATTATAAATATTCAAAATAACATATACTGGTCTGGATGTGGAAAGAACATGAACTGTCCACTGTCCTGTTTGTATAAATACATTAATATGCAACACAGTCGCTGTCCAATGGAAACCCAGTATCTCGAAAATGGTAACTTTACAGGAGAAGACAAAAATGTCTTTCACCTTGATTGGAAGTGAATGTAAAATAAGAGTCGTTTAAGTTGTTTTGGAACATCTCTCTTAGTTCTTTCAAAAAATGGAGAAAGAATGAGGTTTAAGGACATGCAGGTTTTCCTCGGACAGCAGAGATTTCACTGTAGATTTTGAGTTATTGTTATTAAAGACAATGAAGTAAGAACAGAAGTCTGAACCACAGCTTTGTGATGCTCCTCACGTTCAGTTAGTGTTGAAAGTCGGTCACAGAGATCCTGAAATTTTGCAACACTGCCATTTAGACACAGTAAGCTTCAGTCTGAGACCGTTGGTCCTGTTGGATAATGTGATTTGTCCATAGTTGAGACACAGTCTGGGTTTTTAATACTTCACCCTGAAACAGTTCAGCACTTTCTGTAATGGATGGAGAGTCGAACTTAACCTCTCTGTTACCATCGAACATCTGTAACATCAGTTTCACAGCCTTGATCTTACTTATCAGTCTGTCTGTCTCTATGGATATCTGTCTATCATTCAATCTGTCTGTCTGTCTCTCTGTCTCTACGTGTCTGTCTCTATGTATATCTATCATTTAATCTGTCTGTCTGTGTCTATTATTCAATCTGTGTCTGTCTGTCTGTGTCTGTCTAGCTGTCTCTTTGTGTCTGTCTATGTGTCTGTCTGTATGTCTCTCTGTCTCTCTATGTGTCTGTCTGTCTGTATGTCTGTCTGTCTGTGTATCTGTCTGTCTGCCTGTATGTGTGTCTGTATGTATGTCTGTCTATATGTCTGTGTCTGTCTATCTATCTGTATGTGTCTATCCGTGTGTCTTGTCTATCTCTATGTCTGTCTGTCTCTTAGTATGTGTCTTAGTTTGTGTCTGTATGTCTCTCTGTATGTCTCTCTGTATGTCTATCTGTCTGTCTGTCTGTATGTCTGTCTGGTGGTCAGGATCTCTGAATAAGTTTTGGAAAATAACATGAAGGTGATTCAAATAATATTATATTATTTATTATTATTATTATTATTATTATTATTATTATTATTATTATTGTTATTGTTATTATTATTATTATTTTCTAAACATCTTAAATATTGAGGAAACATTCATTTGTGTTCATGATTTCGTTTAGACAGTTAACGTGTCAGATATTCATTACAGGTAACATGACACAGTTGTGCTCAAAAGTTTACATACCCCTTACCCCTATCATTTGGGTGTGTTTTTGTTTGTCGTTATGATTTAAAAAGAGAAAACGCAGTCGTTTGACAATAAGTGGCTTCTCTCAACCACGTACCTGGTCTTTGTGTTATCGTTCACATTCCCCGAAAAAATGCCAAGAAAGCAACCATTCTGCCGGGGTATGTAAACTTCTGAGCACAACAGAAATCCAGAATCTCAGCTCATAAGACTGTTGAATTTCAAGTTTGACTAAAAGACTCCTCAGACAGAAGCAGAATTAAAAGAAAGCTTGGAATATATCACTTTAGATGTCAGGAATTTAATTTTATACGATAATTTAATGTTTCGAGATGTAAATTTGACATATTTTAACAGCATGAACAAATACGCTGCTGTGATGGAACCCATATGACAATAATCCTCAAATCTCTCCATGAATTTAATCATAATGTTTGTCCATTATTATACAGTGTGAGCTGTGATAACAGCGAACAGGTCACGGCAGGTTCTCTTATCTACCTGTGATTTGCAAACAGCAGGCCTGTAGAAGGCAGGCCTGAAGTCTCTTTAATTAAACATAAATGATAATATGTGATATATGAATTTTTCCTTTGTTCTGTCACAAATAATGACGTTTTTCTTTGAACCTGTTGATCCAGACGGGACGTCGCGGTGGCAGCATCTAATTAAGGTGGAACAACATCTTCCAGAAGTAATAAAGGGATTCGCTGAAGGGAGAATGTGTTACAGGTAATTTTGGAACGTAATTAAAGTGTCACTGATGCCTGTAAAAACGAGAGATCACAGCAGGGTTTATATGAGATCGAAGGGGCTCGAAAACATCACAAAGATGATTAAAAAGAGGAAAATGATCTGGACAATTAATGGTCTTTGGTCTAATCCGTCCACAAAACATTGTTCTGTCTTCTGGATTGTCCATGTGATCTTTATCCAACTGCAGACGGGTAGAAATGTTCTTTTTGGAGAAGTTGTAGAAGCAGGTCATCCACGTAGTCCAACTCGGACTGAACGTAGGCTGTTTGCGGAACCATAGAACCAACACATAGATCTGCCTATTCATGAATATATTCATAATGTTTATTATGCTGTGTGTGTTCTGTATAATAATAATAATAATAATAATAATAATAATAATAATAATACCCTTGATTTCAGATGAGCTGGTGTCCAAATACTTTTGCACATATTGTGTCGTTTACGAGTCTTACAGCCTGTTTAGATCTGATACACAAAGGTTTGGAAACATAATATGTATATATGGGCTCTTCATGACAGGTTAATGGTTAATCTGTCCAAAAGTATTTAGACACCCCATGCAAGATTGCTGGGAGGAGGATTTGATTGCATCTGGCCCTATGAGAGCATCAATGAGGTACTTTTATTCACCTAAAAAAGATCTTAGGCAGCTCTAATATCGAGTTGTAAGAGTTTAGATGGTTAAAGTAGCTGAATTCACACATCACAGACCATCTCAGTGCCTGTCGTGGATTTGATGGAGGTCTGGCCAATCCATTTCGTTCCTCAGCCTCCGGAGCTGCCCTTGATTTACACGTCTTGTTTATTTTCTGAATTTTGTCTTCAAGTTATTTTCTCTTGACTCGGCAATAACACTTATCTCCAGCCATTAATCCACATTCATTTATCTTTTGTTTAACATCTGAAGACTTCGGAGATAAAGCCCAGTAGATGACAGTGGTCTCGGCGTGGAGCCAATGTGCATCACTCAGTATTTGGGCTGTGCTTTGCAGACGTTTATGAAACACAGTTGTGAGGAACAGATGTCTTCCCAGCCTGCTGTATGTAAATGAGGGTGTATAAATGTCTGCAGTGAGAGATTCTCCATTCACGTCTTTTCATTCTCAGTAACAAGAACAGATGCTTTCTGCTTCGAACCTGTTGACCTACCGTGACCCTCAGCCTGGAGTTCGGTGACTGAGCAGGGGCTGGAACTAAGTCATCTTTAATACTTTCATCAACTGCGGTCATTACAGTTATTAGTATCAGATCTATGATCTGATGATCGCAGGTTCAAGTCCCGAGTTGCACTGCTTGCCATCGGCAGTCGGAGTCTGAGACAGCAGATTAGGCCATGCTCTCTCTGGATGGGTAGATGGCGCTGTCTCCCACTTCTGGTATTGGAGCTGGGGATCCAACGCTTCCCTCCGAGTGTGTTTGCTCGTCCTCATCCTCCTAGTACCAGAAACATCCTGTGTGATAGTGGAAGAGTCCTAGTGGGGTTGGGGACTGGCACTTCCAAACTGGGTGGGAAATTATTTTCCATGTGTGTTGGTTTTGTGGACTTGGAGGTGTTTCTGGAGTGTTTCAGGACCACCACAGAGCAGCTATGATGTGGGCGGTGGGTCATTCTCAGCACTGCAGTCACACCGACATGGTGGTGATGTGTTAGGGTGTGTTGCCGGTATGACCAAAAATGTCCAGCCGACAGCGTCCTGTGGGCAGCGTCCTGTGAGCACTGATGAAGGACTAGAGGACGACCAACACAAACTGTGCAGAAACAGATGAGCTTCTGTCTCTGACTTTACATCTACAAGGTGGAGACACTCGGTAGGAGTGTCTGACAGAGTGGACAGTGAGTGGACACTGTGTTTAAACACTCCAGCAGCTCTGCTGTGTCTGATCCACTCGTACCAGCAACACACACTAACACACCACCACCATGTCAGTGTGACTGCAGTGCTGAGAATGACCCACCACCCACATCATATCTGCTCTGTGGTGGTCTAGGAGGTGGTCAAGGAGGTGGAATAGGGGGTGTGTATATATATATATATATATTAATGTCATATTATAAAGCAGGTCAGTTATTAATTAATGATAAAGACGTCTTTAGTAAGGCTGACACTGTGTCTAAAATCACATATTGATCATGTCCTAATATGAATTCTACTGTACCTTCATGTAATCTCTCTTCTCTCCAGCAGAGGACGCTCTCTCACTGTGATTGTGTAGGTCCCAGGCAGAACCAGCCTCAACTCATTATTACAAATCAGACTTCCTGAACAGGGGCCCCATTCAGGATACACCATTTGGACAAAAGTATTGGGACACCTGCTCATTCATTGCCTTTTCTGAAATTAAGGGTCTTAAAAAGAGTTTCTCCTGCTTTTGTTGGAGTAACTCTCTCTACTGTCCAGGGAAGACTTTCTACTAGATTCTGGAACATTGCTGTGAGGATTTGATTACCTGTCATTAGGCATGGTGCCAAAAGCTTCATGTTTGTGTGTGCATTTGCACGTCTGTGTCAGCAATGTGTGCAACTAAGTTCATTAGAATACACAGACGCTCATCTGTTTCTGCACAGTTTGTGTTGGTCGTCCTCTAGTCCTTCATCAGTGCTCACAGGACGCTGTCGCCTGGACATTTCTGGATGGTGGACTGTTCTCGGTCCAGCAGTGACACTGAGGGGTTTAAACACTCCAGCAGCACTGCTGCGTCTAATCCACTCGTACCAGCAACACACACTAACACACCACCACCATGTCAGTGTGACTGCAGTGCTGAGAATGACCCACCACCCACATCATAGCTGCTCTGTGGTGGTCCTGTGGGGTCCTGATCATTGAAGATCAGGGTGGAAGGAGGAGAATAAAGTGCTCCTGTGTGGTCAGAGGAGCTGACAGGATGGACAGTGAGTGTAGAAATAAGGATGAGGTCATAATGTGATGGTAAATTGGTGTGTGTATCGTACAGACCAGGCCAAAATGAGGTCACAGGTGGGCTGGCAGGGCTCGAGAATAAAGGCCATTAGTCGTAATGTTTGACCACCTGGTCCAGTGTTTTTCAGAAGCAGCCAATCTGATTATGATTGAACTGAAATTCATGTCAGAGATGTTCCGGCAGATGAAAGCCAATTAAATGAAGAGGATCATTAAGCCTTAGGTGTGTCTCTCTGCAGTAAGGCAAACAATGATACAGAACCTCGGTTAGAACACACTGCGTGTGTGTGTGTGTGTGTGTGTGTGTGTGTGTGTGTGTCCACAAACACAATAGGAAGCTTATAATCTGTCTTTTGTGGCCCATATTTGTCAAGGAGAGGAACACCTGTTGCTGGAAATCCCATCATGTCTGAGAGAGAGAGAGAGAGAGAGAGAGAGAGAGAGAGAGAGAGAGAGAGAGAGAGATTGTGTGTGTTTGAGTGTGTGTAAGTGTAAAAGGCCCACAGTGGATACACTTCAGATTAAAAGTGGATGAGATTCTGTCCTGAAGCCTTGCACACACACACACACACACACACACACACACACACACACACACACACACACACACACACACACACACACACACTCTTTAATCCCTCCAGAAACATGATACATGGCAGGTATCGGGGATAATCCAAACTTTAATACGCCTTCAGTTCCACAGACCTAACCAAGAAAAGGGTGGACAGATGTTCCACAAGCACAGCTGACCATTATTTCCTTCATTCACCTTCTAATCCGCTTCCTTCTCAGGGTCTCGGAGGGTCCAGACAGAGCACCAGACCATTGTAGGTTACCCTGTCCACAGCCATTCCCTTTCTTATGATTTCTTTATGATTTTCTACATTTCTGCATAAATTTGTGCTTAATCTTCATCAGATTTTCCTAAACATAGGAAATGAGAATGAAATCAAAGGAGACATTTTACACTGTCTCATTTTATTTATTGAGGAAAATGATCTGGACAATTAATGGTCTTTGGTCTAATCCGTCCACAAAACATTGTTCTGTCTTCTGGATTGTCCATGTGATCTTTATCCAACTGCAGACGGGTAGAAATGTTCTTTTTGGAGAGCAGCAGCTTCTCCTTCCAACCCTGCCCTGCTCACCATTGTTCAGTGTTCTCCTGATGGTGGACTCATGAACATTAACATTAGTCAATGTGAGAAAGACTTTTAGTTGTTTAGAAGTTCTCTTGGGTTCCTTTGTGAGCTGGTGGACTGTTACACACCTTGGTCTTGGTGTAAACTCCTGGGGAGGGTCATAATGGTCCTGAATCTCCTCCATTTGTACACAGTCTGTCTGAAACTCTTTACAGATGGGTTTGTAACTTCTTCCAGCCTGATGAGCATCAACAGCTCTTCTTCGGAGCTCCTCAGAAACCTCCTTTGTTGTGAAGATCAGTTGCTGTGGAGCAACACACTGTCCCATTTGCTGGTGTGATGATCTGGGGAGCATCATATATGACAGTCAGTCACCCCTAGTAGTGATATGAGGGACACCAAAAGATCAGCGTTATGTCTCTCATGGCAGGAATCCCAACTGGCAGGATAATGCACCTGCAACATCTGTGGGTAACGGTTCTGCAGGATGCCATACGGAACCTAACACAAAGGCATAAGAAACAAGCTCTACAAAGTAGGCGTGATGGAAAAGATGAACAGGTGAACAGACCAGAACTATTCATTAAAGTGGGCCAAACAGCATAGGTACACTGCTCGGAACACTCCCGCTGTTCAGGCTCCCTGCAGTCGTAGTGAAGGTACAGCGGTACTGTAGAGTCAGCCTTGGGGGTAACATCCCTCACTGAAACCTTCCTTGGTGAAGTCGTCTGTAATGAACGGGGTGAAGCAAGCTGCATGGGCAGAGATGATTTACAGTATTAAGCCCTTTCCAATTCCCATCATCGGGGCAGGCAGGGGTCAGGAAACAGGCTGGCTAGAGCAGTAAGGGCATATCCATAATTCATCATTTCGGTGAAAACAAGCAATGCTCATACACAGAAAACCAAACAGAGGAACTCTATAATATTATCTACAACCACAGAGACATTGCAGGGAGCCATTCAAGAGCTCATTAGTTCCAGCAAGAGCTGCATCTGAGTGCTAGAGATGAACCTCAGGTGAGGGGCGGAGCACAGCTCATGTGCATGTGCATGCTCCAGCCATGTGCAGTTCCCACCAAGGCCTTGACCAGAAGAGGATGGGTTCCCCTTTTCAACCTTGGTTTCTATCAAGGTTTCTTCCTCCCAGTCCATTGTCACCCCCTGGTTTGTTCTAAAGAGGCTCTGATTGATTCATATAAGGGACACTAACAACTGTATGTGCGGGACATCCTGTGGACACATGTCGCAGGATATCAGCAGGATAATGCTCCCACACACACCGGACGGAATGTCTCCGTCTGACTGCAACACTTCCTTGGCCTCAGTCGCTTGTCTATCCGTCTGTCTGTCCATTCATCGGTCCGTCCATTTATCTGTCTTTCTATCTTTGTTTATCTGTCTGTCTGCCCATCTGTCCATCCATCCACCTCTGTCTATATATAGATCTATATCTGTCCATCTGTATTTCTATCTATCTGTCTGTCTGCCCATCTGTCCATCCATCCACCTCTGCCTATATATAGATCTATATCTGTCCATCTGTATTTCTATCTATCTCTCTGTCTGTCCATCTGTCCATCCATCAGTATATGCATCTATCTATTGTAGCGGTGTCCATCATCGGCCGGTACAAAACGTTCCCCGATCTCCAAAAAGCCAACCGTGTCTTGGTTTGTCTGATGGGCAGCATTAAGAGGGAGGAGTGTGTAAACCTGAGGTCAGTGAAGCTCAGACAGGTTTACCTCGTGGTCACACAGGCGAAGCCGCCCTCAGCTTCTTGGAGTCTGGTGGTAAGTAGGTGTCGACAAAGAGCAGTGGTGTTCAGAGCGTTCGGAGTTGACGCCTCGCCTCCTGTAGAAGTTAAAAGCCTGGGAGCCTTTATTGAGGCACTAGCCATCACCGGTTGATGCCAAGCAATCAGGCTCTCACGGCAGAACTTTCGGAGTGTTTCCTTTCATCTGTGTTGACAGCTACACTGAAACTTGGTCTCAGATGGAGGGGGATGAAAACAAATTGTCTGCACATCTATTTCGCATTTATTTGCGTTGGCTGGCAAACAAACTGACAGTTAATTTTCCCGACTCGAGCTGAAGCTGCTTTCATAAACATATTGATATTGCCAATTAAAGGCCATGTCCACCGTGTCAGGCCCACGTGAACCTAAAAGCAAAAAGTTGCCTGTTGACGAAATGGACTTTCAAAGAAAGTGCTCACAATTACGTTGGAGTACCTCGATCCAGAGGAAGATCTTTCATCTCTCAGCCATAACATTAGCACCACTTAGAGCTGAAATGGAAAGCATCGATTATACTCATCTACAGTGGTTCCCAGAGAGCAGACACATTTGGGTCAAATCTGAGCCACTTCACATGCACGACTCACGTGTGAGCATCTTACGTTCACTGCTACTTGAGGTGGATCTATCAATAAGTGAATGGTCTTGAAGTTGATGTTGAAGCAGGAAAAATGGAAGGGTGAGAACCTGAGACACTTTGACAAGAACCAAACTGTGATCTTATGGGTTAGAACATCTGAGGAACATCAGGCATGTCTTGTGATGTGTTCCTGGTATGCAGTGGTCAGCATCTACCAAAAGTGCTCCAAGGAGAACAACCTGGATCATGGAGGTCCCACCTCACAGCTTATATTTCAGCATAGATTTGAGCTAAAAGTAGATCAGAAGAACCAAGTCAAACAAAATAACAAAAACATGACACAGATCACTTTTCTATAACGATCCAATATTCCAGATCTGTGAGGGCAAAAGCATGAGAACCTTCAGGATCAGCAGATCATTAGAAGGTGAAATTAGAGTCAGGTGTTTTGAACCAATGGGAGACAATCAGGTGTGAGTGGGCGTGTCCTGTTTTATTTAAAGAACAGGGATCTATCAAATTCTGATCTTCACAAAAAGGAGATGGAGCTCAGACGAAGAGCTGCTCATCAGGCTGGAAAAGGTTACAAAACCATCTCTAAAGATGAGAAATGGAGGAGATTCAGGACCATTACGACCCTCCCCAGGAGGTGCGTAACAGTCCACCAGTTCTCAAAGGAACCCAAGAGAACTTCTACTCAACTAAAGGTCCTTCTCACATTGACTAATGTTAATGTTCATGAGTCCACCATCAGGAGAACACTGAAGAGTGGTGAGCAGGGCAGGGTTGGAAGGAGACGCTGCACACCAGATACTGAAAGCAGTGGTTCACATCCATTTCAAGAACATCTGATCTCGTTGTGGGAGAGAAATTACAGAGAGATTAAGAAGATCTACTTTTTGATTTTTTTTTTTTTTATGGGCAGTTATGAGTAGTTCTGTTAGAAGCTGGTTTTTATATTCCCATTAATTAATCAGCACTTTTCATGATAGCTGCCTCGTCACTCCTAATCTAATCATTCACTCTTAGGCCGCTCCCACGGCAGTGCACTTAGAATTCATGACTTATTGATTAGGGAAGGAGATAAATCATTAAACAAAGGCTGTATTACACGTGCTGGATGAGTGTTTGCAAGAGTGTCGACCATGCAAACTCATTCAGGATGAAAGACCTTAAACTTAAACACCACCCATTTGAGTCACATTCACTTCTTCTCACACTGAAACATTTAGTGCCAGACCCCGATGTCCTCCCCACCCCCCACTCAGACGGCGCGGTCCCGAGCAACTGTCCAGAACATACGGTCCATAATCTGTGATGGTGCCGGTCCACGTAACGCTTTAAAAACACCTGAGCAGAAACACTGCTACACCGAAACATCCATCTACAAGCCCACAAGACTGTCTGTCTGTCCATCATTCTCTCCATCCCTCTACCTTTCTGATTGTCTATCATTCTCACCATCCATCATTCTCTCTATCCATCTACCTTTCTGATTGTCTATCATTCTCACCACCCATCCTTCTCTCCATCCATCTATCTGTTTGTCTGTCCATCTGCCTGTCTGTCCATCTGTCTGTGTATCATTCACTCCATCCATCCATCCATCCATCCATCCACCTATGTCTCAAAACTTTCATCTGTCCACACAGAATTCTCTTTCGATAAAGATCTGCAACAAAAAATTCATCAGAATAAAATAAGAAGAAGAAAAGGAACATAATTAAGATGATATACATCATTTATTTTTGCAGCAACAAACACAAGAGAAGGAGTTCTTCACAGCGAAGGTCCTCTTGATGGAACCGAGCGCTTCATTCATATTGCTACTGGAAAACAAATCAAAACACAGCCGCGGGAATATACAGTATATTTGTGTTGTAGTCATGGCGACCAGTTGTCTCTATCACCACCACAGTAAAGAAATACGAGGTGATGAGTTTCTGTACAGTGATCACAATTTCACGCTAACCCTCCATAGACTGTTTACGCCTCAGCAATTATAATTACACCGTCCAGACCAGCCAGCAGTGAACAGTCACAAACACACTGACCAGTACAGGACACTGGTACCGAACACAGGCCTCACATCACCATACAGTGACACATGCAGCTCATCTAGTCCCTGGAGAGAAGAACTGCCAGTAGAATAGGACTCTCTGGAGCGGATAGACATGAACCTATTGTCTCCATGTCTAACAGCAGGTGGTCTAGAGGGTATAAAGCCCCCCAGCATTGAGCTGTGGAGCAGAACTGTGTTCTCTGGAATGGTGGAGCTCCGTCCAGTTCTTTGTTGGAGATGACCTCATTTAATGCTACTGTCAACGCTGAATGCAATCAAATCCTCACAGCAATGCTGTAGAAAGTCTTCCCTGGACAGTCGAGAGAGTTACTCCAACAAAAGCAGGATCAACTCTTTAATCTCCTTGATTTCAGAAGAAAGGATGAATTAAGTAGTTTTCTTATTTAAGCCTTTAGTCCTAAAAGTAGGTCAGAAGAAGCAAATCAAACAAATTTATTTATTATGGAAAATGATCCAGGGCTCCATATCTGTGAGGGCAAACATATGTGAACCTGTGGTGAAATTAATGGGAAATCAATGAGGTGTGAGCAGGCGTCCTGTTTTATTTAAAGAACAGGGATCAAAGACGACTTGTTTGCCAGGTTTTTAGGAATTTGCATATGAAACTATGCAGGTTTCTGTGGATTCAGGGAGACCCCAGGCCCAAATAAAAATAACAAAACATCTCAGAAACAAATTCAACAAACCCTGCAAAAGCAAGTTTCAAACTCCACATTTAATACAGGAAAACAAAGGCTTGCTCTGTTGCTGGTGGGCCGCGGGAGTCCAGAGAGTCCAGAGAGAAGAAGCAGGTCAATAATGGCTGAGCACATGGCTGGAGCCAAGCAGCAGATCACCAGCAGAACCAATAAGAGACTAAAACACAAGTGCAGGCATACAGTCTATGATCGTGTCCTGATAGCAGGCCCGATTCGGTTGCGTCTGACTGAATTTTGGATGGATCAGCTGGTGTTTGATGTGTAGGTTGAGGTGGCGAACTGACCGAAACGAGCTGCGAGTGAGCAGTCGGACCATTTGACGGATTTCCGACAAATCCGAAATGTTCGTCGCCTCCCTCGCAGTGTGATCTATTTCACGAGTTTTTTAATTAGCGATTTTTTAATTCGCTGAACGTCTACCCCAAACAACAATATATAATGGTGTCAAGGAATCACACTGTATGAGCAAGGCGAGTGGTTCTTTGGCGAGTGTACAAACGTTCGTCAACCTACGATCATGACTTACTGACACTTGGAAACCGTTGGCAAGGCATAGTTTCGTTTAGTTGTGTGGTTTGTAGCTTGCTTTTCACTCTGTCTGAGAGGGACAGCTCAAGGTTAGGGCTGTGTTTCATGTGCAGAGTGAGCAGCCATGTCAGACGAACTTTTGTACAGTGTGAGCAGATAAACCGCAGGCTTTGTTTGGACACGGGGGTGTGCCGATACGTGTAATCATCCTAGGGCATGGGCGTTGTAGTTCAGTGACAAACAAAGCGTGTGCAGGGTGCACTGTTAGGGTCATGGTCCCCCAAATACCATAAACTGGGTGCCATTGGAATCGCATGGTATTATGGAAACTGTAGTGGTTTAGGACTGTCACTATGATGACTGTAGTCTTGTTTGCCCTCCCCACCTGTCCTCCTAACAAACAGCTCAGGTTCTGGAACCTGAAACGGTTCAGCACAGCACAATCGCTCGCAGGGAGTCTATACATGCTACCATCTTCTCACCCTCCATCGATGACATATTCTGTGACGTATCCTCGGTTCCACTAAAACTGGTGTAAATGCGCTCTGGTTCTCTGAAAAGCACCAAGGTTCTATAAGCCAGAACGGAACCAGATCAAGAACCAGAGTTCTCTTGGTGGAAAAGGCCTACGTGAGAGCCAAACCATGGTATGACCCGAACCGAGACTTTTATGTACAGTTCCTTCTTTCTTTCTTTCCTTCTTTCTTTCTTTCTTTGTTGCTCTCTCTTTCTCACAGCTTCTCATTAGAAGCTCCCTTAAGCGTGAGGCTCACACAAAACAAGAAAACAAAACCAGTAGCTGTCACATCAGTGTCGGGAGAACAGACAGCCATTAATTTACTCTTTTTCTTTTCTTTACGCTTTACTTTGAAGTCTGGCAAACAACAGCCTGGAGCTACAGGAATGCGGAACGCTCTGACTTGTTGCCACTGCATCGATTCAACGAACCCCGGCGCAGCAGTGGCACCACAAGCCCTGAAGGGAGCGCTAAAGTGGTGCTTTCGGATTCATGTAAGCTGCTGACATTCACGTTCACCAGGAGGTCTGTGCTGCAAATGGTGTTGGAGCTCACCCCACCTCGGCGAGGGCGGTGGACGAGCTGCAGAACCTTCCTCCCAACGTCTTCTGACCCGGTGTGGAGCCATTAGATGAAATGGAGTTTTACTCATCTGTGGCCTTGGTGATCTAAGTTCTTGTGTGTGTGTGTGTGTGTGTGTGTGTGTGTGTGTGTGTGTGTGTGTGTTGAAGGAACCTGATGTGTCTGACTCCAGTTGTGCACCGAAAACAAGTCCTGAAAACATGCAGGGAAAACTAACCCTTATATGTCCAAATATTTGTGGACACCCTTTCTAATCAACGCATTCAGCTACTTTAAATTGCACTCATTGCTGACACAGATGTGCAAATGCACACACAGCTTGTCTAGTCCTTGTAGAGAAGTACTGTTGGTGTACTGGTGTGAGTGGATCAGGCCCAACAGTGCTACTGAGGGGTTTAAACACTCCAGCAGCACAACTTAGCCCATCACAACACACACTAACACACCACCACCATGTCAGTGTGACAGCAGTGCTGAGAATGACCCACCACCCACGTCATATCTGCTCTGTGGTGGTCCTGTGGGGTCCTGATCATTGAAGATCTGGGTGAAAGGAGGAGAATGAAGCCTGCAGAGAAACAGATTGACAGCAGCCTGTAATTATGGGGTATCTGATTGCTGTTCAGTCTGCATTAATATGGTGAAGCAGCACAATCCCACAGAGGCAGAGTCAAACCGCCTTCACGATCACTTAAGGCACAGCAGGACTCTGTTAGTCATTAGTCGCGGTGAAACCACAGAGACACTTATTTACAGTGCAGAGAGGAAGAATGACACTGTGCTCGGAGGCCGCTCTATGCTGGCCTCGTTCTCCTCGTTACTAATCACAGGTGCTTCTCCAAAAAGGCTCAAAACTGAATGCTGCAACACCGAGAACGGACAACCGCACACTCTATGGACAAAAGTATTGGGACACCTGCCATTGTTTCTTCCGAAATCAAGGGTATTAAAAAGTTTTTCTCCTGCTTTTGTCAGAGAAATTGTCTCTACTGTCCAGCGGCTTTGGGCATTGCTCAATTTGATTGCATTCAGCCACAACAGTGTTAATGAGGTCAGGATGTTGGATGTTCAGCACTCCACCTCCTCCCCAAGAAAAGAGCTGCTCCACAGCTCAATGCTGGCGGGCTTTATACCCCTCAAGCCTACGCCTGCCATTAGTGCCAGTGGGTTCATGTTTATCTTCTCGATATTTGCAATGAGGATTTGATTGCATTCAGCCACAAGAGAGTTCGAGAGGGGCCTTATACCCCTCCAGCCCACCTGGCATTAGTCATGGTGCCACTTGGTTCAAGTATGCTGATCTGCTCTCTATCAGAGAGTCCTATTCTTTTGGTGTCAGCAATGGGTGCAACTTAAAGTAGCAGAATGCATTCATTAGAAGGGTTGTCCACAAAGTTTTGGACACATAGTGTAACTCTGGAACACAGCACTTCGAGGTCAGACAGGTAAGATACTCCGTCCTTGCTGGTTAAAGTAGTTTCTGAGCCAAACTCGCCAGAAGAATACAAACAGGTTGGGCTGTTATTGGGATTCTTTCTTCAGTACAGCGGGTCTCTCCTGGGTAAAGCCCACTGTATTCACACCTCCTTCTGACACTCTGTCAGGCTGCTGTGAACCAATTTGTCTCTGGGTGTGGAGGTCTGGTGGTTTGGGTTATGAAGTGATTCGCTGAGCCTGTGTAGCTCCTGTGAGGCTATGCTGTCTGACCTGCTTCAGCCCAATGGAGGGACGTAAATTAGGTCCCACGGCCCCCTAAAGGGAAAGCCTGGCGTCCCTGTCGCTGCCCGGCTGATACCTGATGGCTGAATTGGGTTGTCCATCAATCCTAATGCTGCAGATTCTCCGTGGCATGCTGCAACAGCGGGGACTTTCAAACAGCCCGTACATTTGTGGGAAATTTCAAAGCAGTTATACGGCTTGCGTAGAAAATATTACACTTCAATCCTGAAAATGAGAATCTGTTCAATTGTATTTTACAATTTAATATCTACTTAATATGACATTAATTTACTTGAGAAGAAAGCTAATTTCCCAACCAATCCTGTAGCTGTATGTGGACTTTATTAAACAGAGAGTGAACCAGGCATTTTAAAACTTCTTATAAAGAGGAATTATAAAGAAAGAATAATACTTATAAAAGAAAAAAATATATATATAAATACTTCTTTATTTCAATAAGATAATATAAAAATGATTGGGGACGTACATTATATGCAGAAAATTAAACAATTTAATAGCTTGAAAGTCTGTGAACCCTGTAGAATGTCCTACATATGTGCACACATTTGAGCGAAAACCAGATTTTAAGTAAGTTTTAAGTTTAAGTTTATTATTTTGGAGAAAATCATTCCAGATTTGAGTAACTGGAAGCCTAAAGGCAGAAAGGCAGATACAGCAAGGAGAGAGAAAAACACAAGTGAGACACTGATGTCAACTCAAGGTGACGTAATTCTTAACTAACCAATAGCTCGTTTTCAGACTCTAAATTCACCGCAATGGGAATAATGAGTTTTCTTGCTTTGTATATGTTGTGGCACATAACACTGAGATCGTCAATGACGGGAGACGTTTACCGGACAATCAGACGGAAGCTTAGCCCCGCCCGCTGGTGGACCAAGCGCGCTGGGCCCAGCTCTTGGAGCAGCCCCAGCCCGGTGGTAAGGGACTCAGCGTTGTGACTGGAAGGTTGACGGTTTGATTCCCTGAACTGGCAGGACATGACTGAAGTGCCCATGAGCAGGACAGCTGTGCTGTGGGTAGTTCTGCCCACTGCTATGTGCATGTTCATGTTTTATGCATTGGAAAAAATCTCAAGGCATGGCAGCCCTCCAGCCAAGGAGGCAGAGGACGGCTTCGCTTTATAAGATCCCTGGAAAATATTGTATTCTATTATATGACCTCTGATTATTGGATACTATCTCAAACCTCTTGAGGTTGATTTTCCACTCATGTGGAAGGGCTCCGTTCTGGTTCTCGTACCTAATTTTGAACCGTTCTACGCATTTCCACCAACAAAAATAGGTACCGAAACCTAAAAAGTTCGTTCTCAGCAGGAACAAAATGTTAGTAGGTTAGTAGGTAAATGACATACCACTCATCTCGTACGGTGTCGTCTTCTATCTCTTCTTATCGACGAAAGTTGATCCATGTTGGCTTTTTGGAGAAAAAGAAATGCTCACAGGTTGTCTATATGTGCTACCGTATATATGTAAGCGTATACAAGCCCAAACGGAACCAATACAAGAACCAGAGATCGTTTGGTGGGAAAGTGAATGTTTCTGTGATATGAGCCCTTTAACCGTGTTTGCAGTGAGTTTCCCGCACACTGATCCAACACCATAACCGTGGGAGAATCACTGTGGCGCACAGTCTCTTGGCGTATTGCTTTATTATATCCACAAAATGGGCCGTTATTGATGAATCTGCCTTATGAGGAGGCTTGTTCTCAAACAGATGCCCAAGTTCAAGGAGAAGGACTTGTCTGATTACAGACACCATCTGCCTAATTGCAGCAATTAGCAAGGTGTCACATTGCTTCAAATAACCCTGGTGTCAAAGCACATCATCCTTCATCGCTCTGTGTATACTGTAATCACCACGAGAGCGATGGTTTCCCTCCAGAGAGATGAGCACATGCATAATTTACATGACCCTATCAATTAGCAACCCACAGCAGCTATGGTCAATCAATTTGTTAATGAATTCTTCTCCTCACACAGTAAAGGAGGTGACCTTAATGCGCTTAATCCACTTTGACTGTATGAATGGTTTCCATAAGCGTCACCTAGAGGCTGAAGACACCGTAAAGGAAGGCTCTACATTAATATCTGTATTGTGGTATCTAATCACATGAGACAAAATTTCAGCAGCTTCCTCTGTTTGCGAGGCACGTTCACCTCCCAGCACTGGGGTCTTGGGTTCAAGGCTCTGTCTGGGTGTTGGTTCCATGTTCTCTGCATGGGTTTCCTCTGAGGACTATGGAGGAATCCCTAGTGCTCGATGCAGTCCTCCAGGTGGACGGTGTGTTCTGTGCGAGACTGGCTGTGTGATTGGCCGAGTGTGATTGTGTAGATGCTGATTGTAAAGTGTCCTCGAGCATCTAGAAAGGCATTATATAAAAGTAACTTCCTTTATTAATCTGCTGTACTCCAAAAAGTACACCAGAATCACTTGTAGTAAAAGTCAGTGGGATGATGATGGGAGGAAGTCAGTGGGATGAGGAGACGAGGGGACGAAGCCAGTGGGATGATGATGGGAGGAAGTCAGTGGGATGATGATGGGAGGAAGTCAGTGGGATGAGGAGACAAGGGGACGAAGCCAGTGGGATGATAATGGAACGATGGGATAAAGTCAGTGGGATGATGATGGGACGAAGTCAGTGGGATGAGGAGACGAGGGGACGAAGCCAGTGGGATGATGATGGAATGATGGGGTGAAGTCAGTGGGATGATGATGGGACGAAGTGTTATTGCTTGGCGGCCAGTGTGCTGAGACGAAAGTGCCAGGTCCCCAACTCTGATACAACAGCCAACAGATGCCTGTGCCAACCAGCATCACACTGATGGGGAGAGAGCGCCATCTACCCACCCAGAGGGAGCATGGCCAATTTCGCTCTCTCTCAGACTCCGGCTGCCGATGGCAAGTAGCATGACCTGGGATTTGAACCTTCAATCCTCAGATTATATCCACTCCGAGCTTAATAATACAAATTTCCAATAATGTCCTTCACACTCTTAATTAAACAGGTCAGTCAATAGTAAAACAGGCTCTAAAATGCACCCTTTTGGTGATGCACTATTTGGACAAAAGTACTGGGACACCAGTTCCAAAGTCAAGAATATTAAAAAGAGTTTGATGACGTGCTACCTGTCTCTCTCTCTCTCCATGGAACTGTCAATCTAACAAACTTTATTTCCTAAGAACACCGTCAAACTCCTACAGAGCCCACCAGTCTCATTCCTTCACCTGTGTCTTGTTTACCTGTGTGTATATGAAGCCAGTCTGTTGGGTTCTTTTGATGGATTACCACGATCCTGGTCTGTGACTGGTTTTGTGTTTTTTAGATTCTTTTCATCTTGGATTTTTAGGCTTTGGACGTTTTTTGGCTTTAGGCGTGTTTTTCAGGTTACGCTCTGGGTCCAGTCCCATGTTATTTGTACAGCTTTTTCAGGTTTTGACCCTGACTCTTTCTTGACCACTCTTTTTGCTCAACCCTGAAACATTAAACACTACTCCTTTATTTTTTATTGCTGAGTTTCTGCTCAGTTACTATTTTTCGAGGCATTGCTGTGAGCAGGGTCGTGTCTAGGCCTGGGTTTTGGGTCAAATGCCCATCCTGGTTGAACAGTTTGGAGTAGCTGGGTCTTTGCACGTTCTAGACATGTCCCCGGTTGGACAGTCACCACCCCACCACTTTCTCAACTCCCAGTTCCAGAGAACACAGCTCCACAGCTCAATACTGGGGGTTTTAGATCCCTCTAGTCCACACCTGATATGCAATTTAAAGTACCAAAATGGTTCTTTTATGGTTTGGTCTTTAAGCATGAGGATTCATTAAAGAGTCATTATTCTACATTTTCTCATATTTTATATAATGGTTCTTTAGTAAACAACAAGCTGAACATAATGCCTAAAGCATTTACATATCTCAGTTCTGCAGATGGTGTGGTAGGGGTGGAGTGTTGATGGAGCGTCCAATAGCATCCCACACATTTTCAATCAGGGACAGGTCTGGAGATGAGACCGACCACGGCGTAGTATCTGTGCCTTCAAGGCGAGATTTTGAGACGGCAGCAGTGCGTGGACAAGCGTCGTCCTGTCGGAACAGAGCACCAGAGTGTGTGTTCAGGAAAGGTAGAACCACTGGTTGCAGAACCTCATTAACGTAATGACACCAGATCTTCTGGAAGTGTGGTGCATAATGACAAACCGCTGGCATTGGTGCTGAGCACGGTGCCCCCACACAAGGATTTGTTGGTCGTCTCCACTGAAGACAACCCACTGTTATTCTGAGTGACTCATGGGTTCGTTGGAGTTTTCTTCATGGTTCTGTATTTGTCATTTCATTAAAGATGAGTAAAGAACCAGTTTAAAGGGTCCACGTTGTATATGTTTTATATTTATGTTTACTTTGAGCACTTTAGCATCTTTTCAATGGTCATATTTATTTGGACATTTATTAGCTTGTCTAGTCCCTGTAGAGAAGTGCTGCCAATAGAACAGGACTCTGTGGAACAGATGAACAACATGAACCTATTGTCACCATGTCTAATAGCAGTTATGTTAGAGGGGTATAAAGACCCCCAGCATTGAGCCGTGGAGCACTGGAACTGTGTTCCTTTTGTTGGAGATGAGTTGGTGGCGATCATGCAACGTCCTGACCTCACAGTAGAAAGCCGTTCCTGGACAGTAGAGACGGTTACTCCAACAGCAGTTACTCAGAGCAGGATAAACTCTTTAATGGCCTTGATTTCAGAGGAGTGGATGAGCAGGTGTCCCAATACTTTTGCCCATATCTTGTAGATGCAATGGAGCATCCTGTTGAACACATTACAATGAGATCACCTCATCTGCGAGCTGGTTTGGCAGTCTGACGTTTATGAATCCATACATTCACAGCCAAGTACGGGGATAATATCTGATAGAGCTTCTGGCTCCAGGATGCGGCAAGATGATGACACCTGAATGACACAGTAGCAGCTAACGGAGCAGGAACGCTTCATTAATTCTATTTGCAACCTTCACTGACAAATCACGTCATGAAACCCAGACGCAGTTGCAATGAGCTTGTCCTCCATAATAGCGTGACATGTAGCTCCCCAAAGTTTCAGCCGGAGTCATCAGAAGCCACAAGCAGGACTCAACGGCAGCTGAACAAAAGCAGATTCTGTACACACGTCCCCTTTATTAATTTGTGCAATGAATCAGCATTGTATTTCCTGCACACCCTGCTCTGTCCATCGCTTCTCTATAAATACCGGCCCAGCAGACATGCAGCCCCAATTTCCTGCCTCAGCACTCCTGGGGTTGTGTAGCTTTGGAGGTTTATGGATGGAGAAGTCACTGTGTGAGGAGGCTGTAGTGTCTCTTATAATTAAAACTGGTTTCCCCAATTAAACTGTCATGTCTTCGAGCCTAATAAACATTCGCTCTGTGGTAGGACGTAGCTGACTGACTGGAGCTTCGCGAATCGCTGATAGTTTGCGTCCAGAACTCTCATGACGAACTACAAGACTTATCCAATTTAACTTTTTCTCAACTGAATTAAATCCCAGTTTAAATGCCGTAGCAGCAACCAGTGCATGTTTACTGCTCTGTCCACGTGAACATGATCAACCTGCATACAGACTCTGACTGATCAGAGAGAGGGGGCGGGGCTGATGCTCAACCTGCATACAGACTCTGACTGATCAGAGAGAGGGGGCGGGGCTGATGCTCAACCTGCATACAGACTCTGACTGATCAGAGAGAGGGGGCGGGACTGATGCTCAACCTGCATACAGACTCTGACTGATCAGAGAGGGGGGGCGGGACTGATGATACTCCGCCCCCTCTCTCTGATCAGCCAGAGTCCGAGCAGTAAACATGCACTGGAAGCTTTTTTAATATTCAGACTGAGATTCAACAGGTCAAGTCTTTTTCAGAAGCAGTTTCTCGAGCATGTGGTTCACTGAGTGCATTAATACAGAATTCATATGTGCATGTGTTACATGGAGCCTGGCCCGGATTTCAGAAGCCGAACTGTCCAAATTGTAAAATCCTTTTATTCCAGCGAATCAAATGACCACGAGAGTGTGACGAGGACACATTTCACTGCTGTCAGTCGGGTCCTTTTCCAGCATTCGTGTTGGCGGCCATCGAGCTGATGCAATCCACTCAATACCGCAGTGAAATTACGCCCGGGTCCAGATGTCCTTGAACTTACGGCGGGTAGAACTGAGCACATAATGCCACTCTTCAGTCACTATTAGAGAAGACGGGCAGTTCTGGTACGAGCCGTTTCTCTTTTTTCCTTTTCCTGGAGAGGAGATAAAGAGGACGTTCTGTCTTCATCCTGATGGAGAGAGAGAGAGAGAGAGAGAGAGAGAGAGAGAGAGAGAGAGGTTTAAGTAGAAGCAGCTGCAGATGGGCAACATTAATCAGAGAGATATAATCAAAGCCACAGTGTTTCACTGCTGTTCAGTGCATTCATTACAACTCTTTCACTTAACTCTGCCCTATATATAACACACACACACACACACACACACACACGCACGCACACACACACACACGCACACACACACACACACACATGCACACACACTATTAAACCCCAGTTGTCCAGCACTGACAGACATAAGCCTATAGGCTACAGGCCCCTGATTGTAACTGACCGATCAGATAAAGCTGTGAGTTCATTGGCCGTGTCTGGCATGTGGAATTAGCAGCATTAATCTAAAAGTTCTCCCTCGACGGCGTCTGTTTGCGACACATTGATTAATCAGTAATAAAATCACACTCCTACAATATCTAATTAATCTATCCCGGTCCGATGGGACCGTTCAAAAGCAGATATATTCCCACTCTGACAACTTCAGCAGCCTCTAATGTGAGCGCAAATTCAATATTTTGTGCACAACTCTACTGCGTTAATAAATTAAGCTCCTCATATTGTCTCGCACAGCATCAACACTGAGAATAAAACCGTGTTGATTGAGACAGTTCAGCTGTGATAAAAGCAGGTGGGACTGTGATATCGGGCTGGAACCGTGAGAAAGCAATTTAACTTTCATTTAATCAATCTTTATTTTACATAAAAATGTAATAATATGTAAATGTTTTAACTCTGTCTGCAGCCCTAAAAAGTGCTTCCCTCACTGCCCTGTAAAAAGGCTCTCAGGGGCTACTTTTGGGTAGTGTACCTCTTGGTGAGAGATGGTTGACAGCTAGACACGCCCCTGCAACACACTCGGAGACATTCTGCCCACCTGACACACTTTGAGAGGAGGCCTCATTGGACGGAGAGAAGCAGGGTGTCCCTCTAGGCCATTCTGACAAAGTCACCCTCGACTTCGTTCACAGTGATGTCATGAATGGGAAACCTGGACTGCTTTGGACTGGAAATATATCATCGTTAGTGATGAAGTCAGGTTCCGTTTGTGATCCGACAATGCTCGATCGAGTATGGAGGTCTCATGGTGAGAACTTCAATGACTGTTGATCACGATATGCAAATACCACAGGGGCACTAACAGCTCAGCGATATGTGCAGGACATCCTGAGGACAACTGCTATTTTCAGCAGGATAATGCTCCCACACACAGCAAGGCTTTCCCAGGAATGTCTCCAGCAGATGTAACCCTACCTGTTCACCAGCTTTACCACCAATCAAACATTTATGGGATCAGGTGGGACACCAGCTTCAGCAACCTATGAGTGTGCAGGATCTACAGGCCCAGCTGCAACAACTGTGGGTAAACGTGCTGCGGGATGTCATGTGGAACCTGCACACTTCCATGACCAACTGTATCTCGTCTTGTATCCAGGTTAGAGCCTAACAGGGTACTAGAGCCTCCTTTCAATTACTCATCTGTTTCTGGACATTTCTGGTTGGTGGACTGTTCTCAGTCCAGCAGTGGACAGTGAGTGGACACAGTGTTTAAACAGCACCACCATGTCAGTGTGACTGCAGTGCTGAGAATGACCCTCCACCCACATCATATCTGCTCTGTGGTGGTCCTGTGGGGTCCTGATCATTGAAGATCAGGGTGAAAGGAGGAGAATAAAGTCTGCAGAGAAACAGATGAACTACAGTCTGGAATTATAGAACCACAGAGAGCTCCTGTGTGGTCAGAGGAGGTGTTAAAATGGACTGTGAGAGGAGAAAGGAGGAGGTGGTCTTTGGAAACATCTAGATGAAATATAATTACTTATTCATTTGATGAAAAATGATAGTTAACAATAAGAAATGACATGCAACCACGAGAGGCTGCATATCCTCAGGAAGCCCTTTACAGTCGGAGTCTTTTTAACGTCCTGGTTTTTATGAACAAAGGAATGATTGCTGATTAGTCATACCTGGAAAAAAAAAACAATAGAAGAAAACATCAACAATCCATCAAAAGAGTGGAAACGGCAGCCGATCGTTTCAGAGAGACTAATTAGGTTCAGCTGAGCTCCTGCAGCTCTGAAAGAGAAGGCCAGAGCTTAATTACCTTCCAGGTTCATGAAGCTCTTATAGGAAAATCCATGAGCTGTGGAGGAAGAAGAAGAAGCAGGGCAAAGCAAGGGAAGTCCGAGGGTAAACAGGTGGAATTGGGGGGATGCGGGTCGAAGCGGGGGGAAGCAGACAGTACTGGAGAGAGCAGAGGGAAGCAGGGAGAAGCGGGATGAAGCTGGCGATGGGGGAGGTATCGGGTAGAACAGGAGGAAGTGGGCAGAAGCAGGGGGAAGCTGGTGATATGGGAAGTAATGGGAGGAAGAGGGTGGAGGTGGGTGTGGGGGGGGGGGGGGGATGATTATGCTGGTCTACTTGTTGTGCATCTCTTCCTGTGATGAGGACATTGCTGGACAAACAAGATTAATGACCAGAAATGGATCAGCTGCCTCTCCCAAATGCAACGCAAACAAATCTGAATTTCTTTCAGACCCTCACACACACACACACACACACACACACACACACACACACACACACACACACACACTACATCTTCTCTAAGCACAGGCTATCTCCTCCAAACAGGGACGCAGGATATTGTTTTTTTAAGTGTAAACAAAAGGTTTTCAGTCGTTCAGCATTTTCCACTAAACTCTAAATGAATCAATTTAATGAGTGAATAAATCTCAACCCTGAATCCGACGTTATTCACAGTCGGTGTTTAAAAGGCTCCACTGACTGGGAGAATAGTTCACTTTAACGGTCAATAATATCATACTGGTTCTGGAATCTGATGTTCTAAACTGTAGAATACTCATGTACACGTGGACTAGATACAGAAATCCACTAAAATCGAAATGAATAATGTTATTATATATAAAATTCTGTAATTAAATACAGTGTAAATATAAAATTCTGCAGCAGGGGCAGGTATCCCTGCTCCTGGAGGTCCAGACTCCTCCTTTGTGTGAAATAATGTCAGTTAGATGTTTCTATAAACATCTACCGTCTCTGACATCGACTGAAGACAGACGTTCCCACTCCTCCCATTCTTTCCGCTCTGTGATGTTTCAGCGTCAGACGCTCTCCTCAAACCCCCTCTGATACAATAAAGATCTCATAGTGGTTTCTATGATGGAGAGATCTCCACACCCTGCTGCAGCAGAGCAGCTCCACACCATCACACTCCCACCACCAAGCTTCACAGCCGCTTTGAGGTTCTTCTGCTCAAATGCTGTTTGGTTTGAATCAAACATGTCTTCTGTTTCTGTGTCCAAATAATTCAGCTTTGGATTCATCTGTCCAAAGCACATTGTTCCAGACATCCTGCCCTTTGTCTAGATGTTCTCTGGAGAACTTTAGTCTTGTCCTGATGTTTTGCTGACAGTAAGAGTTTCCTCCTTAAACACCTCCATGAAGATCAAACATGTTTGGTCTCTTTCTGAAGGTAGAAGCTGCACTTTTTACTGAATTGGAGGCAAAACCTACCGAATGAAATTCCCTGTGAATAAAGGGTCACTTTAGCAACAGAGGTTTTTGGAATCCCATCCATAAAGGGTCTCGTAGTACATAGTCTGGAATACTGTTCCTGCATGGAGAAGGTGAGTTTCCCACATGTGCAGTACAGACAGATCTAATTACACCGTGTTTCGAGCAGAAAAAGCTGCTCATTTTGGGATTGTTAAGCGACGCAGCCAAATCTCACCGACTTTGAAAGAGAACAAACAGTTTGGTGCCCAATTTGCAGGTGTGGTAATTAGAGAAGCAGCAAAAAAAAAAACAACAGAAAAACCTTCAACGTGTCAAAGAGAAAGGTGTTTCAACCATTTCAAACAGAGAAAGAAGCTTGAGAAAGAGAGAGAGAGAGAGAGAGAAGGATAAGTCGATATTCCGTGACCCGAAAGAGGCAGGAGTGCGAATCTGACAGTAAACAACAGTATATTTGTTACAGCGTTGGCAGAAAAATGGGGAAGTGTGGCATAAAAATACCAGGTCAAACCCAGGATGAACAAAATCTGTGCATCATTAAAGCCGCGCAGACGTAACCAGGACTGAGTGAAGTTAAAGCAGGAAAAATGGACAAGCGTAAGACACTGAGACACTTTGAAGTGTTTCTGAACTCTGGTCCTAGAGGCACCCCTGCCCTGCATGGCTTAGCCTTAACACACCCCATGCAACTCTGAATGGGTTGGTCATGAGCTGATTAGTTAAATCAGGTGTGTTGGGAGCAGCTCTAAAATATGCAGGGCAGGGGTGCCTCCAGGACCAGGGCTCAGAAACACTGTTCTAGATTACTCCAGTACCATAATAATGAGAAGAACATTTCAAACATGGTGAAGGCAGTGTCGGGGCAGGGGCAGGCATGACTAGCCAATAATAGTGCCCCAAGGAAAGACAACCGGTGAACCCGAGACGGGGTCATGGAGCCCAAGATAGAAGATGTTCATGGAGGTCCCACCACACATTAGCGTTGTGTTGTTTATTCATGATTATTTAAACATTATTTACATTATTTGAGTCTATAAACAAAAATCCATTTTTCTTTAAAATGTTGTAAATGCTTTTAGATGATTTTACTCAAACACAAGCCTGGAAACATTAAAAACCCGAGATATCGATCATGTGGAGTGGAGCTTAATTCTTTCATGCCAAAAGTTTGTGGACACCCCTTCTAATGAAGGCATTCAGCTACTTTAATCTGCACCTATTGCTGACACAGATGTGCAAATGCCCACATCCTGTCTAGTCCCTGTAGAGTACTGCCAATAGAATAGGACTCTCTGGAGCAAACATGACCCTATTGTCTCCATGTCTAATTCCAGGTGGACTTGTGGGGTATAAAGCCCCCCAGCATTGAGCTGTGGAGCAGTGGAACGATGGAATGACGGAGCTCCATCCAGTACATTTGTTGGGGACGAGTAGGGGATGATCATCACTAACACTCTTTTTAATGGCCTTTATTTCTGAAGAAGCAGTGAATGTGGTGTCCCAATACTTTTGTCCATGTAGTGTAGATATATATATATATATATATAAGCCTATCTGGAGAAGGTTAAACTGCAGTGTGATGCAGCTGGTCGAGACAAAATAATTGGCAGCATTTGCAATTAGGTGGAATTCAGGCATTTCGGAACCGGATCAATTCTCCATAAGATCCAGCAGATGCGCTCGGCCGTGAATCTGCTGTGAATATGTAATGAGGAGCTCGGCCGGTGATGTATGCAGGGCCGTAATCTACACGGAGAACAGCTGCACTGAAAAGGGCGGAGTTGAATGGACTGATTTCAAACGTGTGCATCATTTCCACATGAATAAAACGTCCCCGTTAACACAGGACCTGAGAAAGGACGAGATTTCGTCCATACGTTCTAACGGCGCTAAAACACACTCAGTGGCTTTCTGACCACATGGCCACTGTTGTCCATGTACTATTGTGGTGTGGAGTGGTGGTCTCTAGAGGCGACTAGTGTCCTGTGATGATCCATCCAAGCTTGAATGTTCTCACTCAGTTCTGCAGATGGTGTGGTAGGGGTGGAGTGTTGATAGAGCGTCCAATAGCGTCCACACATTTACAATCAGGGACAGGTCTGGAGATGAGACCGACCACGGCGTAGTATCTGTGTCTTCAAGGCGAGATCTTGAGACGGCAGCAGTGTGTGGACGAGCATCATCCTGTTGGAACAGAGCACCGGAGTGTGTGTTCAGAACAGGTAGAACCACTGGTTGCAGAACCTCATTAACGGAACATCGCCTCCTTCTTACGCCACATCGTTCGTCAGTTATAAGCTACGGGGTGCAGTTCATTTCCGTCTGAGCGAACTATTCACGTCTGAAGTCATGTTTGAAAGCCCGTCTCCATTAAAGCTCAGCGATAATAACTCAGCACTAAGTGGGACTGGAGTCACTAAGTCTGCATCAGTCAACTAGTCCACACCGTGAACCCTCCTCCCTACCAGGTAGGCCTGCAGGAATGTATGTGGTGTGCACACTCATTAAGCCTTTAATACCACTGTGAAGCAAACGATCAACTCAGCTAATTAGAAAATAAATTGGACTCATTAGTGCGCCGAAGTGATTATACTCTTAGAGTATTGATGAATAAGAATGGAAGGTCGTTAATAAATGCAGATTAGGGCACCTGCATGAAGTGTGTTTGTGTTTGCGGTTAACAGAGGACGGGAATGCCACAGATAGGACCGTAGGTGGGATCGTACGCGGAAAGCCGTGGTCAGGTGGTTTGGGAACCAGCCTCCCGACCGAAGGGTGACGGTTCGAAACTGGCAGGAGACGACTGAGGTGCCCTGGAGCAGGCGCTGATCTCTCCAGATGCTCGACAAGCGCTGTGGATAGGGCTGCCCGCCACTCAGGGCATGTGTGCTCACTGCCCTCTAGTGTGTGATGGCGTGAATGACCGGAGGTGTGTAAATCTAATCGAATGAATTAAATTTAGAGTTATGTCACAGTAACATGTTTAAGGGTCAGCGTTTCATAATGCCTTACAGTCAGAGTACACATGTACAAACTAAAGATACAGTGTAAACACTTTAAACTACACTACACATACACTACTGCAATTTTCCAAACATTCATTCAATGAACAGGAATATTATCAACCAGCTATATTATCGTATTATCGAATATTATCGTCCCACCTCCATTCCACGAAACGCCCCCACTCGTCAACCCCACCCCCTCCTATAAAGCCACTCATGAGATGAGCCCTGGGTCTCTGCGCAGTCAGGCGACGCCCCTGACCATTAACAATCAGCTCAACCTGCATACAGACTCTGACTGATCAGAGAGAGGGGGCGGGGCTGATGATCAACCTGCATACAGACTCTGACTGATCAGAGAGAGGGGGCGGGGCTGATGATGTCACTGACACATTAAATTACGGAGGAAAACAAGAAGGGAGGGGCTGTTTGCTCTGTCTTTGCTCAAATTTCAGAATAAAAGTCCAATAACAACAATAAAAAATATATTTTATTTGGACCACTGAACTTATTAACTCTAATCGTTACTAATAATTCATACATTTTATTGCATTTTCACCTCAAAAACACTCTGGATGATCAGTTCCCGACAGGATTTCTGAGACATAAAGTGTTTTTTGTTATTTTATATTTAGTAAAAATAAAAACTTGACATATTTGGATGCAAGTTTGGATCAAAACATGGTCAAGGTCACATTACTACCTATGCTGTTTACATGATTATTAATAATACGTTATTATTTTATTATTTTACTCGAGCAGTGAAAACATAGAGCAGATAAAGGTTTGGCTTGGAGACAAAGCCCAAGTAGCAATTTATGGATTTAGTGTTTCAATCAGAAATGACAATGAATGTATGTTTAAGACCGAAACTATTTATGTAATAATTTACTTCTAACATGAATTTATAACCTGGGGACATAAAAGTTCCCCTAATTGAAGAATCACCCACAGATCATAGATCACTGTTGTCCAATAATTAATATCAGATCAGCCGAGTCCACAACGTCTCAAGGAGAAGAAATCCCAGGAATGTTGTCCTCCTGATGAAATTTCACAATGAGTTACGTGCCGAGATTAGACTTGGCCGCTTCATTTCATTAGGAGAGAAAATATGGGAGTGGGACACTTACCCTGGGGGGCTTCTTTATGAGTGTTTTATTGGTACACCATTACCGAACCTGGACTGGGCTGGAGAACATCACTCTCCTGATAGATAAACAGCAACACGTGTCCTTTAGGCCACACAAAAGCAGTCGTCGCTGCTCAGCCAAACGCAGTGCACCTTCCTGCTTAATGAATTAAAACCCGGTGTGCAGGACTGGAGAGAGATTTCCCTCCGCGTCCTCCAGTAACAGTGTCCCAGTGGGCACATTGTTGGCTCTGCGTGGGATGACGGATAAGCTCTCTGCGCCATAACTCTGCCTGATGTGGCACCTAAACATGATGGAGCTGTTTGTAGCCGTAAGCGGCGCATGACTGGGGCCTGCCAGAGGAAAATGAATCGAGGGGAAGGAAACGGAGTCACTGAGGGAGAAAGAAAACTTTACATAGGTACGAAAGAACGTAGGGAAGGGTGTCGGTGGTGTGTTTCCTACTACAGTCTTTTTTAATAGAACCGTTTTTGTTCTTTTTCTCCTCTTTTAAGGGAGTTAGATTGTGATACGGTACCGTCCTTTCACTGTAGTGCGGTTTCTGTTCTTTAACGGAGTTAGATTGTGATACGGTACCGACTTTCACTGCTGGTATAGTTTCTGCTTTACTTGGAGTTAGATTGTGATACGGTAAAATACTTTACATGTTAATCACGGTTTCTGCTCTTTAACGGAGTTAGATTGTGATACTGTGCGTACTTTCACTGTAGTACAGTTTCTGCTCTTTAGCAGATTGGAATTGTGATCTGATGCAATGCCACTTTCACTGTAGTCGTTTTCTGTTCTTTAGCGGAGTTAGGTGTGATGTTTCGTACTTTCACTGTAAATGCGGTTTCTGCCCTTCGCAGGTTAGATTGCGATACTGTACCGTACTTTCGCAATGCGTTTTCTGTTCTTTACTTGAGTGGAGTGCTTGTCTGATGCATTACTTTCACTATGGTATGTTTCTGTTCTTTAATGGAGTTAGATTGCGATCTGTTGCCGTACTTTCACTGTAATGCGTTTTCTGTTGCTAGCGAGTTAGGTGTGATCTGATGCCGATACTTTCACTGTAATGCGTTTTCTGTTCTTCTTGAGTTAGATTGTGATCACCGGTACCGTACTTTCCTTGTAGTCGTTTCTGTTCGCGGAGTTAGATTGTGATCTGATGCAGTACTTTCACTGTAGTATGTTTTCTGTTCTTTAATGGAGTTAGGTGCGATCTTGATTGCCGTACTTTCACTGTAATCGTTTTCTACGCTTCTTTTTACTTGAGTTAGATTGTGATCTGGTACCCGTACTTTCACTGTAAAATCGTTTCTGTTCTTTAACGGAGTTAGATTGGGCCTCGGTACGTACTTTCTGTAATCACGTTTCTGTTCTTCGCGGAGTTAGATTGTGATACTATGCCGTACTTTCCTGCTTTGGTACGTTTTCTGTTCTTCGCGGAGTTAGATTGATACGGTACCGTACTACAGCGTGATGAGACTGTGTACATCATTTATATGCTATGTGAAATTTCATCACATTTAAAATGCTCCACTGTGTCTCTGACAGTAACACAAACTGGAAAAAGGAAAGAAGCGACAGAGAGCAGGGGTCTCAACGGGTATCAGATTTCTAATGAAAAGGAGACAAGCCCCCGAGGACCACAGGAAAGCTTTCATATCACACTCGCGCTTTTACTCTCAAGGTCAAATCCCCATCAGGGAGTGTGTCTGGAGGCCACAAGCTCAGGATATTGTTTCTCTTTTAGTGTGTGAGGGTTTGAAAGTATGTGACAGTGTTTGCTTTTGTACATTTTCAGGATTAAAATGCTCGAAAACATCCTGTAACCAGTGAACCAGTGAATTGAAGCCTCATCACTCAATTCGATTTTTTGCTGAGATTGAATTTGGCTATTTTGACGTCCCTGGAACTGCATGCATGTACACTCTGCAGAGATGCTATGAAGATCTCAGCAGGGCGTTTGTTTGCTGATAAAGTAGCATCCTTCAACAGAATCTGACAATTAGTGTACTGGTTGTGTTCTGACCACCGTTACACCGTTACGTTAATGAGGTTCTGCAACCAGTGGTTCTACCTTTTCTGAACACACACTCCGGTGCTCTATTCCAACAGGACGACACTCATCCACACACTGCTGCCATCTCAAGATCTCGTCTTGAAGACACAGATACTACGCCGTGGTCTGTCTCATCTCCAGACCTGTCCCTGATTGAAAATGTGTGGGACGCTATTGGACGCTCTATCAACACTCCACCCCTACCACACCATCTGCAGAACTGAGTGAGAACATTCAAGCTGCATGGGATGGATCATCACAGGACACCATTAGGAACATCTACACCTCCATGCAGAGACGTCTGGCGTGTTACGTTAAACCCGACGCCGTCCTGAGAGACACCACTTCTGTATGAGTAGATCAATAAATATTGATCAGATCAGACTACAGTTATCATCAGTTATTGATCCTGATCACCTTCATCTTTCCTTTCATATTGAGTGTGTATGTAGTCAGAGACACCAGTGCTCAAAATGTGTGTGTGTGTGTGTGTGTGTGTGTGTGTGTGTGTGTGTGTGTGTGTGTGTGTGTGTGTGTGTGTGTCAGTGGGGGTAGTGTGGTGTGATTTTCCATTGTAAACAGCAGCTGTTGGGTCTGAATTACGTTGTGGTAAATGACCCTCGAGATAACGAGTTATTCTGTCCGTTTGGTATCTGGAGAAAAGGCCAGGCGGGGTTGCCAGACATGCAGCTGAAAGACGGTGGGCCGTGGTTGCCAGATCGATCATGGTTTTACACCCTTTTTCGAGCACAGCCTGTTCAGAAGCATTGTTGGGGAGGTAATGTGCTGTGTTAATGACTGTGGTAGAGAAATGGAGATGTTTAACTGACCAAGACTGAGAAAAACAAAACTCTAGACTGGACCGAAGGCTGCCAGCCTGAGTCAGCACAAAGCTGCAGAACTCTTTCCTCCATTGATTCACTGAGTAATAAATATTAAGTTTAGTAGCTTAATAATGAGCCAATGAGCTTCTAGATTAAAGTATGGATTCAGCATAAACGTCAGTGTGTCTGATTACTGAATGTGTTTATCTTTTTAATGTATTTATTTATTCATTGGAGCCTCCAGTTGATATCTGCTCCCCTGAGGGCAGCGAGTGATCTGTATGGGCTACCTGCAGAGTAGGGCTCTGCCTGGAAGTGACAAAGTAGGTTTTAAACATTAAATATGTCCACAGGATGTCCTGCTCATATTGCTGAGCTGTTAGTGCCAGTGCCCCTCGTATCACTACTAGGCATATCCGACTGTTGGGGCAGTGTGTCGCTCTCCATACTCGAACCTGACCATCGTTAGATTCCAAACAGGACCTGCAGTCATCATAAAGACTGCTGGTTTAGTCACAATGGTCTAGATGATGCCAGTTCATTGAAATGACCATCCTGCTTCTCTCAGTCCAGTCATTCACCCCCATCAAAGTCTGATAGCTGGGCAAAATGTCTTCAAGTGCTTCGTAGAGGCACGTGTAACAGTCAGTGATCTCTCACCAAGAGGTACACTACCCAAAAGTAGCCTCTGAGAGTCTTTATAGGGCAGTGGGAGAAGCATTTTACACCATCTTGTGGCAAAACCTGTGTCTAATAATTTACATACAGGGGTTGGACAAAGAAACGGAAACACCTGTCATTGTGGGAGGTTTCATGGCTAAATTGGAGCAGCCTGGTGTCCAATCTTCATTAATTGCACCAGTAAGAGCAGAGTGTGAAGGTTCAATTAGCAGGTAAGAGCACAGTTCTGCTCTAAATACTGCAATGAACACAACATTATGGGGGACATACCAGAGTTCAAAAGAGGACAAATTGTTGGTGCACGTCTTGCTGGCGCATCTGTGACCAAGACAGCAAGTCTTTGTGATGTATCAAGAGCCACGATATCCAGGGTAACGTCAGCACCACCAAGAATGACCAACCACATCCAACAGGATTAACTGTGGACGCAAGAGGAAGCTGTCTGAAAGGGATGTTGGGGTGATAACCCGGTTTGTGTCCAACAAATGTCCTTCACAAGATGAACTGACGCTGTATTGGCCGCAAAAGGAGGCCCTAGAACACCATACTAATCAATTATTGTGGTCTAAAACCAGGTGTTTCAGTTTCATTGTCCAACCCCTGTATCTGCCTGAGACACATCTTCATGCAACAATCGGACATTGCATTATTTATGAGTATAGTTATACATGTTATCGGACCGTTGTTGATGGAACTTCTAAGCTGCTACAGGGTATTGTTCTGAATCATTACAGAGGCTGGACCTTAGAACGGTCTGGGCCTTGCATTGAGGAAAGGAAAACCAGGACCTTACTGTATTTGAATGAAATGGTCTTCATTAGCTCAGAGAAACTCTGTATGAAGGTGGAGAGCAGAGGGTGGGCGACACTGGGTTCTTCACTGAACTCTCACTTTAAGGGCATGAAGCTGCACTGAATTAGTTGTCCAAATTCATCCCATCCCCATTCCTTTTTTACGATCTCTCTCTCTCTCTCTCTCTCTCTCTCTCTCTCTCTCTCTCATTCACAGACAGCAAGATAGCATTAACCTTGTGACTGGTTGTTGCTCGGAAGAAGGTTCTGTCAGGAGGGGCTGTTCGGAATATCAAAGCGAAATGAACTACGACATGTCGAACATTTGGCAGATAGTTCCCCACGGCACCGCCAGGCCATTTCACTACAGATCTCAATTAGCTGCTTGGTTGCTTTTTCATGTGCCATTATCTGAGTCCATTATACTTTAAAATGGAACAGGGAGGCTGAGGGGGAGACGGGACCAAACCAAGAGAGGGGAAAAAAAAAAAAAGAACTGGCGCCCAAAGCAACAGCTCTTATTTAAGGACGTCCAACTGCTTGAAAGCAGAAGCTCAGACTCACAAAGAATCCGTAAGATTAGGTGGAGTCTGACGGCGGCCCCCTGCTGGTCACAGCTGGAACTGCTATTAAATGAACACTATTTAATGCTTCATCAGTGATCCATTCAGAGAGTAGACTCGTAGACTCGTAGACTCAGCTCTGTGATGTTTCAGCGTCAGTCTTTGTACAGACGCTCTTACGTTCTCCTCAAACCCCCTCTGATACAATAAAGATCTCATAGTGGTTTCTATGATGGAGAGATCTCCACACTCTGCTGCAGCAGAGCAGCTCCAAACCATCGCATTTCCACCACCATGCTTCACAGTTGCACATTGCTCCAGAAGTCCTGCTCTTTGTCTAGATGTTCTCTGGAGAACTTTTGTCTTGCCCTGATGTTTGACAGTAAGGGTTTCCTCCTTAAACACCTCCCATGAAGATCAAACTGGCTTGGTCTCTTTCTGATGGTAGAAGCTGCACTTTGACATCAGCTGTGGCGAGATTCCTGCTACAAGGATGAACATTTTAGGATTGTTGGATCTTCTTTACTCATCTTGTGGTTCTACTCTTGGTCTGAACTTGCAAGGACAGACTGATCTGACCATGTGTGGGGTTGGTTTAAATGTTCTCCACTTGTAAATTGAGCTGCCATCCTTTCAAAACCTTTGAAGGTTATATCAACCTCTCAGGTGATTTACGTGAGTCACGTTCTCCAGAGCAGAGATTCATGACCCTATTGGTCTCCATGTCTAATATCAGGTGGTCTAGAGGGGTATAAAGCCCACCAGCATTGAGCTGTGGATCAGAGGAACTGTGTTGGGGAGCTTGACAAGCCTGTAAGCACAGTATCAATATCAGCACCAACGTTCTTCAACATCTGCTTTTTCTTCTTGTTCTTCCGAATCTCAGACTGCTGGTGTTCACGCAGTGATTCTGCCCTGCAGTGATTCTAAGAGCTGACGATTCTACAGCCTCCAGTGAGACAGAGCTGTTCAGTCCTCCAACATCACTAAACGCCTTTTAGTTAAAACACAGGATTAATGGAGAGAGAGAGAGAGAGAGAGAGAGAGAGAGAGAGAGAGAGAGAGAACAGAGAACAGATAGAGAGAGAGAGAACAGAGAGAGAAAAGAGAGAGAACAGAGAGAGAGAGAGAGAGACAGAGAGAGAGAGAGAGAAAGGGAGAACAGAGAGAGAGAAAACAGAGAGAGAGAGAACAGAGAGAGAGAGAGAGAAAGAGAAAGGGAGAACAGAGAGAGAAAACAGAGAGTGAGAGAGAGAGAGAACAGAGAATAGAGAGAGAGAAGAGAATAGAGAGAGAACAGAGAGAACAGAAAGAGAGAGAACAGAGAGAACAGAGAGAGAGAATAGAGATAGAGGGAGAACAGAGAGAGAGAGAGAGAGAACAGAAAGAGAGAGAGACAGAGAGAGAGAGAGAGAGAGAGAGAGAGAAAGAGAGAGAGAGAGAAGAGAGAGAAAGTGAAAGAGAGAGAAGGGCAAGAAAAAGAAGTGAGACAAAAAGAGAAAATACCACTTGTCATCCATCTACACAGACAGGTACAATAATTGCAGACGCTCCATCTTGTCACACTTTCTGATCGGCGCTCCTGAACAACAATTTCCTTTAAACATTTCATTCCCGACGCCCTCCAGCTCTAATTTACAGACCAGCTCATCAATAATCATTTTCCCTCCCAATATTACACAGATTGAATTGATTGCGTCTGGCGTCCCCCATTGCACTCTGAAAAATGACACTCCAGCAGAGGAGGGGAGGGCGGGCGGATTGGACAGCGGTTGTTTTCTAATGAAAAGTGCCGGCACTGTTCGGAATCTCAGTCCAGCGCCTCAGGATGGGGATTTAATGAGACCTAGCAGAATTCCGAAACCTATCTAGAGTAAATTCCAGCAAAGCAAACATTCCGTCTTCGGTTTAGAGGATTGATTTGGATTGATCAGGGAAAACCGCCGAGTAGCAGCACTGTTGTCTTTACTCGTTTAAAGCTTTATTAATTGGCCCTGGAGATCAATTAACTGCTCACATTAATCAACATCAGCAAACAGCTGGATCTAAGAGGACGACCAGTAACCATAACATTAAAACCACTGACAGGAACAGCAGAATATCTGAACATCAGACTCCACTGCCGGAATCACACATATATACTGTATATATAACCTTGGCTCAGACACTTTTCTGAAGTTCTGAACACCAAACTCTTTTCTTTTGTGGTCTCTCTCTCTCTCTCTCTCCCTCTCTCTCTCTCTCCGTTGCCACTGGAAACAGTAAGTTCATATCATTAACACAGCCTGTAAAGCAGCAGTGAACGTGCTGTAGTCCCCTGCTGATACAGATTTAGAGACGTATCGGAGGTGTGATCAGAGCGTCAGGATGCTGGAAGATGGTTAATTCAATTGAAGGTATCGTCTGAGAGCGGCAGAAGTCGATGCGTTCAGTTCATATAGAATTTCATAATTTATTACAGGACGAATGACTGAATTTTCATGGGAAAAACATGCGATTCTTATCTTACAACTGCAACTGAACGTTCTTAGAGTCGTTGTCTTGGTGCGTGACCCACATTCTCTTGAGATTCAGCTCACCGACAGATGTCCTAACATTTTCCTTTAGAATTTGCTGCTAAAAATCTGAATTCATTATTCTGTCAATGACAGCAAGCCAAGCTACAGCTAAACATACCATGACCACGCTACCACCACCACGTCTCACAGATGGGACGGGGTTTTATGCTGGAAGACAGTGTTTTCCTTTCTCCAAACACAATGCTTCACACGCGTGACTGAGACATTAAGAGTTAAAGTAGTGATTTCAGTGTTTATCTCTGCAGATCAGACACCTCCAGCTCCTCTGTCTCGGGGGAAATAAGGGCTGGATGAGACAAAGCCAAGAGGCTTCGACACAAATTACGCTTTCATTCAAACACGTTCTGCAAGTGGCTAATTACACCGTTTAGTTCTGTGTACGAGTTTATGTACGTGCCTTTTAATCTAAATGATCAGAGAGAGAGAGAGAGAGAGAGAGAGAGAGAGAGAGAGAGAGACCCTATCAACCGTAACACCTTCTTATTTCTATTTGGTGGTGGTGTGTTAGTGTGTGTTGCGCTGGTACGAGTAGATCAGACAGTAGTTTAAACACTGTGTCCACTCACTGTCCACTCTATTAGACACTCCTACCGAGTGTCTCCACCTTGTAGATGTAAAGTCAGAGACAGAAGCTCATCTGTTTCTGCACAGTTTGTGTTGGTCGTCCTCTAGTCCTTCATCAGTGCTCGCAGGACGCTGTCGGCTGGACATTTCTGGTTGGTGGACAGTTCTCGGTCCAGCAGTGACACTGAGGGGTTTAAACACTCCAGCAGCTCTGCTGCGTCTGATCCACTCGTACCAGCAACACACACTAACACACCACCACCATGTCAGTGTGACTGCAGTGCTGAGAATGACCCACCACCCACATCATATCTGCTCTGTGGTGGTCCTGTGGGGTCCTGATCATTGAAGATCAGGGTGGAAGGAGGAGAATAAAGTCTGCAGAGAAACAGATGAACTACAGTCTGGAATTATAGAACCACAAAGTGTCCCTGTGTGATCAGAGGAGCTGATAGAGTGGACAGTGAGAGTAGGTACAAGTTAATGTTATGGTTGATCGGTTTATGTATAGAGAGAGAGAGAGAGGAACAAAGGGAAGTATAATTTTATCACCTCAGCCTAAACATGAATTATTGAGGCTGAGTGTTTTGGCCGGGGTGGCCGTCGTCATTAATCATGTATAGTCCTGCATCCATTAACTCCACCACAAATATGAGAAATGAAATTAGAGAATGAATCTTTCGGCACTCGGCTTCCTGAGACAGAGCTTCTGCTGTACAGAACACACGGCCAGTCAGAGATGGATTAAAGTTCAGGTTTTGCAGAAACACTCTTTGCTGAAGTTGTATTTGCATACGCAGTCAGAGCTCCTGCCTTTTCATACTGACCTTATTTATCTGTTTTCCGCCTGACCGAGAACAAAACAGCAACTTTCATAAACAGTCTGAGCCTCCAACAACAGCTTCACATACTCTATACTCCCCCTTCTGCTTCACTCACTGGACACTTTATCAGAAACACCCCCCTTCTGCTTCACTCACTGGACACTTTATCAGAAACACCCCCCTTCTGCTTCACTCACTGGACACTTTATTAGAAACACCCCCTTCTGCTTCACTCACTGGACACTTTATTAGAAACACCCCCTTCTGCTTCATCACTGGCCACTTTATTAGAAACACCCCCCTTCTGTTTCACTTGCTGAAGTTGCTTCTCTCCAGAAAGGACACTGAGATCAAAAGTGTTTGGAGGAAGGAAAACACGGCATTCCAACATAAAAATCTTAACCCATCTGTGAAACGTGGTAGTATCGTGGTTTGGACCTCTTTTCCTGCATCTTGCTGTCGGCTTGCTATCACTGATTCTGAATTATACCTGCAAATCCTGACGGAGAATATCAGGACAATCTTTCTGTGAGCTGAATGTCAGGAGAATGTGGGTCATGCGCAAAGACAACGACCCTAAGCACACAAATTGTTCACAGTAAAGATAATGTTCTAGAACGGTCCAGTCAAAGTTCTGACCTTAATCCAATAGAAATGTTGTGAAGGACCTGAAGCAGCAGTTCATGGGAGGAAACCCACCAACATAACAGTCTTCCACCAGTCCTGCCACTTCATTAGGAACGCCTATCCTGTGCTTCCCGCAAAATCATTAAAATAAATTGTTAGATTTAATATTTCCAGCATAATGTACATTTTGATTGGCTGTATTATGGATCTGAGGTGTTTGTCTCTCAGTGTGGTTTCAGATGGTCTTCTGAACGCAGTAAAAGTTACTGTAAGTTTCACCGTGTGGAGCTAAACTGTGAGTTATTGGCCTGAGCTCCTCTCCTGCTGAACTGTCCAGTCTTAATAGGGCTATTCATTTAAAAGACGCTGCTAATTTGTTTAAAGTTGCCTAAGATGTCTGAAAATATCAGCTAGAAATATTGCAGCTCAGCTGTGTGTGGGGCTCACACCTCTGCTGTAAAGGCTAAAGCTCTATGTCTCTGTCTCGGGGGGTAACACACTGTAGCCGGATGATAAGGAGAAGAGAACCGACCTACGAACAAATTCCGTGCATTTTTAATGTGATTCAGGAGGTTAATGGATTTGAGATGGTTGAAGGAGTCATTTGGTTTGGAAGGAATGGATTCAGGAGGTGTAGATACTGAGGAAGGGGTGGCAACGTTTAACTCTTAGAACCTGAGATCTGCACTTTGTGGGCATAACTTCCAGTGCATATTTACTGCTCTGTCCACGTGAACATGATCAACCTGCATACAGACTCTGACTGATCAGAGAGAGGGGGCGGGGCTGATGATCAACCTGCATACAGACTCTGACTGATCAGAGAGAGGGGGCGGGGCTGATTTCTGAGAGTGTTCATATCCTTATATGCAAAAACCTTTAAATAATTTTCTAGTGTTTGGTAAATAAAAATACTACAGAAACATCCCACAAAATTGGCTTTGGGTTCTAAACGTTAGTCAAAATTCCATTTCCATGGAGACAGTTAAACATGGCGGATATGATTAATTTCAGGAGATCTTAAACTACTCAATTTCTTCTTCATTTGATATATAAATACTCAAAGATATTTGACCATCTGAGAGATGGAAGTCTGATCCTTCCTGAATAATCCGACTGATAAACGGATTAGAATCTAGAACTGTGGATCGTGTGGGATTGGATCACTTACAGCATGCAGGCAAACTGATCTTGTCAAAATATAAACACCTCAGTCTTCATTTATTATCTGAAATCATTCAGTCGAGGTGGAGAACATTTTTGCATGTAAACACAGCAGCTGTGGGTGAATGAAGAAGAGAAAAAAGAGATGAGGAAGACAGAGAGAGAGAGAGGACAGTGAGGGGAAGAGACAGGCAGAGGGAGAGAGACACTAAGAATAGACAACTATAATCATCTGATATCTAATAGGGTTCAGCTGTCAATCAAATCCCTGATTGAAATCACTGCTGTGTAAAATATGCATTAACTGTCTGCAGTGCCGGCAGTCGCCCCCGCCGCCTCTCCGGCCCGACAAAACCGGCCTTCCCTTCTGAACAGCACAGTGACCTTACCCCCACTCGGCCTGCGCAGCGTCCATCAGCCTTATCAGCGCTGCGCTCCACATTTCCATTACAGTCAGGTTTAATATGAGGTTTTTACTGCGGAGGAGGACGTGGAGCCTGAGCTGTGCTGTGATGCATTCCTGTGTCCCCTAATAAAGAAGTGTTTACCTTACAAAGGAAAGTTGGCCTGTCCTTAAGGAGTCCTGGAAGGGAAACTGCTGGAATAATGAGAATAATGAGAAACGTTGTTGAGTAAGGAGAGTTGTGTATAATGTTGTGTATAAGTGACAAACCACGTACCTCAAACACTTTCTGAACAATGTCCAGCAGAAGCAAAACAAAAGATGGGCCAGTTCCAAAACACCAGAAATGTTATGTCACAGTCTTGGTACTTTGAATTCATACCACCAACATTTACATAAACCCCACCCACCGTACAAAGCACTAGGCAAAGCTGATTAAATGCTGAAGAGTGACGATGACTTCAAGAGAATCAGGTGTTGTTCACTCTAGAGAGCAGCCCATCACCTCCAGACCCAGGCTACAGGAACCATGCCTTAAAACCAAAGCTTTTCCTGCACCAGTGTCAGGACCAAGCAAAACCAAGGAACAGTGATCTGGGATCTGCATGAGGCTAAAATCAAACCAGCTTTAATTTACCAGAAAGACTCTAGAAAGTCAATCAATCAATCAATCAATCAATCAATCAATCAATCAATCAACCTTTATTTTCACTTGAGAATACGGAGGGTGACCCTCATTTACAAGTCAAAAAGGATGGGGGTGGGGCAAGAGGACAGCAAGAGGACGGCAGAACTGTGCAGTAAGACACAGTTATACATTTTACAGTTTTATAACCAGGACACAATATGTTCTGTGAGATATTGCAGGTGCCATAAAAACTCACACCTCATAGACCTGTTCCACCTAAAGAACTCTGGTTCTTGAACTGGCTTATTGGAATCTTGGTGTATTTTAGTGAACAAGGCCACGTTTACCCCAGTTTAGGTGGTAGCACGTATAGACTACCTGCAAGCATTTGTTCTGCTACAAATGTTTGTTTTCCTCCAAAAAGCAAACTTAAATCAAGTTTTGTTGATAAGGAGACATAGAAGACGACACCATGCGAGACAAATGGTATGTCACTGTTCCTGAACAACTAGACACACCTACAGCAGTTCCAGCTGAAAAACCTAATAATCTTTGCTTCTCGCTGAGAACAAATCTTCCAGGCTCCAGAACCTATTTTTGTTGGTGGAAATTCAATGAATGGTTCTAAAGTAGGTTCCACGTTGGTGGAAAAGGCCTATCATAAAGAGATACAACTTGGATTTGAGCCTCCTAAACTCTAGACTCTGAACTTGCACTCCAAGGGTCTCAATCAAAGGTTGAGACTTGATTGTGGCTGAGAACTGTGAGTTGAGAAATGACTCATGGATTTTGAGGTGACTTGACTTGGACTTTCACGTTGGAGACTCAAGACTCTGTCCTTTGCCATAGTGACATGAGACTTACACAGACCTGCAATTAAAATAATGTAGAGTTGACTGGACATGTTACTCAGAGACATGAGACTTGGCTTGGACTCAAGGAAAGATTCAAGGAATGACTTGGACTTGCACTTTAGAGACTCCAGACTCAACTCAGATTTGCACCTTGGACAATGGAGACAAGCCTTGTGACAGATGGTGCTGTACCATCAGTCACCAGCAGGGGGACTTGTTGGCATAAAAGAAGAAAGGGTAGAATTGGGTCCTAAAACTCCAATTCCCAGAATTCCTGGCCGTGATCAGTGCCAACCAGCCACAGCTGTGTAGCAGATTATAAAAAACCCTACCTGAAGCCTTGTCCTTTGGCATGGCTTTGTAGAGGGTTGACTGGTGAAGATGGGTCTTTAACTAAACAATGAAAGGAGAGGAAAAGAAACAAAGAGCAATGAATAATAATAATAATAATAATAAAAACAACATTTAAAGTGGAAAAAACAGGAATGAATGGAAGAAAGCAAGGTCTGAGCCAACCTGTTTCCCCACCCATATTCCCATTTTCCCTGTGGAACCGAGGCTACAGGGTTGGGAGTCTGAGTCCCTCCTGACACATACTTCACCACAGTTGATTAAGCACAACCTATGATTTATACGTACATATAACATATATATAACCTTATTTTCTGCTCTGCACTTGGGTCCACCACTCTACCCAAGAATAACATGCCTTGGATGAGTTCAAACTTGATTGTGTGTGGATACCTCCGGTCCTTGTGATTGAGAATTGAGAATTTACTCAAATTGACACCTTAGAGATGTAACTTGGACTTTTGCATCACAGACTTGAGACAAAATTTGAGACATGAGACTTACCTAAAAAATCTAGGCTTACCTTGGAAGAGCCTTGGGACTTGACTTGGACTTGCGCCTTAGAGATTCCAGGCACAATTCAGACCTGCATCTCAGAGTTTTTGGGTTTGTGCCTGAGAGACTGAAGGCATGGTGTGGTCTCACACTTTAGAGAGTCAGTACTTGAATGTGACTCAAGCTGACATCTTGGACACGTGGAAACTGACAAGTGGACTCAGACTAGACCTAAATAAATCCAGAAATGACTTGGATATGAATCGCAAAAGACTTGAAACGCGAGTTGATTGACTCCTTCCTTGTGACTTCGACTCTTTGGAGATGAAAGAATCAGACCTGCACCTAGGACCACACAGACTTACAGATTAAAGCATCTAGATGTGACTTGAACTTTGACTTGCCCCTCAGAGACTCCAGACTCAACTTAGACTTGCAGTTAAGACCCGACTTGGGCTTGCACCTCAGAGATTTTATCGTGACTCATACCTTGGAGAATCGACTCAAGACTTAAGCTGAACTTAGACTTTCACCTCAGAGTCTCCAGACTCAATTTAGACATGCACCTCAGAGAATCAAGACTTAATCATGACTTCAGAGGGCCTCTTGGAGACTCGAGATTCAGACCTGTATTAACGTGATAACCAGGCCGCCTTTAATTATTTCCTTTTCCTTTAAGTTCAAGCACAACATCTCTAACAGTGCACCAAAACTTTCTTCTTTTTCTTTTTTTTTAAAGCCCAAGACACTCTATCTGCCACTCCTTTGCAGAACTGTCTGTAATAAGGGTTTAAATTAAATCAGAAATAGCAACAAGATGGTTAGTCTGGAAAGACATGCTCTGAAGTGGTGCGGCACTCCTCCTTTTTTCACTCTCTTTATCTCACCCCCTCTTTTTCTCCTTTGTAAACATCCCAGTGATTATTTCCTGTGAGAGACGCCTTCCCCTTTGAAGACGTGGCCGGATATTGGAGCAGCAACATAATCAATATCTAATTACCTTTATCAAAAAAGCTCAGGAGAGGAGATTTAATTGGGGATCCAGTGGGGGCAGAAGACACTCTTTAACAACTTTCACCGTTAATGTCTCCCTCTCGTTAACTCTTGGCTTCTCTCTGTGCCACGAAGCCGCTCTGAAAAAGTCCTCACAACTGACATGAAAGCGTTCCTGACCTGAAGTAACTCGGGAAGAAAAAGTGTTTCTGCTCTTTTTCAAAACACCCAAAGGAAGCAGCTCTTCATCCTTCCATCATTTCCCCCTTTGGGGCTCACCTGGTTTCTCCACATCATGCATCTCCATCACTGCTTATGTAATATGGATTAACCCTTAGAGCTCCAGGGCTGCATTTCCACAAACATTCCTAAATCAAATCTTGCTTGTTTATTTATTGAGGACATATTCAGTACTGGGTGTGACCTCCTTGTTTAGCAATCACTGCAACTAAACCTTTCCGGTACGACTTGAGTGCGTAGAGATGTTGTTGTCTAGCTGAGATTCATTTCATGAACAGATGTCCTGATTGTCCTTTTGAAATTGCTGGGATAATTCAGCACCACCATGTTTCACAGATGGGAGAGGGTTTTATATATATAACATAGAGATTTCTTTTACTGATATCACACATCACAGCCACCATTGCTGGGCTGCCAATGCACTCAGAGCAAGGAAACACCAGGTCCCCAGCTAACTGTGCCCACCAGAGAGAGCCTGACCAATTGTGCTCTCTTGGATTCTGGCTGCTGATGGCAAGAAGCATGACCCATAATTCAAACCTGCAATACTTTGAGCTGCAATACTTCTAATCTAAACAATTTTGGTCTCATCCTTCCACAAAATTGGTCCACTAACCCTCTGGGTTCGTTTTTGGAAAGCAGCAGCTTGAAAAAGTGTTCCACTATTATTACAAGTCAAAACCTACCTCCTTCTCAGAACAATAAAGGGATGATTATTTGCACTCTGGTGTAGAGTGCCGTTCACACCCTTGTAACACTATGCAGTTCACACTCGGGTGCACACAGCGGTGTCCTATATTTACAGGCTGTATGATATTTGCGTCCTGCTCTCAGCAGAGAAGTGCACTATTTACACCCCTGTGTAATTTTTAAACTTATTAAGCGCACTTAGTTTTAAAGGGTTAAAAAATAGTCCTTCGAGGACATACTGTATAATGAACATCAGCAGACATCCAAAATCTGCTGTTAGTCTGACCTGTAGTCAGTGGACGTCCAAAATCCATTTTAAGTCTGTTAATTGGCAACCTATTAATAACAAAGATGAAAGATGGATGAGCATTAAAAAGCATTAAAAGCTTTCAATGCAGAGCTCTGCGTTAAAAGCTAATGTATGTAAGTGCTTTGACTTGACATCTGTAGGAACCGAAACCTTGGCAATAAAGCTAAATGAAGGATGTACTTGATTTCAATGTTGAAGAGCCTTTTCATTAAGATTTCAATGATGAAGGAATTAATCACCAGCCATTCATGTGACTGTAATGACACACCTTACAAAGGACGTTTAATGTGACAGCCAGTCGTCTTTTCATCGTACAAGGTTACAAGACGTGTTTTTCAACATTTAATCAACAGCCTTTAAACCCTGTGGAGGGGGGACGAATTCTGACGTTGGGCTGGGGTTCGATGTGGCTTCAGAGAACGCAGGAGAAGCTGAAGAGTGAGTAAAATGGGAGGCGATGGTGTGGTGGAAGTGATGTGAGGAAGAGATTGGGATGTAGACCATCTAATTAAATTATGATATATAACTCCACTTTGCTAGTTGTCCCACACCCCCCAAGACCGTAGAGGGGGGACAAGTTCTGATGTTGGGCTGGAGATCAGTGCAGCTTCATGGAAGGCAGGAGAAGCTGAAGCCCCAAAATTAAATGGTTGCAATATATTTTTGGGCCATGTGAAGGTCATGGATGCGAGTCCTGATGCAGCTATGGTAAGGTTGAGATGATCAACGTGCGAGGAGTTGGATTGGGTGATCAGTTAGTCCTGATAAGGAAATGGAGGTAACTGCACCGATTCTGAAAAGTGGGCAGAATTGAAGCCGCTGGTATGATGAAACCAGTGGTGAGTGACCATGGAGCCGGATTCTGGAATATTGGGTCATGGTGGACTTTGCCTTTAGATTGGCCGAGAAGGATATGATGGAAGGTCGGGGGGTTTGGGGGATAAAAGAGTTTATCCTGCTCAGGGAAGACTTTCTGGGGCATTGCTGTATGGATTTTATTGCATTCGGCAACAAGAGGGTTCCTGAGATCAGGATGCTCCCTGCCTCATCCCAAATTTCCCAACTCCTCCCCAACAAAAGTACCGAATTAACCGCTGTCATTCCTGAGAACACAGTTTCACTGCTCCGTAACTTAGTGCTTCCTGTTGTAGTTGTAGAGTACCCCCAACACCCCCCATCCCTTCACCCCCTACTCAAAATATCTTCCAATGGCTGTACATGTGGACATATTCAGTAAACAAAACAGTAGGTTATGGTTGCCAAACAGCGCAAGTTGATAACGTGGCTCTTAATACTAATAGTATCGTAATGGTCTGAAAAACAGCTCAGCCAATGAGATTTGAGAACTGGAGCCATTGATCTTCTGATAATTAATACACTGTAAAACAACACACTTCTGTTAGTACAATTCCCTCACCTTCTACGAGTTAAAGGGAAACTCTGGAAGGTAGACAGATGATGTATGTCTCCAGCCGTGGCCTAAATGACCTCAGATCAATACAGGCTTCGGCGGGTCCCAGAGCTCAGGAACGCTCATAATAGTCCAACTGACGATCGAGTGAAGATCTATGGCAGACACAGACAGAGTGGTCACAAAAACACCATCAGAAGAGTCCACTCGGGGCCAGTTCGGTTTAGAGTCATCCTTCAGTGCAATTACTGCACTGGGACAGGAAAGGAATGACCTGCAGGTACTTGCTGGAAGTAGCTGCTGCTGGGAAACTAGGTTGAAACACATGAAGACAGAAGGGTGGCTTCATCAAACTGGACGCGAGAAGTTAAAGCACGAGATTGGGGACAGTTAAAGGAAAGGCTCACTGAAAAATGTATTTGGTTAAAAATCATAAATAAAATTGTAACATAAATACAGTTGATCAGTTTACAGAAATAAAAGTTTTAACCGTGTAAATTCAAAGTGTGCTGTTTGTAGTAGGCTGGTTGTGACACTGTTTGTCCAGAGTAACACCAAGTGTTATGGAAACATGCTGCAGAATTTACTGCATTTTGTGAAATTATCACTTCACTCCACCTGTGTAGAATTGCCAGTGCAACTGGCTGCAGCACAACCCTAGTGCATCCACCCTCATGCTTCACTGTTGGCAAGGCATTCTTTTCATGAAATGTACATTAATTTTTTTAGACATGGCTGTTTAATATATTGTGTGCTACTACATCTACTACTCATACTATTATTATTATTATTATTATTATTATTATTATTATTATTATTGTTATTATTATTATTATTGTTATTATTATTATTATTATTATTATTGTTATTATTATTGTTATTATTATTGTTATTATAGGAGTTATAGGATCTCTTATGTTGTCAACCTGTAATAAAATTAATGATATATTTTGTTAAATTAAGTATGTCATAATACAGATGAAAGCAGTGGAATTGCAGGTCAGTTTCAGGTGACCGTTACTGACCGCCTGCGCTCGGCTTCCTCGTCTTTTCATTTCAGCTGTTTTTTCACATATGAGGGAGGCCTGGTTGGAAATGTCACACGCGTGTATTAAAAGCAGATTTTACCTGTTATTAACATCTTTCTCCAGCGTTGTTCCTGTAAGACCACCCAGCTGAAGTTATTTCAGGTAACCTCCGTGCAGGAGAGGCATGATCTTAACCCACCAGGGAATGAATTTAATTCCTTCAAGCCCTTTTTTTCTTAAATGTCAGACTCCTTTCAATAGTAAACAACAGCTTCCACTGTGTACGGCTGTGTTTACATCAGTATTCCTATAATCCACCTGTGTGGGCCTTTAATCCCCGTTTCCTGTATTAGAGCACCAGCATTCTAACAGAATGAGTCTCAAATCACTGCTCCCTACATTTATCATTTGCTTTTAAAATAGTGAACAAGGTATATATGGACAAAAGTATTGGGACACTTGCTTATTCACGTTTCTCCTGCTTTTGTTGGAGTAACTGTCTCTACTGTCCAGAGAAAGCTTTCTAATAGATTCTGGAACATTGCTGTAAGGATTTAATTGCACTAGTTAATCAGGTCACAGTGTTGGATGATCACACCACCTCATTCCCACTACATCCCTTAATAAAGTGGCTGGCGCTCCATCATTCCAGAGAACACAGTTCCACTGCTCCACAGCTCAATGCGGGGGGTTGTTATACCCCTCTAGTCCATGCCTTGCATTAGACATGGAGCCAGTAGTCCTATTCTATTGGCAGTACTTCTCTACAGGGACTAGACAAGCTGTGTCAGTAATGGGTGCAATTTAAAGTAGCTGAATGCCTTCATTAGAAGGGGTGTCCACAAACTTATGGACCTATTGTGTATGTAAAAACAGTGCACTATTTAGTGGATTGAGTCAGTGTATCATCTTCAAGGACTAATCGCACTTGGAGTGGACCAACCACTGGTACAACCACTTTGTACGATGCCAGATCACCTTTGGTCTTCATTAAAGACACTTTGCTCTATTCCAACAGGACGGCGCTCGTCCACACACTGCTGCCGTCTCAAGATCTCGTCTCGAAGACACAGATACTACGCCGTGGTCGGTCTCATCTCCAGACCTGTCCCTGATTGAAAATGTGTGGGACGCTATTGGATGCTCTATCAACAACCCACCCCTACCACACCATCTGCAGAACTGAGTGAGAACATTCAAGCTGCATGGGATGGATCATCACAGGACACCATTAGGAACCTCTACACCTCCATGCAGAGACGTCTGGCGTGTTGCGTTAAACCCGACGCCGTACTGAGAGACACCACTTCTGTATGAGTAGATCAATAAATACTGATAATATTGATATATTGATAATGCACTATGGGGAATAAAGTATCATTTCAAGTGGCTCATATATATATATTTATATATATAATTAATATAAATAATATAAATATTTGTACAATATAGTATAATTGTGTGCAGTTTTATGTCATCGGTTTTCAGGTTTATGAGCTTCAATGTTTCAGCTGCTGTTGGAGAGCTGCATTACCTGGAGATGACTATTGATTCTGCTGCCATAGAGATTGTGACCTTTTATAGAAACACACACACACACACACACACACACACACACACACACACACACACACACACACACACACACACTTTCTTTGTTTGCACCTTTCACGCGGGTCCCTTTCATGGAAACATCACTTGCTTTGATACGTCTGACCAAGAGCAGGTGCCACTAAGCTTTTATTTTCTTCTTGTGCTTATTTTTCTTTCTTTCTTTCTGATGTGCGCGCACACACGCACACACACACACACACACGCGCGCACACACACACCGGAGGGAACAAAGCTTTGTGATAACGGAGCGAATCCATTTCAATCCGCTCCATTGATTTGAATGTGAATGTGCTGTGATTGTAGGTGCTGCAGAAATGACAAAATGTGAATTTGCATTTGCAGCTCAAAGAGGATTAATGGCTCGGCGCCGCGCTTTGTTCTGAAATGTCAGCACAGTTGGAAAGTTTGCTGTTGTTTGGCTTGTTATGATTATGCATTCACCCGGTCAGGCTTTTCCTTTTTGTTCCAGTGTCTTGGAGATCACAGGTAGTTTCTGTCTGACGCACACAGGCCGCATTCATTGCGTCACCCACTCAACAGTCACGTACCGATATTCCCACTTCCATTGAAGCAACAGCACATATTTATACAGTGCCTCCAAAAAATTCACAGCTCTTGAGCTTCGCCTATTTTACAGGGATCTTTTATGAAACACCAACAAAGTAAAAATCTGGAAAGTGTGGTGTACATTTGTATTCAGCCCCCCCAAGTCAATACGTTGTAGGACCGCCTTTCAATTCAATTACAGTCTCTTGGGGTCCGTCTCTACCACCTTTGCTCATCTATATTTGAAATATTTGCTCGATTCTTCTTTACAAAACAGCTCAAACTCAGATTGGACGGAGAGCATCTGTGAACAGCAACGTTGGAGTCTTGCCACAGATTGTCAATGTGATGTAGGTCTGGACTTCGACTCTCCATTGCTCCACCTCTACCTATTTTCCCATCAACTCTGACCAGCTTCCCTGTCTCTGCTGAAGGAAAGCCTCCCCACAGCATGATGGTGCCACATTTCCTCCATGTTTCACAGTGAATATGATATGTTCAGGGTGTTGTGCAGTGTTTGGGTCTCATTAGACCCTGAGTACCTACTGTCACATATCTAGCGATTTGTCCTGTGGACAGATTCTCCCACCTGTGCTGTGGATCTCTGCAGCTCATCTAGAGTGACCATGGGCCTGCTTCTCTCATTAGAGCCAATAGGTGCAGTTAGGACATGGCATTAAAACCTTTATCATTTTAAATATAAGTTCAGACGTAAATATTTTTAGTAAAATGGTCATATGAAGACTGGTCTTTCGGGTCTTGCATGGGCTTGTATTTTTTTCACTGTGACCTTCTCCTCCCTTATGGAGGTAGATTACACTAAGTGTCCAACATTTTGTGGACACCCCTTCTAAATGCATAAAAAGAATAGGGCTCTCTGGAGCAGATAAACAAACATGACCCTATTGTCTCCATGTCTAATGCAAGGCATGGTCTAGAGAGGTATTAAGCCCCCCAGCATTGAACTGTTGAGCAATGGAACTGTTCTCTGGGTGATCATCCATCATTCTGATCTCACAAATGATAATACTGAATGAAAAAAAATCCTCACAGCAATGCTCCAACATCTAGTAAAACATTTTCCACGGACAGTAGACCATATCTCCAACAAAAGCAGGACATTTTTAATACTCTTGAAGAAAGTGAATGGGCAGGTGTCCCAATACTTTTGTCCATATGGTGCATCTTTGATAAGATCTCAAACATCTCCTGTAAATGAATGAAGCGTGCTCATCTGTGCTGTCCTCTTTGTGTTTCCAGAATCCAGAATGTATATTCAGGAAGATGAATACACACTGGAGAACCAGAAGACTGGTGGTTCCAGCATTGTAGGTGGAGGTAAGCCACAATGACAGGCATAATTAGACATGGGTGCATTACCATACAAAAGAATTTATTGTCAGCAGTAAAATCTCTACACTGCTCTGCTCAAAACACAGAGGATATTTTCCTTCATTTAGAAAAGAAAGCGCTTACGTCAACACACATCATGGGAGCAAAGGCAGGAATCGTATGATGGAACAGCACATGAAAACCGGGGTGGAGAGGAACGTCTTGGTGGACTAGATTATTCGTTCAGCGATTTGGTTCACAGAACGTAAAAAAAAAACCAAGTTTCTATCTTTGCGTGATTGCTTGCGACACTGTCAGTGAGGCTGCTGCAGGAATGAAAGTTGTTTCCACAGTGAACAAGATTATTTATTTATTTATTTATTAAGCCAGGAATGTTGCACATTTTTTTTTTTGTTAAATAGATTTCTTTATTTCTACCTGTCCATTTTCTTTCTTTATTAGCAGGGAAAACAAACAAACAAACAAAAAAAACAAACAAAACAAAGGCGTCCCATCTCCATGGCAACCATGGTACGGCAACAGCATCAGCATCCCTGGTCTTTCGTGCCTCGTTGACCAACCGTTGAACATATTGACACACTGATTTATTTTTCCACTCAACATTTACACTGGATATCCAAGGACAGGCCTCGGGTCAGCAGTGGCACTGCCAATAGAGAATGCGCCACGAAACTGACCCATAGACCAAGACACACATAACCAATTGGTATGCAGCTCACAATAACTCCATAAAACCCCAGTCACCGGGCCATTCCAAATGCCGAACGGCGTTACAATATACTCCCAATCCACTCCTCGTCTATTCCCAATCCACTGCGCTCTCCTGCTGTCTATGGCTTGAAGAAAAGTAACAGACATCGTCCTTTAGATGCTTTCCACCACCCGTCCACACTTACTGGTCCAACCACAACACTGATTGTCATGTTGGATGACTTTGTGCTTTATCTAAGTTTGCAAATAACATACTGTTGAGGTTTGAATTGAAGTTTGAAATGGATTTCGGAATTCGACCTAAGCTTCCCAAGGAGTCTCAGAGAAGAGTGGACATTTCAGGAATGGCTTTCATGCATAAAAATGGTAGGTGGGGGGCCGGTGGTAAGTTTGGGGTGAGGGTCTGAAGACTACTCTGAAAAGAAAGAAAAAATGTCACTAGAGATGTACACCACCATGCAACACTCAATAACGATTTTTAACCCGTCCCATGTCTTTCCTCGCCTGCTTCCGTCATGGCCTGGTCCTTTGTCCTTCCAGGGGGAAACAAAAGGCTTGATTTTACAGACTATCGGGGTCCAGAAAAGTTTTTTTTTTTATTCCTCTTATCTCCTCCTGTTTTTATTGGCCTATAAATGTTTGATAGAGATTCCATGCTAACAGAAAAGGCGCAAGGTGCTTCATTAGCCGTTGGGTGATTTCCTCAGCCACTGGTAGAACTGCTGCTTGTAGAGATTGTGCCACTTCACATTGGCTTGGACGATCTCCACAGCTCGGGCGAAAGCAGATGCTGCCCCTCCACCGCTGGTCTCGATGAAGTCCTTCAGCTGGACAGAAGACAAGAAAAATTGACATTCTGAAGTAATTACAGAAGATTTGAAGGTAAGATTATTTACAGTACAGTGTCCATTTGGTTCATTTCCTAAAGAACCTTTCAAAGGTGACAATGAGATGTGAAGAACCTTCTAAAAGTCCAATATCAAGCACAATACAATAACTTTATGTAGTATGGTACTTCTCAAAACATCTGTTCTTAGTAAAATGGGCTCTAGATGGTACTAAAAAGGATTCTTCATGAAGCTGGAACATTTTCGAGGTATATAGAACATTTTTCTACCTGTAATTAACTCTATATAACTTTAGAACAAACCCAAATAAACAAAGTCAGTGCTCAGTCAGGGTGTATACCTGTAAAACTCTACAACACATGTAAATAACCAGATATAAAGTCAGTGGTCTTTGAGAATCTACCTGTAATCACTATATAACATTGTTTATTTGGGTTTATTCTAAAGTCAGCGGTCAGTGTGTCTACCTGTAATGAAATCTTTAAAACTATAGAATAAACAATTAACAAATAAACAACTAAATAAAGTTATACATTGAGCATTACGGGTAGATGCCCACTCACCACTGCCTTTTAATAAACACTGACCACTGACTTTAGTTAAAACCCAAATAAGGAGAGTGGATAGCGTGAGTGTCTACCTATAAAGCAGCCCCTGTTGGACCCTTTGTGGTCCAGGCATGCTGTAAGAAACATGGTGTTAACAAATGCAATGAAGCCGGATAGAAAAGACCTGGGCTTTAGGAGAGTCCACTCTGAACTGGCCTGTCTCACTCTCCTAAGTCCCGGGTGTTAAGGCGCCGTACTTCGTCTTAACTAATGAGTGTGGCGCTTGCTCAGCCTATCTTCAGCTGCAGCTTCCTTCTCTAACTAAAGCCAAACAGGAGCGGAATACAAACCGTGCATTTAAATGCAAATGACTGACATGTAATTGAGGAGATAACAATGCTGCATATGGGACTGAGGCTGAGGAGCATGTCTGAAGTAAACAGAATTATACAATTGTTTTTTTTTTTTTGCCCAGAAAGACAGAAACTTCAGTTTCTTTGCTTTTCCAGTCTTCAAACAGCACAGCTAACCTCTCCTGCCAATTAGCGACAAAGACGTCTAAACTGGATGAGCAGTGAATAACAACACAGCATCACCTCAGGCTACGGACTGTATACAGACAGACAACTTTCAACCCACACTACATGACTGGAGGAGACATTTTATTATGACCTGAATTTGATGAATCTTATAATAATAGCTTATAGTAATACTGTAAACTGATGGTATAATTTATAAAACTAAAGAATATTCAATAAGACCTCATTTGAAGGATACCTGTTTTGGTTTGACTGTGTTTCTGATACAGTTTCAGTAACTACACTGTTACTGATCTTTAATACCGGCTACCGGACTGTGTTTCTAATACAGTTCTGCTGCCAATCTTTAATACAATGGCAGAAGCTGTTTTTAAATGCTCAAGTAATGCTTTATAAATATTTTATATTTAAATATAAAGGTTATGCATGTATTATGAAGTCCCTTTGCAGAAAGCTGTCCAAAAGAGTTGCAGAATACGTTATGCTGTTTATGTTGACTGTGGTTGTCCCCAGTGGACACATTCAAAACTAGTGCTCCATTAATACAGCCCCCATCCTTAAGACGCTTCTGGTAAAGCTGTAATCTCAAAGCCATTTCCCTCACCTTATTTTACTGCCAAACACATAAAGAGCTCTTAAAGTGCTCTTCTTGCACTTCATTGTCTATGACAAAATGCTAATGTGCTGTTTAAGAAGACAGCGAGTGTGGAAAAGTAAAAGCTGCAGCTTGGTGGAGTCAGAGACAGGCATCAGCATTCCGGGTCCCTGGGGGACAAAGACTGCATGCATTTGAATAAATGAATATACAGGCCATTTCAGCAATGGGGTTAATCGTTTGTGGGTAAGTAAATGACAGAATTATAATAAGTAAACAGATTTTTGGAGTTGCCTCTAATTCATGGTCACCTGGGGTTTGTTTTTTTTTTCCATAGAAGAAACACTCAAATCCCTTTTTTCCCGTAATTCCCACAAACTCAGCAGACTGCAGGGAAAACCCAAACAGCCTGGCCTAGCAATTAAACCAACACAGACACTAAAACATAAATACTTCATGGCTGGACTAAAGCGAAGCATGACTGATCCTGTTCCAGTTAATTGGTTGCATAGTGTTACCGCGGGGCATTTGAGGTAACTGTGAAAAAGGGAAGGGAATGGAAAAGCCTCTGCATTCCTTTTTAAATGAAAATATTTGAAAAGCCCCGAAACTGCACCTCTAACTTTATTAGAAACCCCTACCTTCCTCACTGGCCACTTTATTAGAAACCCTGTCCAGTCTTAGCTTACGGCTGTAAATGAGTAATATGATAATGGACGTTCAGTCCTCTAAGGGACTGATTTTCACCCAGACTGTGATTCCAGGAGTGCAGTGTTTGATCTGGTGGCTGTTTGATTTCCCCACCAGCTCCAGTCACTCTGCGGTGCACTGTAGCTGAAAGGAGCTGCATTAGGCGTCAGACTCACCTCAGTGAGCTCGCTCTCCGTGTTGAGGAACTCCGTCACCCCGCTGATTAATTTAGAGTTCATAAATAAGGCCTCTCCGTACCTGCGAGAAGAAAAAAATGGGAGTCACTCCCAATAAAGCTCCGCTGTTTACAAGCCACGGCGCCCCACTCTGGGGGACGCTCACACAGCAAAGGCAATAAATATTATTCATCATGCGCTCTATAGCTCCACACACCAACATCGGGATTCAGCAGTGCCGGCTTATAACGGTGAGAAACCGCATATATATTTCATAAGACGCAGAGAGAGAGAGAGAGAGAGAGAGAGAGAGAGAGAGAGAGAGAGAGAGTTAAACATTTATATAAGAATTGCCTGTGATGCTCTGGAGACGCTCACCTGGAGTTCAGCATGTCCCACTTTTCCCTGAAGTACCTCCACGCTAAATGCCGTCCGTGCGGATTGCGGCCCACGTGGATGATCACATCGATCACGTCCTGATCTGGCACCAGGTCTGAGCTTAGAGACAGGTTGAGCAGCCTGGAAAACAACAAATAAACAAACAAACAATAAATGGTGTTTACTCTGCTTTATCCAATACGCACATCTGGTTCAGTAGTTATGGGGGCGTGTCTTTAGAAAGGCGCTCAGATGCTTGTTCAGTCTCTCGTCATTTCAAGACTTGATGACAGGTCCCGTCTGGTTGGTCTTCCTATGCAACCATCAGGCCTTTCAACTGATCCAGAATGCAGCGGCACACCTCATCTTCAATACTCCTTAGTTCAGTCATCTAACTCCTCTGCTGTTCCCTTCACTGGCTCCCTGTACCTGAACGTCAGATTCAGAAGCCTGACGCTGGCCTACAAATCCTAATCTGGACCAAACCCTCTGTACTTAATGGCAAAGGTCAAAACTTGATCTCTGCCCTTCAAACATCAAGTACAGCTCCACTTGAATCACCATCCCTGAAGATGCAAGAAGACAAGCATCCAGACTCTTTTCTGTCATGGAACCAAAGTGGGGGAACAAACTTCCTTTGGAGGTCTTAACAGTGTGTCTCTCACTGTCTTCAAATGAAGACCTCTTAACTCATTAAAGGATTATAATTACAAGCATCTTGTGGTATCAAGGTCTCCAAACTGACATTTGGAGGAATCTAAGCTTGAGGAACCACCGGATTCTCTCCACAACACCTGCCAAATGCCATAAAGGTAAATATATTGGTGAAAAGTGAAAAGTCAGTTCTACCAGAAAAGCAGAGGTTTTATAATTCATAAATCACTGGGCTTGAAAGATTCTGCCAAGTATGGAAGACAGGGGTGGTGTCAACCCCTTTGGTGACCAATTTAACTTTTTGAGTCTCCTGCCTGACCTTTCGCTGTAGCTTTTGGGTCTTGACGTTCATACTGAAGCAGGAAAAATGGACAAGCGTAAGAATCTGTGACACTTTACAGGAAGCAAACTGTGATGTTATAGACGACTGGGTCAGAACATCTCCAGAAGGACAACCATAGATGCCCAAGGCTCAGTGATGCTCAGGGAGGTCCAAACTCAGAATGTCCGGGGCTAAAATCTTGCATTAATGTATGTAATGTAGAGAAATATCTGGGTTATTGTCATCTGATTTGTCTGTTTCCCAAAAGGAGTTTCGACTGTGTGTCAAAAATAAGAGGCTTTTGATTGTTTTGTTTACTAGAAATGCAAACAAGGCACTTAGAGATTTTAAATGTGATTCAGTATTGATTCTTACATTCAGGACTTTGGCCGTGAAGCTTAATAGGCTGGTGTTTTCTTCCCTTCTCTCCAAACAGAGCAGGGTCAGGTTGGACTGCTTTGTTATTCGACAGCAGAGCGAATAACATACTTCTGTACAGAATGAGACCGACACTGAAGAGCACCACAAAAGCCAATTATTCCAAAGTATGTTTTCTACATTAATGCCGTAATACGGGATCTTTAAAAAAGAATTAACCTGGAGACAGAATCAAACGCAGACACGTTGGCTTGTGTCAAATTGGCACAAAATGTCAAGTGGGGATTAAGGAAAAAAATAGGATACGAGGCATCGCAGAGAAAGACACCGCCACGGTGTACAAGTTTTCAATTTGCAATTACACAGGGGGTAATTGCTTTGGCGTGGTCAGGAAAAACCAAACGACTCTTTCTCATCAGTGTCTCAGTGTTTTTCCTTTTCTTTCACTTGGTGTTCTCCATTTGAACTCCGTTCGTCCTCCGGAGAACACCCGGGAGATTAATACTAAAGCCGCCGAGCTTTAGATCTGTACACACAGTTCACTTTCACCTTCCTAAACCTTTACATTATTGTGCAGAAGAGGATGAACTGTGGTTTTAACCCTCCGTTCACTCCTAAAAATAAAGGCGCTTCAAAGGGTTGCATGAAAGATGCCTTAGAACAGTGGTTTCCCAACCCCCTGCCCTGCACATTATAGTGTTTACCCTGCTCCCAATGTGCACACAGCCTAAGAAGATCCTCCACCAATGATATTATAGATACCGTATATCATATATATATATAGTCAGGGGTTCAGCTCCTCCCCCAGTCCAAAAATACTTTTCCACAATGTATATGACGACTGTATAGACCACATATATCATATACACCCATTAACCATAACATTAACTTGTATTTACCCTCACTGTCCTTTCTATCAGCTGCTCCGACCATTCAGGAGCACTTTGTGGTTCTATAAATCCAGACTGTAGTTCATCTGTTTCTCTGATACTTCATTCTCCTCCTTTCACCCTGATCTTCAATGATCAGGACCCCACAGGACCACCACAGAGCAGATATGATGTGGGTGGTGGGTCATTCTCAGCACTGCAGTCACACTGACATGGTGGTGGTGTGTTTGGGTGTGTTATGCTGGTACAAGTGGATCAGACACAGCAGTGCTGAAGATATTGCTTTAACTGTTAAAAATGTCAAAGTATTTATAGGAGATGGTCGTACAGGTCAGATGTTTTCATAAAATCATATGAGGTCATTTGAGATGTGAATATTAATAGAATTTAATTTGTACAAATTTTTATATTTTAATTATTATTATTTTTTGCTTAAGGACTAGAAAACACCTTGCATCTCAAAAACCCTCTTTGAAATTAATTATCCAGAGTGTTTTTGTACTGAATTTAATATTATATTAAACTAATTATTTATATTATTATTAATACTTGACAAATATATCAAAATACTTGAGAGAGAAGACAAGACAAACAACCTGAATGTCCTTTATTGTTTTTGTTATTTATGTATCAGTATTATCCCTTCTCAGGACTTTTATTCTGAAACTCTGAAACACTGATCTGTATGCAGTCTGTATGCAGGTTGCGCATCAGCCCCGCCCCCTCTCTCTGATCACTCAGAGCCTGTATGCAGGTTGAGCATCAGCCCCGCCCCCTCTCTCTGATCAGTCAGAGCCTGTATGCAGGTTGATCATCAGCCCCGCCCCCTCTCTCTGATCAGTCAGAGCCTGTATGCAGGTTGATCATCAGCCCCGCCCCCTCTTTCTGTGACTGAATATAAGTCGTACTTCTTAGTCCAACTATAAAATGGTTAAACGGCGTTAATAATGAATCCTGTTACATTATTAATACGATAACTCTGATTATAAACATGCACTGAGGTGCTAATGCAATGCATACTGAATGTATGGCTGAATGACAATAATAACTGTAGTCTCGTATGAACAGATCGTCCATTATTCAGAGCTGTGAGCGAGCAGGCGCCTCTGCAGTCGCTTCTTTTATCAACGTGGGCATGTTCACACTTTTACACTCAGAATCTGGAGTGACACCTATGTGTTATAGCATTCTGTTGGGAGGAAATGCTGTGAAATCGCTGCAGCATAGGTGTGACTGCATTCTCCATTTTTACTGCAGTCAGGGTCTCAAAGTCTCGCTCTAGCACAAACATACCTGTCTGTAGAAGACATCAGCATCATGCAAACACAACCGGGCCCTCCTCATTATCTCCCAAACTGTGCTGAACCTGCGCCATATCCACCCAAAGACGATAAATCTCTACAAGCTCGTCCCTAGTTTCCTCATTCAGACTTTCTCTGCTCATCTCTTTGTCTGCTGGGACGTCGCTTAACATGCTGGACCAGCAGATGCTTGGAGTTTGCAAGGAAACAAGGCAAGGTGACAAATTTGGCCTTTTGGGATGGAAGGTGGCCTTCTCTACTTTTGGCTCCAGCTGGAGTTAAAAGCTTTACTCAGTACACGGTGGGGCAGTGAAAATACCAAGAGCTTACTTCTGCTCTCCACCAGAACAACCGTTACTTAACTGTGTCTATCTTCATTTTATATTCATTACACTTAAAGTGACTTATTTCAAGCTTTTTAGTCTTAAAACTGATACTCGGATTAATAATCGATTCAAATTTGAATTAAAAATGGATTTTTAGAGGTTCTGGATTTCTGCTTTTCATGATCTATAAGACAAAGTGATCAGCAGTTAAACAAAAAAGGCTCGAAACGTCACTTTACGTGTACTGGATATTACCTGAAGAAAAGGCTCGTTATGAAACTCCAATGACGAAGACTCGTCCTCGCAAGTCTGCCAGATAAGACGCTGACTCAGCAGAGTCGTAGGACGATGCCTTTGCATGTCTACGCATCTTCAGTCAGAACAGATATGTAAAGATGGTGAGATGCGGTTGATGGAGGAACATGTCTACTTCACTGATGCTGAGAAGAAAGATAAAATAGACAGATTCGCAGCCCGTCTCAATAGGACCCCCACACATCTGGCATGCGAATCTTATATTCAGCCCAGGGTTTTGCACGCTGTGTGAAATTCAAGTGTAGCTTAAATCAATGAAGTCCTGCTCGAGGCCGTCTCAGAGAGCAGCGGGTGGTTGCTAAAAAAGAACAGTCAGGAAATGTTTCAAATATCCTCCATTCACAGGATCTGCAATGTCTTAGAGGCCCGTTCGGGTTTCACGCACCGCCATACCCTGGCGTTCATTTAAAACCTCATTTGACTAAAATGTGCTCAGAAATCAATATGTATGCAAATTCCAATTCAGTTTACTTAGATTTTCACATTTTCAACCTTTTAAATACTAATTCTTACATTTATGTAAATGTGGTTTGTCAGTTCTCAACAAATAAATGAAACGAGTTGTACTTGGTCTCCATCAGAAAAAGCATCAGGTCCAAAGACCATATATTCAGACATTGGAGCATCTATTCTCATCTTCACAGGATCAATAACTGATGATAACTGTAGGCTGAGCTGATCAATATTTATTGATCTACTCATACAGAAGTGGTGTCTCTCAGGACGGTGTCGGGTTTAACGCAACATGCCAGACGTCTCTGCATGGAGGTGTAGAGGTTCCTAATGGTGTCCTGTGATGATCCATCCCATGCAGCTTGAATGTTCTCACTCAGTTCTGCAGATGGTGTGGTAGGGGTGGAGTGTTGATAGAACGTCCAATAGCGTCCCACACATTTTCAATCAGAGACAGGTCTGGAGATGAGACCGACCACGGCGTAGTATCTGTGTCTTCAAGGCAGTATCTGTGTCTCCACACACTGGTTTGTTGGTTGTCAAGAAAAAATGACAGTCTGATCTCCAGAATCTAGTAGAAAGTCTTCTCTGGACAGTAGAGACTGTCCAACAAAAGCAGGAGTGAGCAGGTGTCCCAATACTTTTGTACTAATTTCCTGCTCTAGGTTAAACTCATAATCATGAATTAATCAGAAACACTTCAAGCCTTCAGAGGATCCAGCATGAGTCATCAAGCTCTACCTGCACAGAGCACAAGAAAGTTTTACGAAGTGTCTTCAGAAGCTCAGACAGGCCCTCAGCCAGGGAACCCTAGGGCCTAGGCCCAACTTCCGACGCTGTTAGAACTCTCCACAGGGAGGCCACAGCTGTTGTTTTCGTGCTGCCTCGGCTGTAATACTTTGGGTTAAAGGTTTTCTGCCACATTCTAGCTGGAGTTGTTAATGCCATGCTACTGTTTCCAATTAGCACATGGATGGGGCTAAAGGATTTCCAAAGCCTACACCTCCTGTTTTCCTTCCAGCCATGTCTGACACTTCCTAACAACACAGCATCTCTTCACATCTGCTGCTGTGTCTGTTCTCCACCTTCCATCTCATTCATTAGCGCTGGCTGTAAACTAAGCAAAGATGCTGTTTCATACTGTCAGATTTTCACAATCCGAACCATACGCCCAGTTTAGCCCTGCAACGATTATTATTAAACTGGGTGACTCTGAGGATTTGGTGTCCTTTTGGTGTCCTGAAGGAATACAGTTCAAGTCGGGCGACCATACGTCCTCTATATCCTGGACGTTCCCTCTTTTCAGAATGTGAAAAATAAGCCTGGGTTTTCCCAATCGTGTAAAGTGTCTGGGATTTCACACTGATTTCACGTGAAATATTTGAAGTCCCGCTGGTCCCATCATGGTTAGTCTACATGCATCTGCAGCCTTTGGATAAACTGTGTCCCACCACAGTCGACTGACAACAGCCTGGTCTGGAGGAATTCGTAGCACACATGCCCGGAGCAGTGGGCGGCCCTTCCGACGGCATCAGTGGAGCAGCTGGGGAGTTCAGTGCCTTATTCAAAGGCACTTCAGTTGTGTTCTGACAATTCAGGGATTCAAACTGGCGACCTTCCGGTCACAAGGCTGGTTTCCTTCACCTCGACTGCCCTCTTAACCAGCACGTTCTCCATTTTATTTTGGGGAAGCGCCAGGAAAGCCAGGACGAAGTGTTCACCACTTCCTTTAATTCTAATGCGTTCCTCATGCACCTAATCTCAGCACGCAAATTGAATCAGATACTGAAAACAACTTTGTCAAATTTATTCAGAACAGCTCGTCTTACAGCACCGTTTCCACGGAAGTAGATGCACTGCTTTACAGCTCCTCATGCAGTGAAATTGCAACTTAACACGTAATGTAAAAAGGTAATAAACAACATAAAGCATCAGCAGCAGACACTATTAAAGCCCTCTAAAGGGAGAACACAGCTGTTGTTTTCATGTTGCTGTGGCTGTTAAGACTTCATGTTGAAGGGCTTTGCCATTTAACACGTTCTCACTGGAGATACTGAAAGCATACGCTGAAACAAGACCACGGAAATTCACAAGACGCAGACGACTGTACGGGTCTCTAACTGTCCAAAACTACACTGAACAATAACAGAAACAGAAAAGTTCAGACCCCCTCTGTCCTAATATCTGGTATCTCCCCCTTTTGGCTGAAATAATGTCAGTTAGATGTTTCTAGAACCGTCTACCGTCTCTGACATCGACTGGAAGAACGACGTTCCCACTCCTCCATGCGGAATTCTTTCAGCTCTGTGATGTTTCACCGTCAGTCTTTGTACAGACGCTCTTCCGTTCTCCTCAAACCCCCTCTGATAGAATAAAGATCTCATAGTGGTTTCTATGATGGAGAGATCTCCACACCCGGCTGAAGCAGAGCAGCTCCAAACCATCACACTTCCACCACCATGCTTCACAGCTGCTATGAGGTTCTTGTGCTCAAACAATCAATTCATCTGTCCAAAGTCCTGTTCCAGAAGTCCTGCTCTTTGTCTACATGTTCTCTTGTGAACCTTATTCTTGTCCTTAATCCAGTTCTTGGATGAACCTGCTGGGACGGTGTGAACTGGCCATGTTGACAGTTCTTTTAAACAGACAATGTATATTTTGAGGAACTAACCTAGGAATCAGGCTGGTGTGATCGAACCGTGGCTGGTTCCAGACGTCACAGCATAAAGTCACGTTGAACTGCAGACTTGCATCAAAAGTAATGGCTTTAAATGCCATGGTAGTTCATGTGTGATGTTGAAATATCAAGTAGAACAGAGACAGTGTAATATAAATATGATCCAAACATCATTTGTATGCATGCACACAAGTAACAAAAATGGAAAGGGCTGGTGCTGCATTTATCTTCATATTTTCTGCAGTTCTTGTCATATGAAGGAGCAGAATGTTTCTTTAATCTGCTGACTCCATTCTATAGTCTGAACACTGTAGGGGAGGTGTGGGGGTGCACTGACTGGTGGCGTGAGTAAGAGGGTGTCCGAGAGAGGTAAGTGTACTTTTGGGAGATTTACAGGTAAACAGTCCAAGATTCCAAAGGGTTACAGAGCTTCCTTTAGGCAGGATTATACATTACACTCATGGTCCCAAAAACATTTGCATCCAGAATCAATCAACCAACTGCAATTTTCATGCCAGGCTGTCATGGAGTCACTCAGAATGTGCCGCTGTACTCTTGGTGGAGACGACCAATGAACCTGTGTGTGGAGGCACCAAAAGATCAACAACTTGTTGACATCACATGTCCAAAGGGTCTGGTGTCATGTTGTGGGTGCAATTCCGTACAATTCCAGATGACCTTCAGTCTTCATTACAGGCACTTTAACAGACCAACGTTACATTAATCAGGTTCTGCAGCCAGTGGTTCTACCTTTTCTGAACACACACTCCGGTGCTCTGTTCCAACAGGACGACGCTCCTCCACAAACTGCTGCTGTCTCAAGATCTCGCAGACACAGATACTACGCCGTGGTCAGTCTCATCTCCAGACCTGTCCCTCATTGAAAATGCGTGGACGCTATTGGACACTCTATCAACACTCCACCCCTACCACACCATCTGCAGAACTGAGTGAGAACATTCAAGCTGCATGGGATGGATCATCACAGGACACCATTAGGAACCTGAACTTCACTGCAATACCTTTAATAGGGTAATGGGACAAGGTGAGGAAATTGCTCTCATTATGACATAATCATCTGGGAATCAGTCTTATGTCCAACCACAAGCAGCTTCTGTGAAGCTTTCATTTAAGTTCCTAAAAGGGATCACAGGAAGACAAAACATCAACATCTTTCATTGAAACTGGACTTAAAGCTTCATCATTTCCTCAAAAAGCCAATGGTTCTGCAAGTTTCCGTTGGTGGAAATGTGCATCACAAGTTCATGAATTCCTGAAAAGGTTCTTGTGCTGCAAGCGTGCCTACGTCAGCCATGTAAGGCTCTAAAGGCCTCGTGGGTGTGGGAGGTCGTCCCCTCAGGAACTGATTTACATTTAGCCCTTGGAGAACGGGGGTAATGCATGTGTGGCCATGTTCCTTCCGCAGAGCGTATTCATAGAACAGACTGCCAGAAGAGCCAACACAAATGGAGTCGTCACGCCCACAGTGTGTCCTCGGAGGCTCAAAATACGTGTGGGCTTTGGGATCTCCTCAGCTGGCCCGGCTGGCCGATAATCCGTTACCCCCCTTCATCCAGCTATTGAATTCTGAGAGGATTTAGGACACCATAGAGACTTGCAGGCAAAGTGCCTACATGCTTCTGGCTTTGTCTTCGGTACCCACTTAGAGAGAACTGAATGGACCTCTACTGATGTGATTGACAGCGTATGAATGACTGAAGCAGCTGGAGCTGAAACCAGTTGGTCGACAGTGGGGTGAGAAGAAATGTCGGATGTTTAATGGCCATTAAGGACTGGTGGGCACTGTTTTTTAAGATCATGCACCCAATAAACAGTTTGGTAAATTATGGGTGTAGTTGGCATTCAAACACTTGACAAGTACTGGGACACCTGCTCCTTTACTGTATCTTCTGAAATCAAGAATATTAAAGAGTGTATCCTGCTCATGTTGGAGTAACTGTCTCTACATGTCTGTGAGGATTTGACTGCATACAACTATGGATGACCACCTGGATGGAGCTCCATCATTCCAGAGAACACAGTTCCACTGCTCCACAGCTCAATGCTGGGGGGCTTTATGCCCCTGTAGTCCATGCCTGGCAGTAGGATGGACTTAAATGTTCTTGAATTTAAAATGATCAAGACTTCTTCTTAAATGTTTTGGAAGCCTTCTGGAAGGATCTAACCTTGTGAAATCTTTTCCAGTGAGGTCCACGATTCTTCTCAGGGACTAAAACATTCTAGAAGATTTGGAGATATGGAACCTTTCCACTGAGATTCTGGAATCTTCTTGGGGCCGAAATCATTCCAGAAGCTTTTAATAAACTAAAGCGATGCTGAACATTTTCTAGTGAGGTTCTGGAAACTACAACATTTTTTAAGGACTAAACCATTTTCTCAATCATTTCCAGTGAAGATCTGGAATCTTCTGCATGATAAACATTATGAAAGCTTTTAAGGAACTACAGTGTTATGGAACTTTTTCCACTAAGGTTCTGGAAGTTTTTAAGGAACTAAAATCCTCTCAGCAATGTGCAAATCTAGTAGAAAGACCTTCCTGGACAGAAGAGACAGTCACTCCAGCATAGCAGAATAAATCAGAACTTTTCTCCCTATAATTTATCACATAGTGGACAACCGCCACATTCAAAGTTTCCTATAAGTTCTGATTCTCTCCTAATCAGCGAGTCCTGTTATTTTTGACAAGGAAGTATTGGTGTGATCAAGCTGTGATTCAAACTTTCACATCACACGGCTCCTCGGCAGGAGGCCGCAAGTGTCCCAACTGATAAAAGAGAAAGTTTGCTTAGTGTTTCTGAGTCTTGAAACAACAGGACTTTGTTTTGTGCCGAGTCCTTGTTAAAGAGATCTCCATCCGAAGTTCTTCTCTTTAAATGAAGGAAAAAAAATCAAGAGATACCAATTCTAGCCCTGTTTTCACAGCCACTAACAACTACTGAAGTCCTCAACCTCAAGGACCTGCTGGTACTGAAACCCACAGCTTGTCTGTTCCAATTAGAGAGTACTTGTAAACAAGCCCTGAATGGAGGCTCCCGAGTGGTGCAACTAAGGTTTTGTCCAAGAAAGCACAATTGGCCCTGCTCTCCGGGTGGGAAAGATGGCCTTGTTCCCTTCCCGCCTCTATAGCTCAGCGTGGTGCTCAACCAATCAAGGGCATCTGACAGTTCTCATAGTGGAGTGCAAAATTAGTGTTTTCCTTCCATTGTTCAACTGTCCAAGGACGTCCAGTGAATTGGACGAATCACTTCCTCACTGACCTCAACCTTCATCCAATGGAGGAGATCAGGCCAGAGTGGGATTTGATGCTTTATTTCCAGTGTAGATACTCTGCAGATGCTGGTTGTTCCCTAAAATATCAGCTGAATGCATCGATTGAGTATTAAAGTATTAAATCTACACTTATAAAAAGAGCTGCACCCAGAAGGATGTGTGGGATTGGAGTGCTACTGGGAAGGAAGATAAAGGCGTCAGGTTTAACAGAACATGCCAGAAGTCTCTGCATGGAGGTGTAGAGGTTCCTAATAGTGTGCTGTGATGATCCATCCCATGCAGCTTGAATGTTCTCACTCAGTTCTGCAGATGGTGTGGTAGTGGGTGGAGTGTTGATAGAGCGTCAAATAGCATCCACACATTTTCAATGAGGAATAGTTCTGGAGATGAGACCGAACACGGCGTAGTATCTGTGTCTTCAAGGCGAGATCTTGAGATGACAGTATGTGGTCGTCCCGAGTGTCGTCCTGTTGGAATAGAGCACCGAGTGCGTGTTCAGAAAAGGTGGAACCACTGGTTGCAGGACCTCATTAATGTAACGTTGGTCTGTTAAAGTGTCAGTAATGTGAAATTACATGTAGACCATGATACCAGACCTTCTAGACCTTCAACAAACCATTGATCTTGGCCCTGAACACAGTACCTCCACACATGGTCTTCAAAAGTGAAACCATTGCAGTGACACCATTGTAGCCGGTTGATTGACTCTGTTTGGGGTGAGAATCTCTGTTATAACTAGTCTATGCAACAACAGTGTACACAACAGTACAGCTTTAACAATTCACCCTCAGTAGGTTGTAGCTACAGTATATAGCTGTAATGGGAAAAACAACAGACAACCTTATAACACATTTGCAACCACATATGAGAGTGTGCGCTGTTGAAACTGAGATACACTCGTGTAATTCCAGGAGTGTCCGACTCGGGCTGTGTTTGAAATTTACTTGTTGAGAAGGACGTTGCTGTCACTGCAGGTCAGAGCCTCCAGGAGGACCTTCTTCTCCGAGATGGCTGTGGAGGAGTGGAACTTCATCCAAATGAACTCCCACACATCTTCGTCCATCAGAGACACGCCGGTGCAGTAGACGATGTCTCGTACGTTGGGGGGGATCCTGCGGAGATCAGGTTCTGGTTAGTATGGAGACACACTGATGTTTTTCCATTCAGATGAATGCAGGGATTAGCCTTTATAGTCTGAGATACAAACAGCAACTTCATGCCACAAACGATTTATTCCAGAGGGAAGCACTGCGGGGTCCCGGTTGTGTTGCTGCCAATTCAGCAGATTTCTATTTTATGCAAATGAGTCCATCCAGCAACTAACATTTAGCCAGACAAATGGTGTAGACTGGTGTTCACTGTGAATGTCAAACATGAAACTTTCCCCAAAGGTGCGGAAACATGGGTCAGGCCAATTTACTGCGATACAGTAACTGATTACAGAAGAGCTTTCAAGGGAACTTTGTTTGGTCAAAAGTTTTCGTTCTGAAAATCAGTTTGATCAACACTGATTGAGATGAAGTTGAGCCTCAGAAACATTAAAATGAGCATGAATTAAATAGAGTGTAAGAGTCTGGGGCTCCTCCCCCTCAATTTGTTTACTCTTTATATTCATCCGCAGGCTGGCGCGACCCCTATCACATGACCTGCCCAGACTAGGAGGAGGGGTTGTGAGAGTGGAGCTCTGAGCTCTTGAAGGGATTTGAACGAATAACCTCCTCACACTTGATGAGCAGCAGTTAGACCGTAGGGCCACCCCAGAGCTGTGACATTACACTACATATAAACACAGTTCTGAGCACATTTACCTTCCCTTCTTTCTCAGACACCCAAAATGAACATGGCTTCACAGCTCTAGAGTGGAGTGACTGCCTAACTGCCCTGCCTGCATCTCAAGAGACTCAGGAGAACATAAGGTCATGTCAGAAGTAGGAAGGCCTCCCCCGTGATAGGGGGTGCTACAACCTATGGTAATAAACATAATATGCATATTATTTTGATGAGAATTACATTAGTTTGCCAATTTCTCAAGAGCTTTTTTTGAGATGACCACGATGAGCCGTTTACATTCTATTCGTCTTATAGAAGTGGTTTAAACTTAATTCGATGTGACGCTTCTATACAAAATGAATAGTTCTTCACACGCATCTACTTTACAAACCAAAAGTGGTTCTTTTATGGCATTGCATTCTCTTCTGTACGTTATTTTCTTTTCCAATATTTATAAAAAAAATATTTACACAATCATTTATTCTTATTATTTCAGTGCAACTCCATTTGTTGATTCTCACATTATTATACTCAACATTATTTCCTCGATAAGATTTTTTTCTTTTATTCATTTGTTCTTGAAATTGATTTTTCTCATTCGCTTCATCATTGTGATGAATTTTCAGCAAGTAATTCAACTCAAAACAGCTTCCAACTGAATTAAATCCCAGTTTAAATACCAAACCAGCTTCCAGTGCATGTTTACTGCTCTGTCCACGTGAACATGATCAACCTGCATACAGACTCTGACTGATCAGAGAGAGGGGGCGGGGCTGATGATCAACCTGCATACAGACTCTGACTCATCAAGGAGAAGGGGCGGTTCTAATTACATCACTGACCCAGATATTGGGTTATAGAGGAAAATGAGAAGGGAGGGGCTGTTTTCTCTCTTTCTTTGTTCACACAGTGTTCGAATTTCAGAATAAAAGTCCTGAGAAGGCATAATATTGATACATACATAAATAACAAAAATAATAAAGGACATTCATGTTGATACATAAATACATTCAGGATTCAGGTTTTATTACTATACATAATTCTAATTCTAAACTCTCTGGATGAACAATTTCTAACAGATTTCTATTTCTATATTTTTAAATTCTATTCATATGTACATGTCAAATGAAGATAAATTTAGTAGCTTCAGTAAAATTAAAAATATGGCATGTGGACTCTGTTAGTCATAAACGTACCCAAGGGTTCTCCATGGTTAAAGAACCACAGACACCTTCAGTTTCCCGTCACTCACAGCCACCGAAACACAGACCAAAGCTGAAGCGGAGAGCATGGCGGCTCGGCCAGTTCCTGCATTTTACTGCTTTGTTCGGAGGCTGTTTTACTGAGGCCGGCTAATCTGCTATTGTTCACTAAGTCCGTTTTCCACTTCATCAAAGCCAGTGATGTTCTCACACGCTCCCGCAGACACTGGCCTACATTCAGCAGTGTGTTCAGCCTGGCAGCGGCCGACGCCTGTTTGATCAACCTGCTGGAAATTGCCAGTGTTCAGTTTAGTGGAGCACCGTGAGAAGATGCACAATTGCCCTTGTTTTCAACTATTTGAAAGCTTTCCATCTGGAATGAGTTTGTGTCGGCCTGTTTGAACCGAACGACATTACAGGCTCTAAATGTTTGCTGATGAGTGGTTTCAGCTGAAGACATAAATGACTTTCTCTGTGTATGCAATTAGACTGAGTGTCTGAAGGAGTCTGATTGGAGACTCTGGTGTTTAAACCTTCTTTGTGGTGGAACTTCAGTCAGTGCTGTGCTTCCAAACCACCAGATTTTTATGATTTATTATAACAATACATGTCTATTCTTATGAAAGAAGCCAAACGACTGAACGAAGTCCTGACTTTCAGGACAAAGAGACAGTCAGTGTAGAGATCTTTGTGTGATGAATTGGTTACAAAGAAGAACTCTTCATCGGATAATCCTACCATCCTACCTCGGCTACAGCCTCAGCTGTAGAAGGCAGGTCATTTATCTGGGCTTGCTCTGTGTTGAATACCATGCCAGGGGAGATGATGGAGAAGACAGCCCGTTATGAAAAGATCAGCAAAAAGCAGAACAAAAGCAACACAAAAAGATCTGAGATCTGAGCATGTAAACACCGAGGAGGCGTTTGGACGGTTTCAAAAACCAACAGGCTTGAAAAGAGTTGAGGATGTTGCTCTACTCCTGCTCGATAGGTGGGTTACACTGACCTCCGTATTATTTTCTCCTGATTGAGAATGTTTGTCGTAGATATTAAACAGCTGATTATTTCGATTTATGCATGATTTGAGTCTGAGTTCGCTACCATCCTAGCTGGTTGTGCTACCTCTGGGGTTATCATTAGAGTCAAAACCTAAACCCAGAGTCCAATAACTTTAGCTGGTGCTGCTTTGACCAGGGACTGAAGTGATGATGTTGCTGGGGAAAGAAGTTTATTAAAGCCTAAATTCTTGGTAAAAGTCATCTTAGAGCCTTTGAGTTCCCTTCCATTTTCACTCTTAGATTTAAAAGATAAAAATAACACATTCGTCTTTCAGAGATCAGTTCATCTTCTGCTCACTGAGCTACTGTAACACAAACAGGGGTTCCCAAACTTCTGCATGCCACTGCGGATCTGGGCGTGGGATCGGCGTGACATGGAAACGGGACAAACAGACGTCAGGGAGAGACGACTTCCTTCCAAGGCTGGTCACCCTATTAACTCTAACATCATTAGACAGAACAGCCACATTAAACGCTCTCCTACATCCCTCCTGAGGAATTCCGAGCCCCGTCCCGCTGACTCGCCCCATTTTCAGGTGAAGAATTCTCAGAGGGCCCAGACTGCTCTCATTTTTCACGCGCTGAAGTCATGAGCCATGTTTCAGCTGTTTGACTGCTGCCTTGGCATATTTCATCAGAGGGGAATATATTTGCATAGCACAGGCTGGACTCGACCCAAATAAAACAGACCGCTGACTAAAGACCCTCCAATCAGCACGTCTGGCCAACCGTCATCCAGACAGCAGCTCAGACAACCTACCAATCAAATTATTATCATATTTACAATAAAAACGTGCACAAAAACATTTCAGATTTAAAATTTTTTATACTTATATTAATGTTATCAGAACATCATTCTGGATATGAATGTTATTAGAGATTCATTCTGGATATGAATGTTATTAGAGATTCATTCTGGATATGAATGTCATTAGAGCTTCATACTGGATATTGATTCTCTTGATGATACTGGTGTTAAATTATTTTCATACACTTATGTTAATAATTTGCGTGAGATCTTGGTGTTGGTGTCTGTTGAGCAGCTAAATGGAATAAATAAATGAATAAATCGTGGTGGAAGCTCGGTGTAATGGAGGGAGAGAAGATTTTTGGAGCTTAGTTGTGGCAGAGGCTCAGCTGGGGATGATTGCTCTGTTGGACATCGGCAAGGTCAAGTGGCAGCTGACGTCAGTTGGAGCGGTGGGGATTTGCTGGAGCTTGAAGCTTGTCCATAAGCTTGGGGTCAGGAGCTCAAACCCATAACCATGAGGAGTCTCAGCTCTCAGATAAAGGGATTGAGTGAATCAGCGAGCTACTTATTCCTCCTTTCTGTTGTATGAACGGCCAATAAGCCATATTTAATACACTAACAATGATTATTCCAGCTTATTCCTCATGACCAAGGCTGGGACTGAGCAGCAGGCTCTTCATGTCTGCAGTTCATGTATACAGTTCACGTTATACGAACACTGCCTGATGACTGAGACAAAGGTTTGAGAACATTCTGGTTCTTCTCAAAGATACATGGATACAGGGATCAGTCAAAACACACCCAAAATAATCCACTGTTCTCCGTTTAATCACCATCAACACCTTTCCATATACAACTGTATGCAGGTTGATCATCAGCTCCGCCTCCTCTCTCTGATCAGTCAGAGTCTGTATGCAGGTTGAGCATCAGCCCCGCCCCCTCTCTCTGATCAGTCAGAGTCTGTATGCAGGTTGATCATCAGCCCCGCCCCCTCTCTCTGATCAGTCAGAGTCTGTATGCAGGTTGATCATGTTCACGTGGACAGAGCAGTAAACATGCACTGGAAGCTCCTTTGGTATTTAAACTTAATTCAGATGGAAACGAGTGAAATTTAGCTGTTTTCTGAGCTGAGTTACTCTCTGCTAATTCATCACACTATGATCAGGGTTTGATTGGCTAGGTCTTGTAGTTTGTTCCAATATGTGTATCATGTTTGTGGTTACTCTGATCCTGAGATATGAAGCCTAGAAAACAGCAAGTAACTGCCGGCAAAGTGTGGATCTCGAGTTCTAAGAGTTAAAGGAGAAGGAGATTAAAAAGGCAGATATTGGTGTTGTTTGCTTCGACTCTTCTCACCCTCAGCCAAAGTCTAAGACTGAACAACACAGAGCCCGAGTTCATTAAGCAAAGGCCTACGGCTGTTCGGGTTCTAGAGTCATGGGAATTGCAGTAAGGTGGTCCGATACTGATTAAGCCTCTTCAAGCCACAGCAGATCTGTAATAAAGAATTTCCATTGGCAGGGTGATTTACTCTGAAACTAAGGGGAAGATCTGGCTGGAAAATTGGCCTTTAGTTCAATCTAAAGGGAGGAGATGCAGTTTCTAACCTGACACTTTTCACAAATGCTCAATAGTTGAGCAGCAGCTCCGAGCTGGGCTCCACATCTCCAGCATTTATCTTGTGTGGACAGATCTGAAATCTCAGGATTTCATTTCCAGCCATTTCACGCGGTTTCTGTCTTGTTAGCTTAGTAGAAATGAATCCAGTGAATCAGTCGTACATGCAACAAACACGGCTGTGCTCAAGGGCCTGCCGATGGTATCAGACTCGCAACCCAAGTGTTTAGAGCTCTGGGTTACTGAACACAAGGTTGTGAGTTTGATACCCAGGTCTGTTAAAGTGCAGCCTTCTTCTCCAGGGCTGCTGAAGCATGATGACCATGTGTTCTGACCCTGAGTGAGACATACACTTGTACTAATGACAATGTCTCATTACCTAACAAACATTATATACAGGGACCACATCCTGAAAAAACGAATTTGGACGTTTCAATGGATGTCCATCTCATTTCGGAGCATTTCTATTGGTCCATTCATCCTGACATTTTGAAACAATATTAAGAACCATTGTCAGATTCACTTTGTCAAAAACAGAAAATCAATAACTTTTATAAACAGCCAACAATACAACGACCATTATATTTCAAATATCCCAGCTTAGAAAGCCAGTGGTTTAATGGTCTTGATTAAGAGGGGTACTGGGCGACAAACCCACAACCCAATGATAAATAACCCACTGCACTAAACAGTGGCCATAAAAGAGTTATGAGGAGTCTTTTGGCCTGGACTGTTTTTGACTGGTTGCCAAAGCTGGTGTCGCAGCTGGTCCCATAAATGCTCAATTGGCAATAAATCTGGTGAGCGGGCAGGCCAAGGACGTTTTACAGCCTGGCGGAGACACTCCTGAGAAACCCTTGCTCTATGTGGGAGCATCATCCTGCTGAAAAATGGCAGTTGGTAGTCATGCTACGAGAGGCAACACGTGTCCACACGATGTCCTGAACTAGTAGTGTCCCTCACATCTCTACTAGGGGTGGCCACCTCTCATACGCCACGCTCCCCAGATCCTCACAAAAGCACTCATCACCAGGCCTCCACACTCAAACCCAACTGTCTTATTTAAACCTCACACATTAGTCTGGTTTGCTCTTGATTGTTGAAGTGAGTGGGACCAGCATGGTCAGATCCAAACAGCTCTCTGAGGCCTTCAGAAAGAAGGTTGTAGGGATTTAAAAAGATCTCGGAACAATTAGAAATCAGCCGTTACACGGTCCGGAACATCATTTACAAGTGGAGGACATTTAAGTTCAGACCAAGAGCAGAACCAGAAGATGCATAAAGAAGAAGATCCAACAAATAGTTCTGCTCACAGTTGATGTCAAATGCAGGATCTACCATCAGAAAGAAAAAATGTTTGATTTTCATGGAAGGTGAGCAAGAAGGAAACTCTTTTCGGTTGATCACAGAGGCATTTTCCCACTTTTCCCACTCTGCTCATCCTAACACAAGTTAGAACTTACTGGGTTCTGAAAGGGTTAAGGATCCTTTTCTTTATGCTAAGACTGAAGTTCAGAAGCAGAGAGGGGTGGCTCCCAGTGAAATTTCCACTAGAAACAGACTGATGGACACAGAGAGACGCTAGATCTCTGCATGTGACGCCTGTATAGAGGGAAGTGAGGGAAAGACATTCAGGTCTCGGGAGAATTAAAGGCATTAAAGTGAGTGAACTTTTGTTTGTGCAACATCAGGCAATAAAGACCTGCTGATTCCAGATTTTTCCAGAAGGGCCTTGGGGGGTTGGCCACGCTGGCATGGAAAGCTGCTTCAGTAAGGGGTCATTGGAAATGTGAAGGATCAAATTGAGGAATGGAAATTGCATATAGATTGAAGCTGTTGGGTTTTTACTTTGGATGATGTTGCGGATTTAAATGACTGGAATTGGATGTAGGCCAGTATTCATTGGCTCTGTCTGAAACTGGAAATAGCTAGCTGACTTGAAGCCTTGCTGCCCACACTGTTCATCCATCCATCCATCCATCCATCCATTCAACTACTGTTATCTGGGGGTCTGAGTCACGGGAGCAGCAGCCTAAGCAAGGAGGCCCAGACCTTCTTCTCCCCAGCTACCTCTTGGGATTCCAAGGCATTCCCAGGCCAGCCAAGAGAAATAATCTCTAAAGTGTGTCCGGGGTCTCCTCCTGGAGGAATCCAGGCGTCCTCTCGGAGACCAGGAGGCATCAGAATTGATGCCCAAACCACCTCAGCTGGGATGTCTTGGTAACTCAATCATGGAGGCAACAGTATGTCCTGAGAGCTCACTGACAGCGATTCACCCAATCCTTTAATATCCAGATAAGTAGGCATTTCTTCCATTATCATGGTTGCAGCGATGGGATTTGGGTGGAGACAGCGACGTGACGAAGTTGTACAGGGTTTAATGTTAATTAGAAACAATGTATAGAGGCAATGACCAATGAGAACTGAGCATTGTCAAACGTCTCCTTATTTGGTCCCTAGACATTTACTCCTACAAGAAATGGAAGAGGAATACTGCTGGAATCTCCATCATTGAGCTGCAGCTCCAACACCAACACCAACACCACGTGTTTGCTTGAGGTTTGAATTGTTTTTTAGAACAATGAAGACAGTAATATTTGTCAGGTCAGTTCCGACTCCTGGTGAACATATGGATAGTCTTCCTATCCATGGAGGTAGAGATGGAGGGGACATAACTAAACACATACAGTACCAGTCAAAAGTTTGGACACACCTACACTCATGAATGGATGTGCCTGTCCAGTGCTCTATGAACCCAATGGAAATAAATAAAAATAAAATAAAGTGTTTTGGTTAAAACATTATATGAGGTTTTCAAGATTAAGGGTCTGTGTGCATCCTCACAACAATGTTCCGAATCTAGAAAAGCTGGAAACTCTTTTGGAAGAGGTGTCCCAATATTTTGTGCACATAAGTTTTAATACAAGCATCAAAATAACTCTAATATATTCTAATATAGTCATCATATTCATCTCTAATATATACAGCAAAGTGTGTCCAAACTTTTGACCAGTAACCTACACCTTACAAGAGGAGGACATTTAAAATCAGACCAGATCAGACTGTCCTAGCAAGTTCAGCCCAAGAGCAGAACCACAAGATGAGAAAAGAAGATCCAACAGTTGTTCATCACAGACCTACAGGTAGCTTTCACCACACCTGATGACAAAGTGCATCTTCTACCATCAGAAAGAGACCAAACCAGTCTGACCTTCATGGGAGGAGTTTAAGGTGGAAACTCTTCCTGTCAAACAAACATCAGAGCAAGACTCAAGTTCTCCAGAGAACATCTAGACAAAGAGCAGGACTTGTGGAACAATGTGCTTTGGACAGAGGCACATCTCCACGTCTCAATGCTGGAGGACTTTATACCCCTCTAACCAGTGTCCTATTTTATTGGCCGATGACTCTTTAAACTGAGGCTGTCTGGATACTTTTGGACGTGAATCTTCTCAACAAACACTTGTGTGGTGTGGACTGAAGGTTACGTATCTGTGCTTGGGTTGGCTGAGCGACGCGTCCGAAATAATTAAAGAAAATGTACCAAACGTAATGTTCAAACTGTGGAGGGTCTGCGAGGGTTGGGAGGAAGGTCATCATAAAGCGTTCAAAGCCGATGTTCCAACTTTCCGAGGCATAATGGGTTTTATTATTTATTTACAGGAGAGCTGTGAACGTGGGAGCTGATCTGCAGCTTTTCTCTTCAAATAAGCCTTTATTTATTTATCAGAAAACACTGCTGACTGTGTTAGAAGACCGGTTTGTACTAATTTATCACAAACTGTGGCAGAGTTGCAAAACGATCCTTTAACTCGCAGCCTTGAAACAACAACGCCACTCGCGCTTTTGTTCCCGTTAACAGTACAGAGCATAAATATCAGGCTTTTGTTGTATAAAAGCTTGAACAGCTGTGAATAAAATTCTGTAAAATCACTTTTTAATGAGATTTTTTAAAGTAGGAACAAAAACTGACCTAAATGAACGACAATAAACTGAAAAAAAAAGCCCTTCACATCGAAAAGTAACTAGATATTCTGTAAAAACGTACATAATGGAGGTCTGTTTATCATTTCAGAGCACGAGAGAATTTTAAATGCATGCATGTATTAATTCTATTCCCTAATCGACTGCTGTGATGTCATGCTGTCATGGAGTCGCTCAGGATGGCAGCGGCTCAGCAAGTCCCGCTGTTGTCTTGGTGGAGACGACCAACGAATCGGTGTGGAGGCACCGTGGTCACCTCTGAGATTCATTATAGGTGCTTCGATGTTACGTTAATGAGGTTCTGCAACCAGTGGTTCTACCTCTTCTGAACACCTGCTCTATTCCAACAGGACGACGCTCGTCCACACACTGCTGCCGTCTTGAGGACACAGATACTACGCCGTGGTCGGTCTCATCTCCAGACCTGTCCCTGATTGAAAATGTGTGGACGCTATTGGACGCTCTATCGACACTCCACCCCTAAAACACCATCTGCAGAACTGAGTGAGAACATTCAAGCTGCATGGGATGGATCATCACAGGACACCATTAGGAACCTCTACACCTCCATGTAGAGACGTCTGGCGTGTTGCGTTAAACCCGACGCCGTACTGAGAGACACCACTTCTGTATGAGTAGATCAATAGATACTGATCAGATCAGACTACAGTTATCATCAGTTATTGATCCTGATCACCTTCATCTTCCTTCTCAGTTGCTAAGGTGTTGCAAATTGGTTGCTCAGGTGATGGAGTTTATTGCAGTTGGGAAAACACAACTACCTAGCAACCAATTTCGGTGCCATAGCAACACCATATCACAGCAACACTGGCACACTCACAGTTTATAGTCTCATCAACACCTGCTTTGGTAAATCAGCCCTTAATGATGTTAAATCCAATGTTCTACTGATGGAATTGAAGCTTTGTTCTTCAGACCAGCTCCGAAGATCTCACCTACTTTCTTCAGAATGAAATTCTTCTCCCTCTTTTCTTCAAATCATGGGTTTAGATGCTCTTCAAGCTGATAAATATGGAGATACGTGGTAATTCAGTGACACTGTATGGTGCCAGTCAGCGTTTAAAGGTTAATCGAAGAGCCGAGTTTCATTGAGCGATTGGGTTTGAATCGTCAGCCCTTGTGTTGCTCAGGCCAGCTTTACTACTGAGTACAGTGGGACGTCCTGCTCATTTCCATTCTCCCAGAGCGTGAAGGGTGTGATCAGGCAATCTCTCTACATTATCACCTTCACTATAAAGCCAAAGGACAGAGCCATTTCTCTTTTACTGCAGTAGGTGCTCATCCTTGAATATTGAATTAGGGCTTTTATTCGCTACTCCAGGAGGCCGGGGGAGGTCAGTGCCATGGCAGCGGGAATAGAGGATGCCAGAGGCTCGCACAAACAGCCAGGTCACAACTTAACTTAAAAAAATAACCCCAGCAATAACGCTCCTGGCAAGTCCATAAATCGCAAAGGCCAGGTTTTTATGGGCTGTTCAATACGGACACTCCTTCTAACGAAGCTGATCGGCCTCCTCGCTCTGTGCTCCCCTTTGTGTTTTTATTAGATCCGTCAGACAAAAGCTCTGCTTTAGACGCAGCAACATTCAGTAGACGAGGAAAAACTACAGCATTCTCAACTGTATATGACTATGTAATGTGACTGTGTGTGTGTGTGTATGAGAGGACACAATCCATAGCTACAAATACAGGCGAGGGCAAAAGTATTGGGACACCTGCTCATTCACCGTTTCTTCTGAAATCAGGCTTTATACCCCTCTAGACCATGCCTGGCAAGATAGTCCTATTCTATTGGCAGATAAAGCAGGTATTATGTGGCTGGAGGCTCATTCTCAGCACCGCAGTCACACTGACATGGTGGTGGTGTGTCAGTGTGTGTTGCGCTGGAGTGTTCTCCCTGATGTAGCAGCACTGACGGTGGTCTCACGGAGCCCACCGTTCGTAACTGTTTATTCCGTCAGTGTCAGAAATTCAAATGACAACATGAGCAGGAACATCAGTCCCACATCACTGTGTTCTAGCCTTTCTCTGATTGACTGACAAGCTCGTATTGATCCAAATCGTGATCTGCAGCTCAGGGAGATGTTCAGACGGTGTGCTTGCAGGAGGAGTGTGTCGGTCTGGTCGTGTGTAGTTGTGACAGCACTCCTTTCAGAAGGGCAGCGAGTGAGAGCATTAGTATCAGAGCACGCGTTCGGGCTGTGTGTGGTTGGTGTGAGCTGACAGTCTGAGATGTGATCAATAGAGTTTGCTGAAGAGCTTGCCAGCCCTGCCACCGCACGCCAAGTGTCCATGGCAACACCTGTTTGTTCCTCTAATGCCTTTTCCCGGAACAGCCTTAGAGACGCTCGGAGACGCACCGCTGATCCTCCAGCACACAGGTACACACCGTTCGCCAGCAGTACAGTGTAATGACAAAATACAGCTTAAGGGGTCTGAGAGACCATCTAAGTGTGTGTGTGTGTGTGTGTGTGTGCTCTTCCCAAAAGCAACAGATTATGCTCCTCCTCCCTGGTAGCAAGAGCTTTCCCCTGAGGAGCTGCAGACAAGCTTAAAAGAGAAACACACACACACACACACACACACACACACACACACACACACACACAGAGCTGTGCTAGGGAGTTACAGAAACCATAACTATGCATCTATACACTATATGGCCAAAGGTTTGTGGACACCCTTTCTAATTTTTGCATTTGGTTGCTTTAGGCAGTTTCCATTGCTGACACAGATGTGCAAATGCACACACAGCTTGTCAAGTACTGCCAGTAGAATAGGACTCTCTGGGGCAAATAAACAGACATGAACCTATTGGCACCGATTCTAATACCAGGTGGGCTAGAGGGGTATAAACCCCTCCCAGGAACTGTTGTCTGGAATGATGGAGGTCAGTTTCCAACTGAATTAAATCCCAGTTTAAAGGCCGTAGCAGCTTCTAGTGCATGTTTACTGCTCTGTCCACGTGAACATGATCAACCTGCATACAGACTCTGACTGATCAGAGAGAGGGGGCGGGGCTAATGATGTCACTGACCCAGATATTGGGTTATAGTCTAAAATGAGAAGGGCTGTTTGCTCTGTTTCTTTGCTCACACAGGGTTCAAATTTCACAATAAAAGTCCTGAGAAGGGATAGTACCCACTCCTCTCTGAACACCCATCTGATCCCATTGAAATTAATTCTGAAATATTCTTCTGATATCTAAATACTGTGAATAAATCAATCAGAAACATGAAAATGCACTCGCTGTGTATACCATAGACATTCAGCGTTGTTCCACCCACAGCCTCTAACACGTTCGCACCGCACTGTCCAGCCCTGAATCCTGGCTGGAGATTGAGCACCATGCTGGGATGAGAAGCATTAAGGAGGCCATGTAGGAGCAAGGCCCGCTCAGCTGGAATATTGTTCACTCTCAACTTTGCATTTCTATTTTGTCCTGCAAGGTAATCTGCCCTTCAGACTGCACTCTCAGAAACACTGTGCACTTCCTGGCTGGGCTTCAGCTGAGACTGTGTGATTTGAGACCATCACCCGGAGCGACGGTTCACTGTGTTCAGTGTAAGGCTTCAGCACAACTGCGGAAGTTCACAAGAGCTGGACGAAGCTGAAGGAGCCTTTGTGGGCTTACAAGCTCGCACGTTCTCTGCGGTTTCATTCCGCCTGTGGAGGACAATCCACAACTGCAGGTGGAAAACAATACTATTTTACAATATTTACCTCCAATTTCCTCCGCGCAAATTCGGAAGTGCCAATTCCCAACCCATTATCATCACTCTCCCCATCACATACAACGCTCCCGACACTTGGAGGGTGAAGATGAGCACATGCTTCCTCCGATACTTTTCCAACTGCCGCCATTTGCATCCTCGCTTGGACCTGGACCTCTATCAGTGTTCTAAGTTCAACCTTTAGAGCCCTACGCTAATATTGTGGGACGTTTCTTTAGTTTGAAGTACTTTTATTGACCAAAAAAACATAGGCTACTCAAATTTGTCTTCATTTATCCAAACTTTATTCATAAAAAAAGTAAAAATCTGTCACTTTCAGGGGCTTTTCCAGCTTCGAGGTAAAGCCAGAAGTCAGAGACGTCGGGAGAGTAGTGAGCATGATGAAGCACAGGTGTGTGTTTGATCAGGAAACTGTGTATCAGATATGAAGAATGGACAGTGCGTTGTTGTGATGGACGCTACCAATGGAGCTACCAACTGCCCGCTGACCACAGGTCCAGCTGGTTGCAAATCGTTTCCACTTGGGAATCTCTGAGCAGTCGCGTTGCTCAAGTTTTCCTGACAGCACTCACTTCCACTTCCTCACTCAGCAGTCGTCTGGTGACTGATGCACATTAGGATCATCTACACACCTGCACCAAATGACGCATCCCTACCTTCATTTGTTTAGGCATGAAAAATTATAGCCGGATATTTGTTGACCACCTTGTATATCTCAGAAACCCTGTTGGAAATTGATCAATCAGGGTGTTTTTGAGCTAAAAATGCAAGAATTTGTGATCAATGATTAGATTGACTGTGTGTGTGTGTGTGTGTGTGTGTGTGTGAGAGAGAGAGAGAGTACCTGTTCTTGTTGTTGGATATCCACTCCGAGATGAGGGACACAGCTTGGCGGTGGCAGTGCTTATTCCCAAAACTACAGGCCAGCATTATCACCTCCCTCTGCAGCTCCCTGTGAGAGACGGTTCCACATTTCACACGTTTGTCCTGTTTATTCGTGTCATATTCGGTGTGTAACAGCCTTTAACACGCTTACAACGTTTACTGGTACAAACAAAAGCAGCGCTTTATAGCAGTCTTTCACAAACTGGTCCTCAGGGACCCCCGCATGGTCCATATTTTCGCTCTGTCCCTGTGTTGCAAATTGGGTTTGGAGCAAACACCTGGACCTACTGGGTTCCCTGAGGACCAGTACGAAAGCCACAGCTTTATAGTAACCCTGACCACAACCTAACATGGTAAATCACAACACAAATGGATGTGTGTATATGTACACTGATCTATAACATCTATAACATTAAGACCACCAGCCTAATACGGTGCCACCAAAACAGCTCTGATCCATTCAGGTATGGACTCCTCAACATCTCTGAAGGTGTCTTGTGGACACCTTAAAGCAGTACCAGCAGATCCTTAAATCCTGTGAGATGGGACCTCCATAACCCTGTTTCTGATTCACTAGTTGTCCTTCTTTGGAGCACGTTTGGTAAGTACTGACCATGGAATACCTCACATGTCCTGCCTGATGTTCTGGAGATGTTCTGACCCAGACATCTAGAACATCACAATTTGGTTACTGGCAGTGGTTTTAATGTTATGGCTATATGTGGGTGTGTCTTATATATTATTTATAAAGCAAACTTTGCTACTTGTAAGGCTGGTGTATGTTTCATTTGGGTGGATTCACATGTGTTTTGGAGGTCTGGACCTTCTGATAGGTTGATACAAAAATGCCTTAGATCAGTGGTCCTCACCCTGAGTATGGGCATGCAGACCACTAGTGCTCCATGGTTCACTGGTAATCCCCAGTCCACAGCTTGAGAACCCATGCCTTAGATCATTGTCCAGACCAAAGGACCAAATTTTGGTCCAACATCATGAGCTTCTGCTGAACTACACTGAGATGATGTTTACAGAACTGACCATGGACTGGACCGTCATTGTTACTCACTCTGTCTGATAAGCGGCCTGAAGGAACGAGCCATCGACGGAGGTGCTCGGCCAGCCCAGCTTATGATACTTGGGGGCTACCTGTTTCAGTACGTAGTCCTGTTAGAGAGAGAGAAAGAGGGAGAGAGCAAGAGAAGGAACGATTGGTTTTGATGATAAAGTTATGTAGAAGTTCAACATTCATGACCCTCATCATTAAAACCCCAAGGCCCCCATAAACAGCATGACCAACACACAATACACTCGGAAAGTCCAGCACGTCATTCAGCAGTGTGTGTGATCTGACTGGTGCCCTGAACAGTAGCACAGGGTCAGCCCTGCCCTCACCTCCAACGATATTGCGTCTTACAAACCACATTAACAATTTTGATTGGCCAAATTAAACGGCCAGCAGACGGACAAACCGCCCAACAGGTCAAACCACATTGACGAGGCTTCTTAGCAGCACGTCAGGCTCGGTCAGCCCACGTCCACTCTGTTTGCACATTCTCGTCAGCCCGATGGAGCTACTGTGCAACTGTCCATGGTGGACCTGGTACGAATAGTCCAAAGGTGAGAGGAAGGAATGAGAGAGGAAGAGAGACAGAGAGCGAGAGCGAGCGAGAGCACCGGCATGGCTGGTATGTTGTTTGCACTGGAGCAGAAACAATTTTACACATGTGGGTTTTCAATTAAACAGCAGATTAGCTGTAGACTTTAAAGCGGGATTAGTGCACGCTTAAAGAATCGTACAGTTGCGTCGCACGCTTAAGCCGAGGTTAGCGTAATGAGGAGTGATGAGTCAGCGTGGGCGGAGGAAAGAGCCGTGCGGTGATTGACGGCTAAATTGAATGCCGTTAATGTGGGATATGCGGGACCAGGGGACTGAGCGGTGAGATAAGAGTAATGAGGGACATGTGAGTGTGTGTTGGCGTTTTTCTGCAATCGTATATAAAATGCATACAAAAATGTAACCGACAGTAGGATTAAAAAAGCATTTTTGAAAAGTTAATTACAGGGGGTGCTTTGTTCACACGGACACTCACCGACAAAACAATAACACAGTGTTGAATTACCGCAAAAGACACAAGCAGTTGTGTCTCAGGTAGAACGATTACAGCTGTGGTCTGATTAGATACTGGGTCTTGCCACAAGAGGGCGTAAAAATGCCTCCCTGACTGCCCCATAAAAAGGTGCTCAGGGGCTACTTTTGTGTAGTGTACTTCTTTGGGAGAGATCATTGACTGCTGGACAAGCCGCTACGACATTTTGCCTAGTTAACAGACTTTGAGAGGGGACATCATTGGACTGAGAGGAGCAGGACGGTCGGTTTGACGAATTGCTGCCATCTAGGCTGCCTTTGCTTGAACAATAAACCTGGAACTTTATCAATTTATCAATTTATCAATTTATCAATGTACGCCTCCTTGCCCAAACGGATCTCATCTTCTATCCCAACTGGGAACTACAGCCTCTTTTCAATTCTACAGTTTTCCCCAATAAACTCGTCCTTTCACTCGAATACTGTAATCAATTACATCATCATTACAGTTAATTACTTAATACACTCAGGGGTGCCAATATCTTTTCATTAGACCCCTCATATATATACAGTGTAAATGGGGAAATATGTACAACCCCGGTCATGCCATTGTATAAACACTGTGTGTGTGTGTGTGTGTGTGTGTGTGTGTGTGTGGCTGTTCTCCATACGGTCCAGGCAAGTGACACAGCAGGTAATGTTATGGCTAATTTAGCGTAACTTCTCTCCTTCATGCTCCTTTACCGAGACGAGGGAATGATTAAAATTAGATCCCGCTATGCGGAAATTGAATTTCAATGAACACACACACACACACACACACACACACACACACACACACACACACACACACACACACACACACACACACAGTGTTTATACAATGTCAGCACAGGAATTGTACATGTTTCTCATTTATACTGTATGTCGGATGGAGGGTTTTCCTCATTCCAGCTGAAGTTGTGTTTCTGTCTCTACAGTTTAAGATGATCCTACGTGGATTCCCGATCCTACATCAGCCTAATGTGATCACATGATGCTATATAGCTTTAAACGTAGGATGATCCTATATATCTTAAGACTATGGAAATCCTATATAGCTAAAGTCTTGGATGATCCTATACGGAGTCTCTTAACCCTTTGAGCCATAGCTACAAAAGTTGTGTGTTTGTGTGTTTTTGTCGTTGCCTATTTTTGTGTAATAACACAGTAATTACATGAGAGTCACATGACATATGACGATATCTGTATGGAAGCCCTTTGGCTGCTTAAATATTTTATAACTTGATGTGTCGATACTATCAGAAGTTTAATATCTTGATGAAAGTGACCAAGTTACTAAAAATTGCCAAACGATTTTTTTTTACTTATTTTTGAAATTGAATAAAAAAATTAGATTTCTGAAGAAAAAAGTTGCAGATTGGTGTCAATAAGGTGTCAGTAAATATGACATTGTATAATATATATTATTACTGTGACAAAATGTATTCAAAAATTCAGGCGGTCTTAATTTTGTGGCTGATTCTGCCTCTTGGATCCATGCCAGTCTCTAAAACCGCTCGTCACAGCAGCTCAGAACCTGAAATGATTAGTTCAGGGCCCGTATGACCAACGTCTCTGTAATAAAAACTGCTGTATTATATTGAATTTTAACAGGAGCTTCTAAAATAAATTCTATAAAAGTATGATTTTACACAATGAATTACTCGCAGATGCTTCACTGCACCACAACAAAATCACTACTGTTAGAAAGAGACGGTTCTGCGGGTTCTAACCGTTTAAACCTGAGCTCATGCTCTGATTCGGGTTTAATGAAGAGCTGATAATGTGATAATAAGCCAATCATGTTGACTCAGGTTTGCTGGAGCGAGAACACATAAATCATTTCAGCCCACCCCCAACACACACACACACACACACACACACACACACACACACACACACGACCCGAGTGTGACAGCAGAGACACATTATCACACTCTGAGACACCTGGCTGAAGCTAATCTGCTCCAGCTGTTTACTGTCCAACTCTGTTCACAACACCTGCTGAAGAGAGAGAGACTATATGTCCAAAAATGGACACCCCATTCAGTGAATGTATTTAGCGAATTGAAGCTGCATCCATTGCTGACACAGATGTGCAAATGCACGCACAGCTTGTCTAGTCGTTGTAGAGAAGTACTGCCAATAGAATAGGACTCTCTGAAGAGGCAAGGAATTAAACACCTGCCCCAACACTACCACACACACACACACACACACACACACACACACACACACACACACGCAAGCCATACAAAGTTACACACCTTCTAATATTTAATGTATGTCTGATAGCAAATACAATGTGTGTGTGTCTGTGTGGGTGTGTGTGTGTGTGGGTGTGTGTGTGTGTATATAAACACACAAACACATCTAAGTGGGGGTATATATACACATATAAAACAAAACTTTCAGACGTATGTTCTTTTATCTGCAGTCATAGAAATGCTGGATAAACTATCACTTTAATATTTACAGTTGTGAGATGGAGCTTCACCTACACTAAACAGGCTGTAGTCCTCAGTGCGGTCCAGCAGCTTGTCCAGCTGGTAGAGGGCTCGACTGGCAGCGTGCCAGGGCAGAAACTCGCTCTCCTCTGAGAGATAAGAGATGATCTGAAGCGGCATGTTCTGAGGAAGATACCCGGCCCTACAGAGAGAGAGAAAGAGAGAGACAGGGAGAGTGGGAGAGAGAGGGAGATTAATGCTATTAGAACGTTGGCCTACGAGTCAAATATGACCCAAAGACAGCGAGTGTACCCTGGTGGTCTACAGCGTTCGTGGAAGTACGAACAAAGGCAGTGTTTCTGAGTAAATCCATTAAAGAACACCAGCAGCCTTTTAGCCCCACCTCCTTTCTCCATACTCCTTCGGCGTTCCGGCCATTTTGACTTAAACATGGTTGAGTCATTTTATGGAAAGTTATCTGGCACTAACGGTGTTCCTGAACAATGCCTGACAGTTACATCAGTTCAAGTGAGCTGCTGCTGATCTTTAATACCGGCTACCGGACTGTGTTTCTGATACAGTTTCAGTAACTACACTGTTACTGATCTTTAATACCGGCTACCGGACTGTGTTTCTGATACAGTTTCAGTAACTACACTGCTGCTGATCTTTAATACCGGCTACCGGACTGTGTTTCTGATACAGTTTCAGTAACTACACTGCTGCTACTCTACAACTTTCAGAAAATACAGGTTTACTCTGCTGTTAAGGATGGTGGCGGGTGAGTTTTGACCCTTAAGACAACAGAAGAGTTACATTAATTACAGTTTTTGCAACAAACTTGGCTGGACATTTTCCACAATGTGTGTTAGTAATAAACATATGTATGTAATGTGTAAAGCCTCCAGCAGGAAACCCAGTGGACGTGAGCGTGACGGCTCTGAACTGACGGCTCTCTGTTGAGCAGCGTAGCTTTAGAGTTAAAAGAATAAATGGGTGTTTTTTAGCACTGGCAGGTTAATTTCATGCCAGGCTTCCTCACTGTGAGACACATGGCTGATTTAACATTTGTAAGAAGACCTTGCGTTTCGTCTCTATTCAAATCACAACGTTATCGGAAGGGTGCCTTATGGGCTCATATAAAGCTGTGCATGAAAAGCCACGCTGTGTCCTGTACGGGAAAAAACAACAACAACAACAAAAAAACCATCTCCTCTTGTAAAGCTGCAGTCCTGTTCACTTTGCATAAATCCATAAAACATCAGAGGCTGTTTGAAATAAAGGCGCTGGCACTAAAAGCAGAAGATCAAACCCCATCTACTGTCATCGGGAGCAGCATATCAAAAATGAGGTAATATTTCAGCAGGTCTTTGAGGTCCGCTGAAATGAGATGGAGCATTTGGGTGCTAAAATTAGTCCCCAGGCTTGCCATCTCTGCTTTCTGCCTCCATCCCAACCCCAGCAGCTCCACAGCCTCAGGCTTATCACAGGCTCCGAGTGGGCACGGAGACAAAACACTCAAGAAGAACGTCAGAAATCCTCATCAGAGCAGACAAAGAACATCACACTTGGCTATCTGGCAACAGCACACCACCATACTCACCTAGGCATGCATATATATTAGCATATTAATAACAACAGAGGAACAGAGGTCCTGTTGGATTGGTGGGGTCTCCTCCACAGCAGATCTTACACCTGTAGTCCAACACAATTCATCCAGTCTGACCAATCACAGAAGATGATGGTTGAGCTTTGAGCCCAATCTGGACTAATCATATTCATGAGCGATGATAAACTATTCAAAGCCATTCTGTAATTACACATAAAATACACGTTACATAATGAAGTGTTTCTAATAAAGTGGCCAGTGAGTGGAATCACAAGATGGGTGTTTCTAATAAAGTGGCCACTGAGTAAATCTTCATAAGCACAGTATAGCTCTCCATTAACCATGAACCCAAACTTCAGCACTATTTGATCTGTATTTAGACGCAATGTAGGTTTATCTTCTAGTCCAGCTACAAAAAGACGAATAATCTTACACATTTAATGCTGTTAAACAGTTTTTCAGGGTCTGATGTGTCTCTGAGAGCTTCAACCGTCAAATAAATGACGCCGCCGCTGTGCATTAATTACACTGACTCCCTCATTAGGCCATAGACTTTAAAGGCAGACAATAAAACACAATTACTCCGGAGCCTTAATCAGTCATGTCACATTAAAGGTCCAGCAAATGCTCTTCGTCCCTGCTCTCGTTCTGCCCCTTAAGGTGAAGCAGAGGAAGGTGGAGGACAGAGAGGGAGTGTGTTCTCTGATAATGTCCCTGAAGATCAGATCAGTGATCATGAGTCGGGACATTTCAAAAGGAAATTATCGCGGGGACGGTACTAGTCCTTAAACTGTGCAGAAGCAGATGAGCTTCTGTCTCTGACTTTGCATCTACAAGGTGGAGACACTCGGTAGGAGTGTCTGACAGAGTGGACAGTGAGTGGACACAGTGTTTAAACACTCCAGCAGCACTGCTGCGTCTGATCCACTCGTACCAGCACAGCACACACTAACACACCACCACCATGTCAGTGTGACCGCAGTGCTGAGAACGACCCACCACCCACATCATAGCTGCTCTGTGGTGGTCCTGATCCTGATCACTGAAGATCAGGGTGAAAAAAGTGAGAGTAGAAAAAAGGTCATAATGTTATGGCTGATCAGTGTATTAAGTGTATATTAAGCTGCACCCACTGCTGTCACTCTCTGCAACAGATAAACACACCCACTGAACTGTGGAGCAGTGGAACTGTGTTCTCTGGGATGATGGAGCTCCATCCAGTTCTTTCGTTGGGGATCCTGACCTCATTTATGCTCTTGTCACTGAATGCAATTGAATCCTCACAGCAATGCTCAGAGTTTCCAGAATCAAGTAGAACGTCTTCCCTGCGCAGTGGAGACAGTCACTCAGCAGGATCAACTCTTTAAAACCCTTGCTTTCAGGAGAAACAGTGAATGAGAAGGTGTCCCGATACTTTTGTCCACTTAGTGTATTGGTTCGGAGCTGTCTGCCTGCTTGTTTTCTTGGTAACGACCCACCCACCCAGTCCTGTGGGCTGTAATAAGGCCTCAGTGTTGGGAGGGAGGGCTGCTGCAATCGAGAGGAGAGTAGGAGAAAGTGCCGAACATTAAAGTCTCCGAGACTCAGTATCGGAAAACGATAAAATGCAGGAAATCGGCGAAGTCTAACTGCGCTCTGTGAGCGAGGCAGCAGTGGAGGGAGCGCATTACAGAGGCAATATCTCCGGCTGCCACTGTTTGTACCCCTTTCCCCCCCGTCTCTTCTTTTCTGAATTATTCAGCTTTGGTTTGGTGGGTGAGGAAGGAGGGAGGGAGGGAGGGAGACATGGTGGTGGTGGTGGTGGTGATGGTGGTCGGAGGGGGGGGCGGGTGGTGTTCATTAAAAATAAAAGAATACAACATTACCATAACGCCCTGAAGAGCACTGAAGCTTTTTTCCCGTGCTCTCGGCACACAGAGCGAAGAATGAGTTCATTATTTCTGCTAGGGAAACACACACACACACACACACACACATGAACACACACACACACACACACACAACCTCGGGGAAAACAAGTTGTGTGAGGCATCAAGGTCATTCATCATTCATACACACTCCGAAATGCTGTGGGTGAAATCGACAAAGTGTGTGTCTATGACGCAGTTTTCACCCCACACAAGGTCTTCTGGACAGGTCTGTGGACCACCTGGACCAGATGACCAGCATGCGTAGGCTTTCTGGTAAAACGCGGAGATAAAAGCATCGGGATGAGTATCGGCACAAAAAAAAACATCTCCATCACAGCTCAATTTTACAGGAGGAGCAGAAAACCTTCTTAGCTTTCAATGGAAGATTTTCGGGATGACCATTCTGGAGCGTTTCTATTGGTCCATTCGTTATGACCTTATATGCAGTTGTCTATTTATGCCTTTACGGTCATATATTACACTTATATATCAAATCTAATGTACGTGAGAGGGGTATTAAGCCCCCCAGCACTGAGCTGTGGAGCTGTGTTCTGTGGAATGATGGAGCTCCATCCAGGACTTTTGGAAAGTTGGGGATGAAGTGGGATGGTAATCTTCCAAAATCCTGATCCTCACTAACACTCATCACCAAATGCAATCAAATCCTCACAGCAATGTTCAGAATCTCAGAAATCTAAAAGAAAGCCTTCTTTGGACAAGAAACACAGTTACTCGGTAACAGGTGGAGATCTGTAGGAACTGACCTCATGACAAGTTTGACCTTTCAACTTGGCTGGTAATTAAACAACTTTACAGCATGGACAAAAGTATGTGGACATATGTGCTTATTCACTGTTTTTTTTCTGAAATTAAAGAGTTGATCCTGCTTTGATTGGAGCAACTGTCTCTACTGTCCAGGGAAGACGTTCGACTACATTCTGAAACATTGCTATGAGGACTGGATTGCATCCAGTCACAAAAGCACTGAAGAGAACTGCTCTGCAGCTCAATGCTGGGGTCCTGTACAAACCTCCAGCCCAAACCTGGCATGAGACATGGTGCCTGTTTGGTCACCTTCTACAGGTGGTCCTATTGTATTGGTAGTACTTCTTTACGGGGATGAAACAAGCTGCAATGTGATCTGAGGATCACAGGTTGGAATCCCAGGTCATGCTGCTGGCCATCGTTAGCCAGAGTCATGGCACTCTTGCTCTCGCTCTCACTAGTGGCTAACAGGGTATGAAGCCACCTGCACTAATATGTGGAGCAGTTCTGCCCAGTGCTCTTGTCAATGGATCCAATCAAATTCCCACAGCAATGTTCCAGAGTCTAGTAGGAAGCCTTCCCTGACATTTGGTCATGGTCTTTCTTTCCCCAGCTGTTGGCTATTGTATCAGAGCTGGGGACCCAGAGGTCTTCACCCTCCTCTCATCGGGGGTATCGTACGTGATAGGGAGTCCTAATGTGGCTGGAACAACAGTACGAGAGTTCTACCTAAAAGTATCCAAACCAAGCCGCTTCCGACTGGCTAAATAAAAACCATTAACGTCTAAATTGCCTGGTAATTGTTTACTCGTTTAAGAAAGATTTGCAGTGCATTTGACGAAGGTCCATTAACCAGCTCCATTAGACAAAGAAAGCCTCATTGTTCGCTTAAATGAATCGAATAAACACTGCTTGAAAATCGCTCGTCAACAAGAGAAGCGCACTCCGAGCGGTGAAGATCAAGTCACGAAGCAAATGCTGAGGTATGATAGTCAAGATGACCAACAACGACTAACCTTACCCCGCCACCCCCACCCACCCCGTCTACCCCACAAAGCGAATAATAATAAGAAAGCCGGGCAGAACCACGTGAAACAGCGTTATTGAACTGTGTGAATATTTCCCATGAGCTACAGGAGCATTTAATTAGGTGGTACTGCTTGAGGCGCCTCGCAAATACAACAATGTCTGCTGTTCTTCTGCACTCAAAAGCACGTTCCTTCAGCATCGCCTTCCCTTTCATACACAGCAGCCAGTCAGAGTGATTAACGACAGTGACGCTGTTAATATGCAGAAGTGCAACCCAGCATCTCCAACACATGAAGGGCCATAAACACCTCGGAAGGTACAGGCCCTGCGGTGGAGTAAGACAGACCGGTAACATTCCCCCTGAAGCAACAGCAAAGGGAAGGTTTCTATTATCTTCTAATGCAGAGGTTAAGAGGAAAACCACCCAAGGGCACAGCATTTCAAGAAGTGCCTCTCCTGCTACAGCACCGACGGCACATTTTCACCTCGCTTCTCCATTTCACGCTGAAGCCTTCGCTGTTTGTTAGGAACGTGGCGGCTAATAAAACAAACTGGAATGAAGAATAAATAAATAAAAACCCAGAGAATTAAAGAACCCTGTTTGACAAGAGCGCGTTACTCAGGGTTCGGTCCTCTGCCCTTTCTGACTGGAACAGGAAAACAACCCTGATCAATATTTATTGATCTACTCATACAGAAGTGGTGTCTCTCAGGACGGTGTCGGGTTTAACGCAACACGCCAGACGTCTCTGCATGGAGTTGTAGAGGTTCCTAATGGTGTCCTGTGATGATCCATCCCATGCAGCTTGAATGTTCTCACTCAGTTCTGCAGATGGTGTGGTAGGGGTGGAGTGTTGATAGAGCGTCCAATAGCGTCCCACACATTTTCAATCAGGGACAGGTCTGGAGATGAGACCGACCACGGCGTAGTGTCTGTGTCTTCAAGACGAGATCTTGAGACGGCAGCAGTGTGTGGACGAGCATCGTCCTGTTGGAGCAGAGCACCGGAGTGTGTGTTCAGAAGAGGCTGAACCACTGGTTGCAGAACCTCATTAACGTAACGCTGGTCTGTTAAAGTGACTGTAATGAAGATCAAAGGTGATCTGACATCATACAAAACTAATCCTGAGACTAAAGAGTCACTGAAGATGAGTATAAGAGTAAAGTAATCAGAGGTTCCTCAGGGTTCGGTCCTAGACCCTCTGTGAGTGCAACAGGAAAGGAACCCACGGAACTCAGCTGTAAGAACTGGAATTCTTACAATTTTTTTTTTACCTAAATGACCTCAAATTAATATAAAATTTAAAGGATTCATATTATTATATTTGTCATGTATCAGTCCTGTCTATCTCCTGTCTTCCTGTCTCGTCTTTGTGCTCCTGAGTACATTTGTTATGATCCTGTCTCCGCCCATTCCCATCTGTGTCTCACTATTAACCCCACCCATTCCTTCTCCAGTTCCAGGTTTGTCTAATGTTGTCTTGCTATTTAAAACCCTGTTTCAGTCTGTCCTCGTCAGTCCTTTGTTGCGGTTTCCGTTGTTTTGTTGTGGTTGTTTGTGTTTGTGGAGGTTGTCGGTATGTTTCCACGTGGTTTGGTTTCATATCTACTTCCCAAGAGTTCAAGTTTGCAAGAAAGTCCTAGACATCCTGTTTGTGTTTGTTTCCATGGTTTGTTTTCTATGTTATTAAAATCCAAACCCCCTGCATGCATGTCCGCCCACCTTGTCTGTCTTCGTCTGCTCCGTCCGTCATCGTTACAATATTCCTGTGTCTCACCTGCAACCGAAGACTTTACAAACAGCTCAAAACAGCTCAGACGTGATCCAGACAATTTCTTTCAGCTGTTTTCTGAATTCAATTACTCACTGATAACTCATTGCTCTATGATGAGACCAGCGCGGACTGTCTGTAGGTCACTCTGATCCAGAGTTCTGAAGCCTACAAAACGGCAAGTAACTGTGTGGATCTTGGGTTTGAAGAGTTAAAAGCTGTTGAGAAGTAATTAGAAGAGGACGTCCCTCTTAGTTCATGCCTTGACTCTTTACAATGTGAGGGACACAAGGGAACGGCAAAATATAGGGTTTTGATGAGACGAGAACAATGACTTTTCGGCTTTACAAGGCAAACTTTACCATGATGTAAGAAAAGGAAAGATCATTTAAAATCTATGATAAAAATAATAACTGCCTTATTCGGGGAATGTTCTTCTAATACAAACTTCACAGCATTAGAATGAACAGAATTGTTATAGTGAAGTGATTTACTGGATAGACAGCGTTCCTCAAGGTTCAGTCCATGGCCCTGTAACTGTGACAAAACAAACAACAAACAAACAAAAAAAAAACAATGGAAAAGAGTTACTTTCCCGATTTACGGGGAGGAATTTGTCTTAAGAGCTATTTAAACAAAACCAACTGGAATAAAATTATAAATAAATAAAATTCAACATTATTTATATAATACTTTTTACAACTGAGCCAAAAGGCAACAGTGGCAGGAAGCCACTGGGATGAACCAGGCTCAAGAGGGGGGACAACTCCTCTGGACAAACTACTTCTACATTATTGATGAGGACATTGGACCACCACATCTGCTGTAATGCTCGGGTGTACTAGAGAAAATGACGATGGTTTGATGGTGGTCATATGACTTAACAGTAACAGATAATTAAGATCCATGTACATTTCTACATGGTCAGTGACGGCAGGTGGGCAACTAGTCCAAGTCCAGTAGCCAGTGTGAAAGGGTGGCAAGGGAGCTTGGGGTCTTCAGGGCTCAGTCCTCAGCCCTTTGCAGTCGTACCCACAGGTATGGGGGGTCTTCTAAATACAACTTTCTATTTTACAGAAAATAATTTAGGTTCTGTTAAGAAAGTCTGACTTTAGCTCAAGCCAATTAATTACAGTCCAACAGGAAACCAAGCAGCAGAGAAGAAAATAATACTGCCTTACTGGAGGACGTTCCTCAGGGTTCACTCTTGTAAATGGGACAGCAGAAAGGACATATGAGGAAAATCTCCAAAAGCTGCGACTCACACCACTGACTTTACTCTGGCTTATGCAAAGAAAAGAGTGACGGTAAATTTTAATTAAAAATTAGAATAAAATAATAAACATATAAAAATCCTGAGACATAAATAACGCTGTCCTCTGAGAGGGTGTTCCTCAGGATTCAGGGTACAGGAACATAACACACAAGCCAATAAACTGGCCTTTTACAACTGAATTAAATCCCAGTTTAAATATCAAAGGAGCTTCCAGTGCATGTTTACTGCTCTGTCCACGTGAACATGATCAACCTGCATACAGACTGATCAGAGAGAGGGGGCGGGGCTGATGCTCAACCTGCATACAGACTCTGACTGATCAGAGAGAGGGGGCGGGGCTGATGCTCAACCTGCACACAGACTCTGACTGATCAATTAGAGGGGGCGGGGCTAAAGACATCAGTAACCCAGACATTGTGTAATAGAGGAAAATGAGAAGGGAGGGGCTGTTTGCTCTCCTTCTTTGCTCACACAGTGTTCAAATTTCAGAATAAAAGTCCTGAAAAGGGCTAAAACTGATACATATGTAAATGACAAAAATAATAAAATTTATTCAGTTTGATTTTTTTTGGACCCCAGTCAAGAATTTTGGAGAACTTATTTCTAATCTAATAATTAGAAATAACTCATTTTTGATTACATGACTAAGCGCTTTCAGTTCCGTTGTTTTGGAGTCTTACTTAAAATGTCTAAATCCTGTGTGCAGTCACCTTCACAGGGACCTACTGGGATGAAATGTCTTTAGGTGCAAGTCCAGCATTAATCTGCAAATATTATATGAGCATAAAAAGAAATTCTAATGAAAGTCTAATGATGGACTCATGCAAAGCTGGAATTTTCCCATCGTTTACTGTAAATGTAAATGAATCACATGACAAAAATGAGATTGTGTGAAGACGTCGATTATTAAGACTAACCGCACCGTGTTCCCAACGACGTTTCTGTTTTATAGAAAACAGTTAAGCTTCGGTTCACAAAGACACAGCGAGTTAAACAAAGCCAATTCAAGTGCAACTATAACAAAAGGACAAACTGACAAAAGCAGCAGAGAATGGAACAACACTGCCTTACTAGAGGGCGTTCCTCAGGGTTCAGTCCTCAGCCCTGTGCGACTGTAATCTACCCCAGTCCTCCTGCTGTTCTGCATTCATCCAAGTGAATCCTCACACTTGGGTAGCAGCTGTGGCCAAGTCAGTGTATTTTACATAACAACGTAAGACTCTGCAGGCCGGTTAAACCCTTGTCTGTCCCAGCATGAAGCACGCACAGCGGCGGCTGATGAGTCTATCTATTTCCCGAAGACGAACGGCGGAGCCGGGCTGCAGAGAAGGGAAGGAGAAAACAAAAAAAAGCTGAAAGCATCTGGCAGCTTCTCTCTTCGTTTGTTGGGGGGCAGTCAGTGGAAAAGCTCTGGATAGACCGATTGCCACACACAATGTGTTCAAAGCTGTGCTTACAGGCAAACTGTCAACAAACAGTTTGAATACAGCTCATAGCAGAACCTCACCAACAAGATGTTTGATGCATCTGCAGAAGAGGTGGGTAGAACTGTGAAGCTCTTAAAGAACAAGTGACAATCGAGAGAAGGAGGTGATTTAACTAAACACATACAACTGAAGAAACGTCTTTTATTAAACATATTTATTAGAAATTGGATAAAAGTTCTAAAAACATCGACTGGAAGAACGACGTTCCCACTCCTCCATGCGGAATTCTCTCAGCTCTGTGATGTTTCAGCGTCAGTCTTTGTACAGACGCTCTTCCGTTCTCCTCAAACCCCCTCTGATACAATAAAGATCTCATAGTGGTTTCTATGATGGAGAGATCTCCACACCCTGCTGCAGCAGAGCAGCTCCAGAACATCACACTTCCACCACCATGTTTCACAGCTGGTATGGTCTTCTGTTACTGGTTTCAGAGAGCTCTTTGGATCTGACCATGGTGATTCCACTCACTTCAACAATCAAACCAAACTAATGTCTGAGGTTTTAATAAGACAACCTTCTCCAAAGTCCTCTCTAACGATGGTCTGATCATGTGTAGCTGATTCTAATTTTAATTTTAAGTTGTAATCAATGTCCCCACTTTTATTAATGACCTTTTATAAACGGTGTTTAAAGATGTTTCTCTGGTCGTATGTGTTTCGTTATATCACCTCCATCTCTCAGTGCAGTTACAATGAAGATCTAATATCCAGATGTTTAGACATAAAGTCAAAGGTGTTCAGTCTTTTTCATGACTGTTCGTCTGTTCCACTCTACAGCATGAAATACCGAGTTTTAACTGAGTTCACGGAGGTTTTGATACAAATCCACCTTAATGTTTGTTTTCCCAAAAGAAAGAAACAACGCTTGGTAGCAGTTATTCCCGGTAAATGGTCATTGAGCTGTTTTGTATAGTGATTATCCAGGAAATCCACAGATAATTCAGGCTAAAATAGACTGTTTTTCTGTTTAACACAGTAAATAAACTTCCACTCATTGACATTCAGTTCTGTTAATGTGAACAAAACTGCAGTGATTCAACAAATATCCTCCACTTCCTTCTGCTTCACTCACTGGACACTTTATTAGAAACACCCCCTTCTGCTTCACTCACTGGACACTTTATTAGACACACCCCCTTCTGCTTCACTCACTGGACACTTTATTAGACACACCCCCTTCTGCATCCCTCACTGGCCACTTTATTAGAAACACCCCCTTCTGCATCACTCACTGGCCACTTTATTAGAAACACCCCCTTCTGCTTCACTCACTGGACACTTTATTAGAAACACCCCTTCTGCTTCACCCACTGGTCACTTTATTGTAAACACCCCCTTCTGCTTCACCCACTGGCCACTTTATTGGAAACACCTACCTTATGGCTGTACAGCTGCAGACTGTAGAAGGTGAGCATTAATGAAGGGCTAGAACAGAGGTCAGATTTGAAGACCTGGGCTCCAGAAGATGGCTTCCACAACCTGTGCTTCAACAGAATGGGTTTCTGATATAGCGGCCAACGGATCACTACTGTCTGAACTTCCTCAGTCGCACAGTCTCAGGTCTGAGACACGCTAAACATTTGGTTACACCAGGGAGCTTCAAAGGGTTCGGGAATCCTCGGAGCAGGATCATTCCCAGAGTATAGCTGGAGGAAAGATCTCTCAGGTTTCCATCACTCTTCCCTCTCCCTCCAAGTCCAGCAGCTGCAGATTTAACAGCAGCTCAACAGGGACCTGCAGGAGACAGGCACTAATGATTGAGCTCTGCTGGATCTGCTCAGTAAGCAGGTGGTGGTGGAAGGTAGAAGGTAAGGAAAGAGAGAGAGAGAGAGAGAGAGAGGAACAGAGGGATGTATCTACACTCCTCCCTCCTCCCATTATCTTTAAGCTCAGCGTGGGGCTGGCAGTTTCGCCGCGGGCTTCGTTTCGAAAGGAGCACTAGGCACCAGCCTTTTTACCTCCTCTACCTCCAGGCTGGAGGAGTGAAGGACCAACCTGAGATTCCATGGCTTATGGTTATTTCTTCGCCACTAAAAACCCACCTGGCTAGGTTGAAGACATCATCAATCAGGCCTGCTCGATTGCCCACCGAGATCATCTGCAGGAAAAACGAAGGAGAACCAAAAGTGAATGTGATATTTTGGCCCAAAGTGCAAATTAACAGATAAATAAAGGGCTTGAAGGAGCTATTTTGAGGATGGAGGAGATATGATCAACACACACAACTGAAGAAATGTCTTTTGAACATCATTTGTAAAACGTAATTAATAGAAATGCAGAAAAAGTTCGGACCCCTGGGAGAAATAATGTCAGTTAGATGTTTCTGGAAGACAGACGTTCCCACTCCTCCATACGGAATTCTTCCAGCTCTGTGATGTTTCAGCGTCAGTCTTTGTACAGACGCTCTTCCGTTCTCCTCAAACCTCCTCTGATACGATGAAGATCTCATAGTGGTTTCTATGATGGAGAGATCTCCACACCCTGCTGCAGCAGAGCAGCACCATCACACTTCCACCACCATGTTTCACAGCTGATATGAGGATCTTCTGCTCAAACGCTGTTTGTCAAATTATTTTTCGATGCCTTTTAATTTAATTTAATCCCTATTTAATCGAATTCTTACTTTATGGTTTGTTATTTGAATCTCTTTGTGCTGCTCAGTTTATCTCGGAGTGAAATAAAGGTCGTTTGATCTCAGTGTTGCACGGGGAACAGATGTGTGTGTAGGTATATAATAACAGGCTTTATTGCGGTACTGTACTGTGTAATTGTAATGTAAATGTAATGTAATTGGAGTACATCTGTAGACTGTCTGCGTTACCTGTATTTATCTGTATTTGCTGATTGTGTTCAGTTTGTTCCTAATTATGGAGCATTATTTGGACTTTTATTATGACGGGGTGACTGTTGAATATAAAAAACCCCTTGAACATATAAAACAATTCAATCAGTTATTGGTCTTTAGAACCCAACAGTCCTCAGATCTCCTACGTACTTGCATTGACTTACAGGCCAGTCTTGCCTGGACCAATATGGCGGCCGCATTAATGCACCACAGCAACGAGCTGAAGCAGCCGCCGTCACATCTAGGAATATATGTCTACGATAAATGCAGTACATTGAGTCACGACTGTAAAGTAAGCGTTTGGGCCCGTTTTACGGCTCCTTTTCAGTTCCGCTGGATGTTCCGCAGCGTTTGAGGCTCCTTCCTTTCCGTGTACGGAACCCTACTCCACTCATCTCCGCCAAAATAAGCCCACTTTTTCATTCCGGGGCTCCTTTACAGAGGAAAATGTGCAGATTTGATTTTCTCTGATAGTGTTACACAGCGTGCGGGAAAGGAACAGCGGGAGCAAATGAAGGAATAATAAATTGGGGTCCAAAAGGAGCAACAGGAGACGACGGCGTGGATTTATGAAAATTGAAAAATGAGCAATGACGGGCTGGAGACGCAGAGTGCAAAATGAAAGAGGAAGACGAGCGAGTGAATCTGAGGGAAGCGAATGGGCTTGTACCGTTGGGTTGATCATAAGCTGCTGTATGAGGAGTCTCCAGTTGTGGAGGTCATAGTTCACCCTGAAGTAGCCCGTCTGATTGATGTTGCCCAGCAACCACGTCTCCTCCTCCATGCGGCCCACTCGGTGCGTCTCTATAAATAATGAGGAAAAGGAGCGAGGGGAGAATATTTAACAGTGCGACTGACAGCTCATTAGAACATCGGCATTGTCATTCCTTTGGAAAACTCGCGCGTGCACACACACACACACACACACACACACACACACACACACAAACACTCTTCAGGCCAGGTTTAGTGATAAATGGAAGGGGGCATCCGGTGACAGTCACTCCAGTGGAGCTAATGGGAATGCCTATAGACAGCCAGGTCTTGTACGGTGGGAAGTGTGCCCTGACTGGAGTCGTTTCTAATGAATCTCCTCTCCGTCGCTCATCCATTACGGAGAGGTGAGCGACGGGACACGAGATGAAATGTCACGTCGCGTAATTGACTCGTTTGCGGGAACGAAGCGAGGCTGCCCACTATCTGTGATGATATTTCTCACGCTCACAGCGTTTACATTCCGGCACATTTTCCCAACACATCGATAATCAGTCCTCGATGTGGCGCCGTGAGTGTCAGCTCACGCTCATGGATTTCATTCTTCTTCATTTTATCTCCTGATTAATCTGACATCGTTCCTACAGTAAATAAGCCATAAAGAGGCCATTCGTTCGCCTCACTCTGCCAGTGTCCAGAACATGAGATGTTGTCTCTCACTGAGGACTGGGATGGGCGATGGACAAAGCCCACTCGCTCCAGGGCTCCAGGGGACCCTCCAACGTGCAGAAGAGAAAAAGGCAACTGATGCTGTGGAATAAAGAAACACGGCTGGCACAAGACGGAATGCCCAGCTGCAGTGTCGGTCGGAGCTGGCGTAAAAATTCCTCGGCACGAGCAGCAGTGGGATCCTTCCGTCTGGCCTCTGCCGGCGGTATTCCCGACGTCTTCGCTCAAGATCCGCTGCCAACAATAACTTTGCTAGTTTATCTCATGAGAATGTCCTGTTCATGTTCCATAATATTCCATCAAACTTGTGTCCAGAACATGAGCTATGTTCTGACCAAAGGCTTGGTTTCATTGACCGTCGTTACGGTGACGGTGTGAAACCACAGTGAATTCTGTGTGGTGGTCTGAAGGAATGTCTGTCCAACTGCCTGGAACGGGAGAAGGGGACATTTTACCCCCATATTTCTCCTTTACTGTGCAATTAATTTGTATCACTCTAATAAAAAGCGAGGGATATATTTGGCTCTGCAGTCGGTTTATCCGATGAGAATGCCGTGTTCATATTCCGTAATATTCCTTTCTATCGTGGCTTTGACTGCGGCTTTTGTCAGGGATAACAAATGCACTGGTTGAGCGACTCGAACCGCTTCGTGGACACTCGTTTAAAGTCTCCAGCCCTCCACACAGCGTCTCGCCCACCGGCGGGCAGATCGGTGGAGTCGAGCATGGGAAATAATGCATATAAATGGAGCAGCTCGGCTGGATCCCCTGCAGCTCGGCTTGTGAGTCCTAATAGCCATTGTTCCCAGTTCACCGTGCGAGAATAGAGGCCAGTTAAATGGTGACACACAGTGGCGACCTTTCCGACGTTGAAGCACGGTGAGGAAGTCGGGGGCTAAATTGAATTCAGCCTTTTCGAATGTAACTGGCCCCAAACGATGCGGCTGCAGCCGCGGATCATCTGTCTCTATCTTTCGCTCTCTCTCTCTCTATCTCTCTCTCTCGTGCTCTCTCTCTCCTCTCCCCGGGGAGAAGAGGAATGGAGCGGGATTAAAGAGAATGATGGCCGACACGGGGCTATTCCCCGCTTAGCCACTGCGCAGAATAAAAATGCATTTCTGAAGAAATGCATCAGCAGAAGAAGCTGTTGAGGCCCAGATCCAACCGTTTCGGAGATGCGGAGGCAGCAGCTCAGACGAAGCAGACCAGTGATAGATGAGTGCTTCCAAAGTATCGTTTTGCTTCCTAAAAACTGGAATTGAATTGTGACTTTAATCTTCACAGCGATAGCTGGAACAGCACGCTGTACATTTATATTAAAGGGTAAAGCAAACACACCCTGTTTCTGTTCCATAAGAAAGGGGCGGACAAAGCTGTACAGCCTGCAGGCCAATCAAATAACAGCGACTTGGCCACGCCCATTACAACTGACGTGCCAAGAAGTGTTGTTACTGCACATTCCAGACTGCCCATACACACGCTGTATTAGGGCTGTATGTTTATGATTATAATCATTTGATTTATTTTAATTTGATTAAAATCATCACAGCATGGATAAATCAGCCAATAGAGATCCAGAATTGTCTGAAACAGATCCAATCCTGAGCCCTCGCTACACAAGTTGCGTGTTTTTGTTGTTGCTACTTTTTTTGTAATAACACAGTAATTACATGAGAGTCACATGACATATGATGATATCTTTATGGAAGACCTTTGGATTCTTAGATATGTAATTACTTGATGTGTCGATACTATCTGACGTTTAATATCTTGATGAAAGTGATGAAGTTTTTATCAAAAATTTTATCAAAAAATGATTTTTTTTTATTTATTTTTGAACGTGGAGACTTTACATTCAAGATTTAGACGAGATTTATGAAGAAAAAAGTTGCAGATTGGTGTCTATAAAATATATGACTTTGGATAATATAGATTATTACTGTGACAAAATGTATTCAAAAATTCAGGCGGTCTTAATTTTTTGGCTGATTTTGGCTCTTGGATCCATGCCAATCTCTAAAACTCTAAAAAGTTCCTGCAGACACCGTTCCAGAATGAAGGCCTGAGTAGAACACTGAATCAGTCTATTCTAATCCAAGTACCTACAGGATGAGTATCAGCTGATACTGATCCAATTTCAGAACCTAAATACTGAGTATCTGCTGACACTGATCCAATTTCAGTATCTAAACACTGAGTATCTGCTGACACTGATCCAATTTCAGTACCTAAATACTGACATAAACAAAAGAAGCTGGTTAAATTACTCAATAAAAAAAAACATTTTGATGTTCTCTATAGAACCACAAGTGGTTCTTGTTTGGCATCACTCAAAGAACCCTTTGTCGCACCTTTATTTAACAGCGTAAGTCAGCAAAGCCCTGTAATAATGTGTGAAATGTTTCTTCAGCAGTTTCTCTGACTGGTAGGACAGCTCAGATAGTTCTGTTTTCAATAAACACAGCAGGGACATTGTCATTGTTCTGACAACGTTTAAAACCCGAACGCCTGGAAAAGAGCATATAAAAGCAGGACCTTCAGCTGAACCCAGCTTCTAGTGCTTTGCAATCGAGTCTCAGAGGACCGAAACACTTTCTGATGTGGTGAGCACTGATTCCTGAGGAGGACAGGGAGCTGAGGGCTTCATAGCGGGTGCTGATAATTGCTGGTAACTCCCTCAGCCCAGGAGTCAATATGATCTCTGACCCCAGGGTTGGGGGGGGTCCGTATCCAGCCTCCTCGCAGCACAGGTGATCCTGCATGTAGCCCACTCCTCTTGTGACCACCCTGAGGTCAGGAAGATCAGTCTCAGCAGCAAAGCAGCAGCCAAACTGAGCTGCTTCTAGGTGACTTTTCTGCTCACAGAGTTTGGTCTGCAGGTCCAACAGCCTAAGCATCTTAATCTGACGCTCCAGAGACTCAAGCTCTTTCCTGAGAAGCTGGAGCTCCCAGTCCTCCATGGACGCCAGGACTAAAATAATATAAGCATAAATATAATAAACAGTAACGGATTATTGTTCCTACTGCCCTTCATATAATGATTAGGAGCTTCAGACCCCTCTAGCCAACACCTGGCTTTAGGAATGGTGCCAAGAGGTTCACGTTGATCTGCTCCTTATCAGAGAGTCCCATTCTATTGGCAGTACTTCTCAACAGGGACTAGACAGGCTGTGTGTGCATTTTCACATCTCTGTAAGCAATGGTGTCACGCTAAACTGTCATGGAGTCTCAGTTTCAGTTTCGCTTTAGTCTTGGTGGAGACGACCATCGAATCCATTCTCACACGTCCAGAAGGTCTGGTGTGATGGCGTGGGTGCAATTTCATATGATGTCAGATCACCTTTGATCTTCATTACAGACACTTTAACAGACCAGCGTTACGTTAATGAGGTTCTGCAACCAGTGGTTCTACCTCTTCTGAACACACACTCCGGTGCTCTGTTCCAACAGGACGACGCTCGTCCACACACTGCTGCCGTCTCAAGATCTCGTCTTGAAGACACAGATACTACGCCGTGGTCGGTCTCGTCTCCAGATCTGTCCCTGAGTGAAATGTGTGGGACTCTATCAATGCTCTATCAACACTCCACCCTTACCACACCATCTGCAGACCTGAGTGAGAACATTCAAGCTGCATGGGATGGATCATCACAGGACACCATTAGGAACCTCTACACCTCCATGCAGAGACGTCTGGCGTGTTGCGTTAAACCCGACGCCGTCCTGAGAGACACCACTTCTGTATGAGTAGATCAATAAATATTGATCAGATCAGATGACATTTAATCATTTTGCCTTTGGAGGAGACCCTGACAGCACCTCCACCCCGGAGTCTGACAGCCTACATGAACACGCAGCAGAGAACGAGTCGGAGTCTCTACTGTACGTCTGTGTGTTTGTGCCGCCGTGGGAACGCCGGCTGCAGCTTACCTGTTTTATTAGAGACCCAGATGATAGTTTCCGGCGATATGTGACTGGAGTTTCCCACGGAAAGTGTCAGCGGGATCTGCCACTGGAAGCTGAAAGAGAGAAAACAAGAACAGACGGAGGTTTAAAGGAAAAAAAACACATTTACAGTTTTACACTCGTCTCCAAATATAGTCCATCATTTCGGTGATGCTGTTACACTTTAAACTGCGGGGACGGCTTCGCGCTAGAGCTGAGAGGAGTAAACTGACATTTCAATAAAAAAAAAACATGTTTTTATGCTCAAAGTATTTTAATATTTGGTTATTTAACTTACTTTAATTATTTATTTACGACTAATTTTATTTGTAATTTAATTTCTGCATTTTGCTCTTCATAATTTAATGTTGTGACCATTTTATTTTATTAAAATTGTTATTATTATTGTTTATTGATTATTTATTTTTATCTGGGTAACAGAGAATATATCTAAAACAATGTAAACAAATAAATCAAATGTGTTTGTAGGTTTACAAAAACAAAAACCATAATGATAATAATAATCATCATCATCATCATCATCATCATCTTTTAACCAGTAATGACCGTCCACCTGGAAGACTGCATTGGGTAGGTTCACCCAGGACAATCCAAACCATGTAGACACACAGAGTGTTTTATAGTATAGTACGGAACGTGGAGGACACCACACAGACACGGGGAGAACATAGAAACGGGACTTGAACCCAAGACCCCAGCGCTGGGAGGTGAGAGGTCAGCTCCAGTATCCATTATGGGAATAACTTCAGGAAGGAGTGAAAGGTGCCGTACGTTTCCTTTACTTCAGTTCAAAAGGGTGTCATACGTTATGAAGGGCAGTCCAAGCTCACAGTGCTTGAGGTTAGGTAGAACTCCAAAAACTGGTTAAAGCAGGGGCGTGGCCTGACTCTGCAGAGACATGAGGGGTTCGTCCTGCTGGTCAGAGTTTCGTTCATAAAACTGAATTGCCTGGAGGTCAGTTTTGAGTTGTGGTCTGAATGTCTGAATGTTAGAGTCGTCGATTGTTATACGTTCCTTGGCTTATTAAAAATGACTCGGGGCCCTGGAAGCCCAGGCCAGACAACGACTCTGGGTGGTCTCGGCCGATGACACTTGAACCCAAACCCTCCTTTGCCTGGTAAGAGCAGATGGGTGGAATGCGAACTGTCATCAGAAGGTGGGGAAGAGGAGTGGTTTTATAAGCTGTAATGGACAGGAGGAGTGTGGGTGTGGTCCTTCTGTGATGTTCTAGACAAGTGGGTCAGAACATCTCCAGAACATCAGGCAGGTCTTATGGGGTGTTGCTGGTATGCACTTGTCACGGGATGGGTGGAAGGTGGGTCCAGAAGGTTCAATAGTAAGTGAATGTTTTTGGGTGCAAATGAATTGCATGCAGGAGCTGGAATTGAACCAGCAACCTACAGCACGCGAGGCCACAGGGACTCAAGACTACCTTCATTCTTGAAGGGAGTTTAGCAGAAGACTGTAGCTCTTACAGTTGGGACTTATAAAGTCTTCCAAAACCTCCATACTGGTTACCCCTCTAAGAAGAGTCCAGCAGGTTCATCTAGTCAGATGAGACTTCTGGAAAACAGAGTTCTGGAAGCTATTCCCAGCTGGTCTCTTCGTTCGCTGCCCAGGTCACCGCTTGCCAGTACCTCCAAGGAATGACAGCTTTTGTGTCCAAGGCTCATTAATGCTTATGGAGGTCCCACCTCACAACTTACAGAACTTAAAGGATCTGCTATAACGTCAGTCCTGGTGTCAGACATTAGAGGACACCTTTTGGTGGGATGAGGGTGACCTATGGAATCTTAGGCAGGGGGTGTTAATATTATGGCTGGGTGGTAAACAATGGAGGGGCTTGTTCGGCTGTATCTGAGGGTAAAATCCTGATTTGATGTTATAATGGATTAAGACTAGAACTGTAATTTGACACGTACAGCGTGAATCAGACTGAATATTAATTGAATTTTTCCAATTCCCTGAAATCATCTCATCTTCTCTGAAGTTCTAACAGGCCCTGAGGCTTGGCCACTGGTGCACATGCCAGGCCTTTTATTGTGTTTCTGATGAAACACCTCAATAATAACTGTAAGCATACTGATGTGTACGATATACCGAGAAGACAGCTGTCTTCAAATGTTCAAAAGTGAGTCCATGCTATTCAGAAATCTCCACAGATCCTACATACACCACAACATTATGACCACCTCCTTGATTCTATCAGCTTCTCTGACCATACAGGAGCACTTTGAAGTTCCTCTGCAGACTTTATTCTCCTCCTTCCACCCTGATCTTCAATCATCAGGACCCCACAGGACCACCACAGAGCAGATATGATGTGGGTGGTGGGTCGTTCTCAGCACTGCAGTCACACTGACGTGGTGGTGGTGTGTTAGTGTGTGTTGCTGGTACGAGTGGATCAGACACAGCAGTGCTGCTGGAGTGTTTAAACACTGTGTCCACTCACTCTCCACTCTATTAGACACCCCCACATAGTGTCTCCACCTTGTAGATGTAAAGTCAGGGACAGAAGCTCCTCTGTTAATGATCAGTGGTCACAGGACGCTGCCCACAGGTCTAGTCCGAGTCCAGCAGTGTCTCCAAGGGGTTTAGAGAGAAACAGAGGAACTAGAACGTGCTCCTGCATGGTCAGAGGGAGGTGGTCATAATGTCCGATCTATGTATGTCTACATATTTATGGACACCCTTTCAAATGAGTGCATTCCGCCACTGTAGGTTGCACCCGTTGCTGACGCAGATGCTGATACGCTCTCTGTCGGTGGGTAGATGGAACCGTCGGGGCACATCTAGAGCAATGCTGGCCATCTGTTATACGTTCTTTTAAAGGGACGCTTTCCACCGAGCGAGCCGGCAGTGCAGCAGTAATGCAACGGCAGCTGCTTTCACATGTATCAGCATACACACATCATCAAAACAAGGAATCGTCCGGCAAGAAGGAGACTGGCGTAGGTTTGACATCGTGAGACACACCACTGATTCACGCTCTGCGTCCTACCACATGTGGGATGAGCTTCGATGAGCTTTCCGTCCTGTACAGATGTGCTGTAATGTCTTGGTTAGGGTTAGGATTCGGGGTTCAGGGTTAGCGTCTTGGTGCCAGCTTGCACAGGACATCTTCGGAGGTCTTGTGGTGTCCACGCCTCGGTGGGTCACAGCTGTTTTGTGGGAGGAGTGACCTTCCCGACAGTAGGCAGGCAGCACACACTCATCCAAACAATAGTTGCACCCAGAAGGAATCAGCCGACAAGAATGAATCCTGGTGGGTAGGTTTGACCTGGTGAGATGCTGCCTGACGATATAAGGTCATCGTGAAATGACCTTATAGAAGGTCATTCTCACTCAAATTAAGCCATCTCTGCTTACAAGAGGTGGTGAATATTAGAAATAAAATTTTATTATGGATGAGAGAAACAGACTTAAGTCTCTTTATCTTATTATTGTGTAAGAGATCTTCATTTCTTCGGCTTAAATCCTATTTGAAACCTTTACCTCGACACACACTGCAATAGGAATAAGAACAGGACTCTCTGGAGCAGATCAACAATCAAGAACCTCTTGGCTTCATGTCTAACGCCAGGTGTGGTCTAGAGGGGTATGAAGCCCCCCAGCACTGCGTTGTGGAGCAGTGGAGCTGTGCTCTACTCTTATGGCAACATGACTCAATTAAAAGCACACGAGATGAGTCCTCGAGGAGACTCTCGCATCAAATCTGAATGAAGAACGAGCTCATCTACTCGCAAGCTGTAAAACACCGTCTCACACACGTGCGCGCACACACACACATGCACACACACACACACACACACACACACACACACACACACACACACACACACACACAAAACATACTCAGTGAATTTGCATCATTCAGTATTTGTTAACCTGTCATGTTCCCTATCATCACCCTGTAATGATGCAATGCTGCCCTGTGTGTGTGTGTGTGTGTGTGTGTGTGTGTGTGTGTGTGTGTGTGTGTGTGTGTGTGTGTGTGTGTTTGTGTGTGTGTGCGCGCGCGCTAAACACATCCGTTCAAACTGTCTCTGACAGCTGTCACACTCACATATACACACACACACACACACACACATATACTAACACTCATGCCCCCCATGCCATCCCTCAGCCCCCCAGGTGGTCTCAGTCTGCTGCCTGCCAGGCAGCATTACCTCAGACACGCAGAAGGAGAGGTGCGGCCGGACCCTCGGCTCAGAAATTAACATCATTACGTCGCAATACGAGTCCCGCCGAGCCTGCAATCTACAGGCCTTTGTCCCTGTCTGAGTCCAGACCTATCATTATTTAATTACGCCAATTATCCGCATTCATGAGTCCAGATGCCCATGTGGCTAATGTGTTTGGTCACCGCGGACCCCGAGGGAGCAGGGTTTAAAAAAAGAACAGTAGATGGAGGGGAAAGGAGCTATTTATGGTAACGGGGGCAAATTCTGACACGCATAATATATTTAACCCTTTAAGGCTGACATTAAACGTGGCTACAGTGCTGCTTGAAAGTTTGTGAGCCCTTTAGAATTTCCATATCCTGCCTAAACTTCATCCGATTGTCACACAAGTCCTTAAAGTACACGAGGAACAAGAACAAGAACAATGGTCCAGTACTACATCTGTGACCCTGTAGTCCACTCCTCCGTACAACCCTCTTCAGGTCTGTTATGTTGGTGGACATGATCTGCTTGCTTGGGGTCCTTCCACAACATTTCTACGTCATGGTCAGGACTTTAACTGGTGTAATTAGGGTCGTTGTCTTGTTGCACGGCCCAGGTTCTCTTGAGATTCAATTCACGGACAGAATTTGAAGAGTTGAATTTGCTAGTATATGACTGTCTATATAAGGTCGCCCAGATGTGCCTGCTATCAGAGGTTGACTGGCGAAGCATCGTAGGGCTCTGGGAAACTGTACGTGCCATACCAGTTGTGGATATTACCGAAGCACGCTGACAGAAGAATGCATGCACCGACAACACAGGGATCTGGGAGAACCGATGGCCTGTCCAACATGCGCAGAGATGTCCTCCATCACTGCAAAAATGTGTGGAATGCTATTGGACACGCTATCAATACCTCCAGCAGAAAATCTACAGGAACTAAATGAGAATGTTCAAGCTGCTTGGGATGGATGATCTCCGGGCACCATTAGGAACCTGTACAACTAGAGTTAGTGTGTGATGCATTGGTACGAGTGGAGTGTTTAAACCCCTCAGTGTCACTGCTGGACCGAGAACAGTCCACCGACCAGAAATGTCCAGCCGACAGCGTCCAGCCGACAGCGTCCTGTGAGCCCTGATGAAGGACTAGAGGACGACCAACACACACTGTGCAGAGACAGATGACCTTCTGTCTCTGACTTTACATCTACAAGGTGGAGACACTCGGTAGGAGTGTCTCATAGAGCGGACAGTGAGTGGACACAGTGTTTAAACACTCCAGCAGCACTGCTGCGTCCGATCCACTCGTACCAGCAACACACACTAACACACCACCACCACGTCATATCTGCTCTGTGGTGGTCCTGTGGGGTCCTGATCATTGAAGATCAGGGTGGAAGGAGGACAAGAAAGTCTGCAGAGAACCTTGTATCTCCAGAGCGACTAACGAAGCAAAGCAAAGCACATCCTGGCTGATCAGCTGCTTTTCGAACAGGGTGGAACAAATCGCACAAACCTGACTCTCGGCTGAAACGGTCGCTTTAAGGCCACTGTAGCTGATCTCCTGACTGTCGGGGAAGTTTCGAGGAAACGTATAAAAGTTTGAACAAGGTCGCCGTCTGCCTTTCAGCGGGAAAGCGGCACCGCTGGGGAAGGTATTATGCATGCGATTATGCGTTATGAAGCCAATTAGACAACGCAGTAAAAACAATGCCATATGTTTGTGAGGAGAGCACACGGGGAAAAGCTCCGCACGGCTGTAGTGGAAAAGAGAGAGCAGGGAAAGCACACTCATGAGTTCCAGTGATCATACCACCATCTGTGTGTATGAGCACGGAAACACACACACACACACACACACACACACACACACACACACACACACACACGGATCTGTCTTCATCAATGGAAACGAACTAGATGAGAGAGTGACACGTAACAGCACTGCTGTGAATCATGACTTAATCAGCTTTTACAGTGCGGCCGAAAGTTTGTGGACACCCCTTCTAACGAACGCTTTCAGCTCCTTTAAGCTGCACCCGCTGCTGACGCTGATGCACACACAGCTTGTCTAATAGTACAGAAGTACTGCCGATAGAATAGGACTACCGGCATCAAGTCAGGCTAATGCCAGGCTACAGGGGTATAAAGCCCCCAGCAGCGGGGCTGGGTTCTTTGGAATGATGGCGCTCCATCCAGTGGGGATGAGTCCAATCAAATCCTCACAGCAATGCTCCAAAATGTAGCATGCAACTTTTTCTTCAATACCCTCGATGTCGTAACAACCAATGAATGAATGAGACGGTGTCCAAATACTTTTGACCAGGTGTGATTTAATCTGCTCAGAGGTGAACGTTTGTCCCCTTAGACCCTGAATGTTCTCTATTTTGATGACATCACTGTTAAGGACATCGTTCCATAGGCCCTGTAACAGAACCCCGTGGGACCCCCAGTCGATGCTTCAAGGGGTTAATGGTTGTTCTGATTGGAAGTGAAATGAATAGAGGGTGGTCTCTTCCTTCCAGCCAGCGCTGCAGGTGGCGCTCATTCTCCCGAGTGGAATGTGGGTTGTGCTGTTGGGTTCTTCCCGCTGGTACAGTATGTAGGACAGTGAACTCCAGCTCACACCAGCTAACACGTTTTTTCACACTGCTTTTCATGGAGCTTCAGCGCTGTTTTTCTGACCTTGCAGATAACCACAATCGCTGGCTCAGGGCTCACAGCGTTCCAGGAGACAGTCTGGGAACCCTGCCACTTTTCCCACCCAGTGAGGGCATGTCCACTTCTAATCTCAATCACTTCTATTCCAGGGAAATGGAGGGAAAATGGCAGCATCAGAGCTCAACCGTGACCTGCGAGGACCGGCAGAGGAGAGACGACCACGGGTCCTTTAGTGATGTAGACGTCAGGCTCCACAATGCTTTACAGAGCTGAGAGCAGCACCACACGTAAACATCTCAGAAGACCTGCTGTAGTCCAAATGGGTATGATGTATCAACATGCTACTATGTACACTGATCAACACCAATCACACTGCAAATTACACTGCAAACACTACAACACTCCAACACTACAAACACTCCAACACTACAAACACTCCAAACACTACAATCACAACACCCCGAAAACTCCAAGACTACAACACTCCAACACTACAAACACTCCAACACTACAAACACTTTTAATATTATATTCACTCCAAACACTCCAACACTACAATCACTCCAAACACTACAACACTACAATCACTCCAAACACTACAAACACTTTTAATATTATATTCACTCCAAACACTCCAACACTACAATCACTCCAAACACTACAATCACTCCAACACTACAATCACTCCAAACACTCCAACACTACAATCACTCCAAACACTACAATCACTCCAACACTACAAACACTCCAAACACGTTAAATATTACATTCACTACGAACACTCCAACACTACAATCACTCCAACACTACAATCACTCCAACACTACAATCACTCCAAACACTACAATCACTCCAACACTACAATCACTCCAAACACTCCAACACTACAATCACTCCAAACACTCCAACACTACAATCACTCCAACACTCCAACACTACAATCACTCCAACACTCCAATCACTCCAACACTACAAACCCTCCAAACACTTTAAATATTACATTCACTCCAAACACTACAACACTCTGAAAACCACAACATGCCAATCACTCCAAACATTCAAATCAGTCCAATCACTCCAATCACACCTGTTTAATGGTGACTGTACTTGTAGTTTATAGTTTACTCAACTCCGTGCAGATGTGTTACGGAGAACAGAGCACAGAACAACTTATTAATCAGATTTTGCTCTTTAGTGCACTTGTTCGAAATGCCAGCGCGGTCTCGGAGCAGCTCAGCGGAGTCTGGCACTGTGGACCGAATATTGCGAGTTCGGATACCGAGCCATGCTGCTGTAGCAGCTGCAGCAGCTGGAGCCCGATTGGCCGTCATCTTGGGGCTGGCGCGGGCATGTGCTGGCTGACGTATCAGAGCTGGGCGTGTGGCGCGTTCCTCCGAGTGTGTCGGCTGCCCTGTGATGCTGCATTAATGACAGAAACGAGGCGGAGTCTTACTCCACGTGTACTGGAGGAGGCATGTGTTTGTCCTCATCCTCCTAGTGTTGTGGTGAGTGGACGCTACCAAACCCGGGGTATAAAGGGGGAAAAGCACACCTGAACTGTGGCAGTATGTCTTCCTTTTGAAGACGCCCTGATCTGTGTGCAGGAAGAGGTTATCCGCTGCCAAGGCCTCGAACAGAAGGGCGTCAAAGGGGCGGCGGCACATCAGTCGATCTTTTCACAGATATGTTCGTAAATACCTGCAGTGACCGAGCCCCTCTGAGTTCAGTGTGACTGCAGTCTCGCTCACACGGATCGTCCCTCCCCCGTCCTCTCTTCCTTCCTCCGACCGGTCTCTCCGGCTTCTCTGTTAGTGTGAGGTCTTTCCCCGTCTCCTCTCGATGTGAGCAGGGTGTGGGGATAATGAGACCCAGGGGGGGCTACAAGCTCCAGCAAAGCAGTCAGACCCAAACACGCTCAAATCCCGATTTTAAACCATCACCGTCTCTCCTGGAACCGCGCGAACACACATCTGCCTAAATACCCCCTAATTACAGCATATTAGAGTCTCTCCCAGACTTCCCGACTGAACAGGAGGTGGCCAGCGAGCGCTGTGCTGAATACACTCCTCAATACTGGCCCGTTTTCGAATTTGGAGAGCTGCAATCTGCATGCAGTAACAGCACCATTCAAACATTCGGACGTAGTCAGGCCTGCTCACTCTGCTCACTCTGCTCACTCTTTTTAATGCTTTTTAATAATAAAGGCAGTAAAACAATACAACTCACCCCGATAATAATTACGCAGCGGCACGTTATTAATCAAGAGATCACATCACAGCACGATGGTTTACAATCAACCACACAGCTTCACTGACCACACAGGAACACCTTCTACTTCTGTAATTACAACGTATTATATATAATTATACCTTTCATTCTGATCTTCAGTGGTCAGGACCCCACAGGACCACCACAGAGCAGATATGATGTGGGTGGTGGGTCATTCTCAGCACTGCAGACACACTGACATGGTGGTGGTGTGTTAGTGTGTGTTGCTGGTACGAGTGGATCAGACGCAGCAGTGCTGCTGGAGTGTTTAAACACTGTGTCCACTCACTGTCCACTCTATCAGACACTCCTACCGAGCGTCTCCACCTTGTAGATGTAAAGTCAGAGACAGAAGCTCATCTGTTTCTGCACAGTTTGTGTTGGTCGTCCTCTAGTCCTTCGTCAGTGCTCACAGGACGCCGCCCACAGGACGCCGTCGGCTGGACGTTTCGTTTAAACACTCCAGCAGCACTGCTGCGTCTGATCCACTCGTACCAGCAACACACACTAACACACCACCACCGTGTCAGTGTGACTGCAGTGCTGAGAACGACCCACCATACTGGGAGTTTTGATCGGCAGTGTGTACGATTTTAGAATATTTTGATATGTTTAGGAATCAACACGTGGGACCCTCGGGGGGCTCTTTGCTGATTTTCTGCTCTCAGACCCTCTGTAAGCGAAAATGCTGTTTTGTAACGTTATTACCAAGTGATAGGTGGTGTTTGTGCCTCCGAGGCAGCGTGTGCAATAACCACACAGCTGAAAAACAGCAGATTAAATGGACCATTCATTGGCTCTGTGCTCTAGACTGAGGCGACAGCATCACCGCATGAGGTCTGATAACCGATCGCAGCTCCACGGGATCTATTTATCGGCTGCGGGAAGAGCATGCGTGTGCGAAACCAGCCCGGTGTGTAAATCAGGTAACCCTAGAAGTCCCCCCACCGACATCAATCTGAGTAATCGCGCCGGAGCTGCACGCAATTACGCTTCAATAACAGCACCTGGTGTGGTTTGACAGCTACCTGAGCACAATGAGAGATGCTCAAACCGGCCTCCCGCCCACCGGAGAGGGGGAGGGGGCTAACGTAATTAAGGCGAGTAATTGCATCGCCCCCGTTAAGAGTCATGCAGCTCCGCAGGTGACGAGGAAATCAATTTGTGCCTCCAACCTTAAATTCGATTTGGTTGTTTATTTCCACCACGACTGCCACCGAGGACGTGGTCGTCGCTGGGGACGGAGAGGGCGCGGGATGCGACCGAAACGCCGGCGAGAAATGTTGTTTTGGAAATAATGGTGCGAAAAAAGATGAGCAACGAAATGTGATTGTAATTAAGCTCCAGTCCGGAGCGATTAGTGTCAGAAGCTCTCCCGCGCTCACCTGACCTCTCTTTGATGAATTATAAATGGGATGTGGAGACGCACTCTTCCTTTTAATTACTTTCACTTCCCTCTCGTATCGACACTCTTGAGTGAATTAGGAACACCAAATTACTCGGATATTAAAACGTCATATTCAGCAGCTACGCCGGAGTTTCTGTAGGATGAAAAAGATTGGACACACCTCAGCTCTACCGTCTGACTGCTCAGCAGCTCCTAAACCGCTCTACTAGACCTGGGAGCAGCCGTGGTCGGGTGTTTACGGAACCAGCCTTGTGACTGGTTCCATTCCCTGAACTGGCAAGACATGAATGAAGCGCCCTTGAACAAGGCCTGAGGATAGGGCTGCCCACTGCTCCGGGCACGTGTGCTCACTGCCCCCTGGTGTGGATGGGCTTCATTGGGCAGTTACTACACTCTTACTAATCGGTCACTAAGTGTTGTGGTGCTTTTGGTGCACCTGTTGCTATGCTGCTACAGTACACCTGGTTGTTATGTGGGGGTCCTAGTAAGTTGCTCCCTGGTTGCTATGGTGTTGCAATGCTCTGATGCTTCAGAAGGGGGTGTTTCTAATAAAGTGGCCGGTGACTGAAGCAGAAGGGGGTGTTTCTAATAAAGTGGCCCGTGAGTGAAGCAGAAGGAGGTGTTTCTAATAAAGTGGCCAGTGAGTGAAGAAGAAGGGGGTGTTTCTAATAAAGTGTCCAGTGAGTGAAGCAGAAGGGGGTGTTTCTAATAAAGTGTCCAGTGAGTGAAACAGAAGGGGGAAACAGAAGGGGGTGTTTCTAATAAAGTGGCCAGTGAGTGAAGCAGAAGGGGGTGTTTCTAATAAAGTGGCCAGTAGTACAGCAGTGTGTGTGTGTGTGTGTGTGTGTTGAGTGCTGTAGGGGGTGAAGCAGGAATCTCTGCTGACAATAGAGACTATGTGCAGAGAACAGTAGAGCATATGTTTCACACACAATAGGGGGCATAAATCAACCTGTTTCCTCTGCTTTCTTTCTGTGTAACTGAATGTGAAGCCCTGCAGCTTTAGTGAGACAGCGTGGTTAAAAAGAGAGAGAGGGAGAGAGAGAGAGAGAGAGAGAGAGAGAGAGAGAGAGACAGAGAGAGATTTGACCCTCAAAGGACAGGCCTTTACAGACTCTACAGTTTCTGTCAAAGCCGCTAAACACACACACACACACACACACACACACACACACACACACACACACACACACACACACACACACAACCGCAAAGATTTGGGGTGTAAATGAAAAAGCGAGGGAGAAAAAAGACAGGTAGAGAGGGGGAAAGAGAGGAGAGAGAGAGAGGCACGAGAAAAGAACGAGGAGAGACAGCAGGAGGGAAAGGGAAGAGTGTGATCCCTGAAGAGAGGTTAAGGAAACGGTCACTTACACTGACCAGTCTGAAGAGAACACACGCACGCACGCACGCACACACACACACACACACACACACACACACACACACACACACACCCACACAGGCTGTGTTTTGGAGGGGGATCGATGAAGAGGAGGGGGTCTGAGAGGAGGTGAAGGCTGTGATTATGAGAATCAGACGATAGCTGCTTTCCGTTCTGTAATGAACACTTTCACTCCGGTTCTGTCAGAACTCCGACTCCGACTCACAGCCAGCGCCACAGACAGAAGCCCCTAAAGCACACCCACCACTTCAGCTCCACTCAAACAGCACCCTTTCAGAAAGGCCCTCACAAAGCAGCCTCGCAGAAACAGCGCCGGCAGCAAAAGCTCTCCATTACACTAGATTAGAAACAGAGAACCAGACAAGCGTAGGGTGCAATACGAGGTGGTTGCTATGGGGTTGATTGATAGTTGCTAGGGTTTCATTAGGTGGTCCCTCAGCAGTTGCTATGGAATCCCATGTTGTTAGATGGATGGACAGATGGATTCAGCTAGATGGTTGCTATGGTGTTGCTGGTGCAAGTGGTTGTATATGTGTTCTTTAGTGTCGTTAGATGCTTGTTGCTTTTGGTTTATGTGGTATTGACAGGTGGTTGCTTCTGTGCTGCAAAATGATGCTGTATCCCAAGTGGTTGCTATGGTGTTGCTAAGTAAAAATAAAAACAATATATGAAAATTGGCGTAGGCAGGGAAAAGTGAACCGGTGTGAACGATCAGATCTCAGGACGCGACGGTGTGGTGGACTGTCCGTGATTGGTTGGCGGTGAGCGCGTGTCCACGATGTCGGAGTGGACGGTAAGCTTATGAACGCGCCGGACTCTGAATCTGAGGATTTGAACATCTGAAGTGTTGAAAGTATTTTTCTGCTGACACATCCAAACCCCGAACACTATCAGGTCTCAACAAGGGCATAACTCCTCCACGAGACTCGACCTGTTCCAACTCCGACAGCGAGATCGGCATTAACATTCCGAGGCTGTTATGTGTTTCCAGCAGCATTTAGGTCTAAATAAGAAAGGGAGGCTTTCTGAGCAGGCTCGGACTCCATGCTGAATTATTCATGGAACCTTAATGAGTGCTAAACCTAATCTGTCTGCTGATGGCGGGCCCATTCCTCCCCTGCAAAATGACGCAGCCTGCCAGGGGGCGCTGCAGGTGAAGGGTCATCACAGGTCACATAAATAATGAACGCTGAGTCTAATCGATGGTAGGCCGGCATTTGTAGGGTAGATGTAAGAGCTGCCTGGCAGAACAAGATCTGTGTTCTTAATGTTTCACTGTGGTTGAAGAAATCGTCCATTGACCCGGAGAAATTTTCCCGCCGACTAGAGACCCAAATGGGTCAAGACCACAGAGAATCCTGGCGAGATGTTATGGGATTAGATTTCATAGTATTTTAATCAGGACGAAAAGCCTGAACTGAACCTAAAAGGAGTTTGATGAAATGATCTGTTCAAACAGGATTATAAATCAAATCAAATCAAAATGTTTTTGTATAGCGATCTTCACAACTGACGTGGACACAGAGCAGCTTTACAGAAATCAAAAAATTAAAAAGAATATGTACGAAAATGTGCACTTCACAACTTCACACTTCACACACCACCGGAAGAGGGTGGCTTGCCCTCTCCAGATCGGTGGAGCTGTCCTGCCCCAAGTAGAGGAGTTCAAGTATCTCGGGGTCTTGTTCACGAGTGGGGGTGAGAGGGAGCGTGAGATTGACAGGCGGATCGGTGCCGCCGCCGCAGTCATGCGGTCGGTGTACCGGTCCGTTGTGGTGAAGAAGGTGCTGAGCCAAAAGGCGAAGCTCTCGATTTACCGGTCAGTCTACGTTCCTACCCTCACCTATGGTCATGAGCTGTGGGTAATGACCGAAAGGACAAGATCACGGATACTTGAGGCTGAAATGAGTTTCCTCCGTAGGGTGTCCGGGCGCTCCCTTAGAGATAAGGTGAGATCCTCGGTGACCCGGGAGGAGCTCAGAGTAGAGCCGCTGCTCCTCTACATTGAGAGGACCCAGTTGAGGTGGCTCGGGCATCTTTTTCGGATGCCCCCTGGACGTCTCCCCAGGGAGGTGTTCCAGGCACGTCCCACTGGGAGGAGACCGCGGAGTAGACCCAGGACACACTGGAGGGACTAAGAAGACGGAATGATGGATATACGAAAATATCCAAACCGAATTCTGTGACCCTTCAAAACTGTATCACCATAAACTCTGTCCAAACCTGACTTTAGTCCAACAAATTCAGCCATCATTTGATGGTAACCCAACAAATTGTGGCCAAACTCAACTGTACATTTTTTACTCGTGTATTTAATATTTTAAAACAGAAATGTGAAATGAATAAAGTAAAATGAGTTTTTTCTCTGTGTTGCCATGGTTTCCCTTGGTATTGAGGACTGTGAAACTCAACCGTACGGTGAAACGACACGCATTCTAATATTGTGACAGTTTAAACACGCCTTTCAAGGTCTTCTACAAACCTTCCAGAGCAGAGGATACTGCGCAGGTTGTTCGGCCTATATTTCAGCCTTTCGTTTTCTAAGGCTGTCCTTAACTGTCCACTCCTTGTACTTTATTCCATGATTTGTCTGCGCTTCCCTCTTTCCTGACCATTTCTCCATCATAAGGACTTTCTCCCTCTGACTTTAGAACAGTTTAAGATCAAAGTCCATTCTCCGACAGGCTGAACTTTCACAGCGTCACAATGGCACCCTTTTAAACAGCCAAAAACAGAGATAAGGGTCAGTCATGTCCATTAAAAAAAGACCAATTTCGCTACATTTTTCTCAATTGCACGGATCACAGATCCAATTTTGCCTCAGGCCGTAGGACTGCACCATTCAGTGCTTGCCTGCTCAAGCACAGCAGGGTCTGTAAACCCTTAGAAGTTCTCTTGGTGCGTCTGTAGTAATAGAAGTGTAATTACACATTTAATTACACAGTAACACATTTAGTCACAGTTACATATAGTTCACATTGTGCGTCAGCAGGACAGACTTTAACCCATCCTCAAACTCAAATATACCCCCAAAAAACCTGTACAAACTCAACTGTAGCCCAAAACAAATCTGTTGAAACTCACAATAACACACCAAATTCTACACAAAGTTGATTCTAAACCAAACAATTCTGTCCAAACATGAATGTAATGCATCCAAAATGTCTAGACTCGACTGCAACCTAACAAATCCTGTCTAGATGAACTAGAAACAGATTGACATTTTTTGGAGCAATTTAAGAGAAGAACCACTTATGGTTTCTTAAAGAACCTTTCAGGGAATGGCTCTGAAGAAGGTACTGTCAACAAAAGGAAGCTACAGCTGAGATACACAACAAATTTCAACATGCTTCTCTCATCATCAGTAATAAATGGGACATCTAAAGGTTAACCCAGGTAGTCCAGCGTCCTCTCTGGTCTCTGAAAAGCACCCCTGGCCAAATTTTTGACGGCCACATACAGAGAACGAAACAAAACAAATGTCACACACTTTTTTATAAAACCACGAGACATAATGTTAAGGCTTGACACACTCTTCAGTACCTTTTGTTGAAAAGGTCAGGGTCGCGGAGCTTGGCGTCGAGGTCATAGACAAAGTGTTCCTGGGTGATGGTGACAGTGTTGTCCAAGCTGTCGTTCTTGCTGATGGTAACCACAGGATAGCCCATTTGCAGGGTCCAGCGGTCCATTACCTCTTTTATGTTGATGTCCTTCCCTTCCCTCTGCATGGCCTGCAACACACAGTACACACAGTAGAACGATTAATGCACTGGGACAAGTTCCCATAAGAGTCTTAGTGTTAAGGTCCCTTTAAAGAGTCGTAGAGTGGAGAACTTCGGCATAGTTGAACAGCGACGGTTTGGTACATTCATACTAATCTGGATACTTATGTGTCAAAAAGTTCTCCAAAAATACACACATATAACTAAAATATACCTCAAACTCTGTAACATTTGTAAGATTCGCACAAACTAAGAAATGAACTAAGAAACTAAGAAACTAAGAAATGAACTAAGAAACTAAGAAATGCAGAATGTACTGTTAATATGGATGAATTTATGGTAAGTTTAGGTTATGGTTGAAGATAGAGTTAGGGTAATGGTTAGGTTAAGTTAAGTTTAGGTTAAGTTTAGGTTAAGTTTAGGTTAAAGTTAAGGTAAGTTTATCTTATGATTAGGGTTAAGGTTAGATTTAAGATTAGTCTTAGAATAAGACTGAGGTGTCGGTCCCGGTTATATAATTACTGGTTGCTTTGATTTACACATGGACAAATTCCTCTTGAGATCAGGTTGTTCACACCCAACATTTACATAAACCCCACCCAACAGAGAAACCTTTAGTCAAAGCTGGTGAAGCCAGGCATCTGGACTATGGTTTTTCCTGTGCCAGTTCCTGCAGGAGAGACATTTGTGGGCTTTGTGAACCAACGCCAGAGCGATAAAAGGAAATTCAGAGGGTTTGACTGTAAGTCAAAATAACAGGCTGGTAAATAGACCAATGAAACGACATATGAACAATTTCAATACCAAACTAAGGCACATGGAACTGGTGCAATACTTGCTTTACAACTGTATTATCATTGAGACCCACTTGAATCCTCCACCCACAACATCCTAACCGGAGATCCGTGTCCCCACAGTGTCCTCTTTTTCACAAACTGTGGTCAATCCTATTTGAAGCTGAGTGCACTGTAGCATTTTATATATGAAAGTGTCCTCATACGCAGTTATGCTGCAAAAAACCTATTAATAATAAAATCCCAGGAGGAAGCAATAGAATAACGCTGTTGTTTTTGTTGGAGGAGACTACTGAGGACCTCCTCTGTACTCTGAGCATGTTAGCAGTAATTGCAGGTGTCTGAATGATTACCGAAGCCTTCATTCATTTCAATTCTCAGACGGATACGACTCCAGAGCGCTGATCCAGGATCCGAGTCTTTAAGACTAAAATGTACATTTTACCTGAACAGAGACACTTGGTCTCCATCAGAGATCCTAAATGGAGAGGTGACACGGCAGTGGTGATATCGGTGATGATGATGTCAATAGAATAAAGAAACATATCTGACAACGAGGAGCTTTCACCTCAATAATGATTGGTTTTTGCAATCAACAGGCTTTCGTAATGTAGCAAACACTCTGCTCCACCGCCCAATCTCCATAAAAATGACATCTGTGATGTGATAGATGGTGGACGGAGGCTTGTTTAGACTGCAAAATGAAAGGAAAGCAAGTATCTTATTGATTTCAGCCTCCCTACCAACGCGAGAGCCACTATTCTACTGCCTGTCCACTTTAGAAGGCCGTCTTACATCTCTACCTTAATTTGACAGGTCTACAGATAGACATCTTCTAGACGTCCACTAATGGTCAGTTTCTAACCACAGAGCTGCTGTTGTCTGGATATTTTTTGAAAAGTCGTCCAGCTTTCTACCTAGCAGTGACACGGCTGGTAATTACCGCTCTACCTAGAAACCACTTGCACCTTCACCATGAACACTCCCAGGCTGGGGTCGGTGCAATGCTGAGGAAGGACCTCCATCCCAAACATGTTTGAACATGTGAAAGATATCAGAAAATGATCACTGATCAATGGTCAATGGTCACTGAAAAGTGTTTATGGGCAGCCGTGGTCTGGTGGTTAGGGAAGCAGCTGCTCACCACTCCGGGCATGTGTGCTCACTGCCCCCTAGTGTTTGAATTCACTGTTGTTCATGTGTGTTTCATCTTGTGGATGGATACCTCACATGGGATTGTTTTGGTGGTTTTAACCCCCCCATATTTATTTATACGTAAAATTAAAATCAGGTGCAGAACATCAGCTTCAAATGATTCGACCATCATTAGAGAAGATGTTGGAGAAGCCTGTTTTATTCAAACCTCAGACATTAGTTTGGTTTGCTCCTGATTGGTGAAGTGAGTGGGATCACCATGACCAGCAGGAGCAAACATTTACTGGCATAAAAACATCAGATGTTCTCCGGAGAACATCTAGACTAAGAGCAGGACCTCTGGAACAATGTGCTTCAGACAGATGCATCCAAAGTTGAATTTGGGCATAGTAACATAATACCTCATAGCAGCTGTGAAACATGGTGGTGGGAGTGTGATGGTTTGGAGCTGCTCTGCTGCAGCAGGGTGTGGAGATCTCTCCATCATAGAAACCACTATGAGATCTTTATTGTATCAGAGGGGGTTTGAGGAGAACATTAGAGCATCTGTACAAAGACTGACGCTGAAACATCACAGAGCTGAGAGAATTCCGCATGGAGGAGCGGGAACGTCGTTCTTCCAGTCGATGTCAGAGACGGTAGAAGGTTCCAGAAACATCTAACTGGTATTATTTACAGGGGGGTCCAAAGTCTTTCCTCAAAACAAAATTATATTTGCTTTATTTACCTTTTATAAATGATGTTTAAAGACATTTCTTCAGTCGTATGTGTTCAGTTAAATCACCTCCATCTCTCGGTGTTGTTTCAACACGACTGCATACAGTAAGTACAATTATAGCAGCTATGAATATGTATTTATTCAGGATTAGGGTTCATAAATTTAAGAACAGAGAGTGGAGTAAGTGTCCAAAGCTGAAGCTCTGAGCTGAATTCACAAAAGCTTTCGTACAAAGAATCTTAAAGATTCAAAGTCGTATTGTTTTCATTCGATTTTGTTAAGACGTGCGTTATTGTGTGTTTTTTTTTATTTTATTTTATGATAAACAATGAGACACATTTAATTTTCCATTCCTTAATTAAATCCGTACACAGCGGGAAAAACAATCAAACTAAACATCAAACAGTTCAGTAAACAGAACCTGTTTGGAAAATATGAGAACTGTGGCGTTTGATCTGCATTGTAACTACGTTTGCAGCTGGAGGTGATATAACTAAACACACACAACTGAATAAAAGTCATTTAAACATAATTAACGGAAATTTCATTTTCTTATGAAAAAAAATAAAATAAAATAAAAGTTTGGACCCCCTCTGCTCTAATATCTGTGTCTCCTCCTTCAGCTGAAATAATGTGAGATGTTTCTAGAACCGTCTACCATCTCTGACATCGACTGGAAGAACGACGTTCCCGCTCCTCCAGGCGGAATTCTCTCAGCTCTGTGATGTTTCAGCGTCAGTCTTTGTACAGATGCTCTAATGTTCTCCTCAAACCCCCTCCGATACAATAAAGATCTCATAGTGGTTTCTATGATGGAGAGATCTCCACACCCTGCTGCAGCAGAGCAGCTCCAAACCATCACACTTCCACCACCATGTTTCACAGCTGCTATGAGCTTCTTCTGCTCAAATGCTGTTTGTATTCGTGCAGATGGTCTAAACACCCTGGATGGCAGAGGCTCCTACGAAAGCAGGATAAAAAAAACCTAAGAAGATTTTAGGTATGAAGAAACATCTAAATATAATTCCTGTCCTATCTCACTTTTCTGAATCCAACCCCTGGAGCGCTTTTCCTGGGATGATCAACAGAGATATAAATGCATCAAAGGATTTTCACCCCCCTTGTGGAAGGTCAAAGAGTTCTGAAATAAAATGACAAAGCCTGGAAACATCCCGGAGCAGTCGGATAATTCAAATTAAAAACTTCCACAAAGGTGATCAGAGTTTGTGAATCTTTCATCTTATGAGTGAAAAGTGGGACATCAAGTCTGGACTATTTTCAGACGTCTTAAATCATCAGCACAACTGACATAATATATTAAAACATATTCGACATTCCTATTTCCTCCATTTACACCAATCGGCCATAACCCCTCACTGTCCACTCTATCAGCTCCTCTGACCACACAGGAGCTCTTTGTGGTTCTATAATTCCAGACTGTAGTTCATCTGTTTCTCTGCAGACTTTATTCTCCTCCTTCCACCCTGATCTTCAATGATCAGGACCCCACAGGACCACCACAGAGCAGATATGATGCGGGTGGTGGGTCATTCTCAGCACTGCAGTCACACTGACATGGTGGTGGTGTGTCGGTGTGTGTTGCTGGTACGAGTGGATCAGACACAGCAGTGCTGCTGGAGTGTTTAAACCCCTCAATGTCACTGCTGGACCGAGAACAGTCCACCAACCAGAAACGTCCAACGTCCTACGTCCTGTGGGCAGCGTCCTGTGAGCACTGATGAAGGACTAGAGGACGACCAACACAAACTGTGCAGAAACAGATGAGCTTCTGTCTCTGACTTTACATCTACAAGGTTGGACTGAAAATCACCTCCTGCATTTACTGAGAGCTTCAGGAAGATACTTTCTTCAAGCAGTGGTGCAGCAAACAGTCAGCAGGATTCAGAATGATTTGTATGCAGAACGATGCTCCAGCATTTGCATCCAAGTACTCCACTGCTGGGCCAGCAGGGGCCTGAGAGATGATAGGGTAATAACCTGTTTGTTATCAAATATGACTCCCAACCAAGTTGGGATCTTCAGGCCCATCTGAAGCAAAGCAGCTCCAAACCATGACACTTCCTCCCCCATGCTTCACAGTTGGTATGAAGTTGTTCTGCTCAAATGCTTTGATTCATCTGTCCAAAGCACATTGTTCCAGAAGTCCTGGTGTTTGTTTAGAAGTCCTCTGGAGAACTTTAGTCTTGACTTGATGTTTTTTTTGACACCTCCTATGAAGATCAAACTTGTTTGGTCTCGTTATGAAGGTAGAAGCTGCACTTTGACATCAACTGTGGTGAGACTTACCTGCTACCCTAATTACATTTTAGGATTGTCGGAACCTCTTTACTCATCTTGTGGTTCTGCTCTTGGTCTGAACTTGCTAGGACTGCCACATAGTCAGTTGTTCTAAATGTTCTCCACTTGTAAATGATGTTCCGGACAGTGGAACAGCTGATTTCTGAGATCTTTGGAAATCCCTTCCAGACTCATCTGCATCTACAACCTTCTTTCTGAAGGCCTCAGAGAGCTCTTTGGATCTGACCATGATGACCCCACTCACTTCAACAATCAAGAGCAAACCAAACTCATGTCTGAGGTTTAAATAAGACAACCTTCTCCAAAGTCCTCTCTAACGATGGTCAGTGTTTAGATCGATCAAATGTCCACTTTTTCACGACTGAAATTTTGGAGAAACCCAACTTGACTAATAACTGTGAATGTAGCGTCGTTGTGAACTTTCTAATGGTCTCAACATCGCTACATTAAACATCAGTCAGGAGACTCTTTGTTCTTGCCACTTTCAAGAACGCTAACAAAGACCTGCAGAGAGTTTCCAGTCTTCAGGCGAAGACCAGCGTGCAGTTTCTCCTAACTGGCTTACAAACTGACAACTCTGCCGAAGGCAAACCTCTACAGAGCATGAACCTGACCAGACTTCAACTTGTGGGGCACCAGGCTGCTCCTAATCATCTCAGCTTGGGGCTCAAGGATGCTCCAAGTCTCTGGTCTGCGATGCTTTGCTCATACCGACTATCACTTTCAGACATAAATAGTACAGCACTCCGGGTGAAGCGGGAGATGGACAAATACTGTTATCACCCCAACAGCTGCTGTCTCTAAAGCATGGTGTATCATTTATAGTGACTCAGCCTGCTCCATCCTTCCAGTGGAAGTGGGAGAGTGTTTCTAACACGTGGTCCTAACATGTGCTTTGCTTCTGAATAATTGCATAGCTGGCCAATCCAGCAGTTCTTTCATTGCCACTGTTGTGATGTTGGACAAGACGTGAACCCTTAGGGTTTTTTTTCTTTTCTCTCTTTTCAATACGATGGTCTGATGTGGAAATTCACTATATGTCCATAAATTTGTGGACACCCCTTCCAATGAATGCATTCGGCTACTTTAGATTGAACCCATTGCTGACACAGATGTGCAAATGCACACACAGCTTGTTTAATCCCTGTAGAGAAGTAGTGCCAATAGAACAGGACACCATGCCTAATGCCAGGTGGGCTAGAGGGGTATAAAGCTCCTGGCATTGAACTGTGGAGCAGTGGAGCTGTGTTCTCTGGAATGATGGAGCTCCATCCAGTACTTTCCTTGGGGATGAGGTGGGGTGGAGATCATCCAACATCCTGACCTGACTAATTAAGCCATGCTCAGAATAATCAGAATCTGGTGGACATCTGGTGGACAGCAGAGACTTGCATTCAAAAGAAACCATGCATGAGCAGGTGTCCCGATACTTTTGTCCATATAGTGTACTGATGCTGAACAGTGGTTCCGTCTCTTGTTCTGAGACAGTTGAACAAATACTGAACTGAATTGTTTCTCTATTGATAAACATGGTAAGGATTTTCAGAGATCATCTGCTGATCATTTGCCTGAACTGGAGGCCACGTAGACATGGCCATTAGTATTCAGGACCTGGAGAACGTCTTTCAGTACTTTTCATCATTTCACCAAATACATTCATGAAATATTTCAACTTTCATCAGAATTTTCTGAAGCAGAACTTTAATTTCCTATTAATATGACGTAGTGAGATGCTTTCAGAATCCTCGTCAATAACCCTGACTCACTGCCGTCCACTACCTTCTACCAGCTGCGCTGAGCGCTGAAGGTTTTTTCTCTCGCAAAATTGAGGAGGAATTGCTGGAGTGTCGTCTCTCCGAGAGAAAATGGCAGTTGCAGAGAACCCGTGGGATTGGCGAGGGTGAAGCAGGGGCAGGAATCAAAGCACACTGTCAGAGTCTCTCACACTGAAAACATTCACTCCGGCAGATCAGTCAACCATGGAGACTTCCCTTTCCCACAGTAAATGTGATACCATGCCCTGGACCAGATGACAAAGGAAGGAAAAAGAAGGTCCTCACAGAAGAGGTGGAAATAAGAATGGCAGATGTGACTGAGGCTTGGACTTTGGGATTATTAGTGGAATTAGAGAGTAACCTGGCCCTTCCAACACACAACACTAACTTCAGCTATGTTCACACAGCAGGATTCATCTGTCCAAAGCACACTGTACTAGAAGTCCTGCTCCTCGTCTAGATGTTCTCTGGAGAACTTAAGTCTTGCCCTGATGTTTTTTAACAGTAAGGGTTAAACACCTCCCATGAAGACCATCAATAGGATTATTGGAAACTTCTTTTTGCACCATACCTGGTCATGTGGGCAGTTGTTCTAAATGTTCTCCACTTGTAAATGATGTTCTGGACAGTGGATTGACTGTTTTCTAATTGTTCTGAGATCTTCTCAGACTCATCTGCATTTACATCCTTTTTTCTGAAGGCCTCAGAGAGCTCTTCGGATCTGGCCATGGTGACACCACTCACTTTAACCATCAAGAGCAAACCAAACTAATGTCTGAACACAGACTAAATTATTGAGACTCCAAAGTCCTCTCTAACGACGGTCTAATCATTTGCACCTGTAATTTTAGGCATGTGGGTGTGTCCTAACTTTTTCATTCTTTTAATGTCCACATTGACTGTGTTTCCCGGGCTGAGGACTCACACTGGTCACTAGCATAGAAAGCTGAGCCTCGTGCCATATGTTCCTCACTGACGGAGGTAGGGACCACCAAGTGTCTGAGGCCTGACCGACACTGAACCGGGAGACTGAGTGGGTGGTGCGTGGACGTGGTGATAACTTTGATTAGTAATTAATGTGGGATCATGGTGTTTGGGGTATTAAACAAGAAGCCACCAGGGGACGAGCCCTCCGTGAGCAGTCCCACCGGCAGGCAGGTTGTCTCATCTGTCGGTGACTCACGGCTTGTCTAATGTGGAAAATGGGAGCGGAAGATCCTTTCCGGCAGACAACATGTACAGCGTGTCTACTTATAGATTCATTTTCCCAGGGATGTTTGGGGTTTTTTTTCCAGATCCTGCCACACAGGCATGCAGAAATAATTAAAGGAGGTGTAGGCCGGCCTAGCTACGGGTCGTAGGCTTGACAAAAGGCTTTGTGTCACTAAGCACTGCAAGATTATTGTAGCAAATTGGATTTCGTGAATAGCTAACGAACGCTGAGCATATCAGTATTCATTAGATGATGGTCTGTCATGGACTGTAATGCTGCTGGATTCATCAACGTGGCTGAACATGGGTGCCAGCAGACGAAGCTCCAGGTCAAGGGCTAGGCCTGTCTTATACGGTTTCAATGAAGCAGTGCAGTAAAGAAAGCTACCATCGTTACACGGTAGTATTGGCAGTACTTCTCTACAGGGACTAGACAAGCTGTGTGTGCATTTGCACATCAGCAACTGGTTTATGTTGGACGGGCTTAACTCTTAACCCGAGATCTGCACTTAAAAAATGTACTGCTCCGTCCACGTGTACAAGCTCAACCTGCATACAGACTCCAGAGTTCCAGATGGATAGAGGGGTATAAAGACCCCCAGCGTTGAGCTGTGGAGCAGTGGAACTGTGTTCTCTGGAATGATGGAGCTCCATACAGTACTTTTGTTGATCACCCAACATCCCGCCCACATTAATGCTGTTGTCGTACCTGTGCGTCCCCGAGATAAGAGTCCACATCAGCTCAACTCCCATTTTTCACTGCTGTGACAAGGCACCTGTAAAGCTGCTAATAGGCAGCAGAGATCCTGCTGTTTCACTAAATGGATCAGAACTTTCCAGACTGCGCTGTTGAAAGGAATCTCATTAAAGCGACGTTTTGCACAGGATTAGAGTGGGAGGCTACTGCTGAGAGCCATCATGAGTCGTTCTGGACTGTGACGGCCTCTGATCTACCTGGCTACTTCTGCTCCTCTGTGCTCGAAGAGAGAGAAAGAACAGAACTTCGGAACACAACTTCAGGCCAAAACAGATGGACTCGATACTCCGGCTCCATAATTTAGAAGCTGGAATTCCCAGAGCTTGCTTCAAAAACAAGCTCTGGTCTTGCCTGCGGACGTTCAAAGGGGCACCCATGCCCATCTTAATCCGAACTGAAGTGTCTGAGACTGGCAGGATGCCCAGACCAAAGTAGAACATTATTCTTTGGTGGTCGACTGTCCCCTTAACAGCTGTGGATGCCACTCCTAATATGACGGACAGACTTCACGTCTCTACTCGCAGCCTTTGGTCTCGTCTTCGAGGGATGAGACTCTTTGATTAGTACAGGTTGGTGATGGACATTTGGTGAGTCTACATAAGCGTTTCATTATAAGGGTCATGAATCTTACATAAACAGTTACAGTGTGGTTTGGGACCAGGCCTTCAGCTTATGGGAGGTGACTGTAGCTGTGCGTCCACACCAGAAGCATCGAAGCGACAGCGACAGTGAGAGTCTCAGCAGCGCTCAGTTGCGACTGTGGGTGATGCAAAGTGGGTTGAAGTTCAGCTCTGCTCAACTTTATGCAGATACGTAGTGACAGGAAGAGAGACTGTGTACAGTGTAGCAGTTACAGCATGTTCGCCTGAAGGTTTAGCAACCGACGGTCAGCACGAGGTTCTCAATCATATCCATAATGAATGGAGTTTTGAGAAGGTACAGGATTATTTGTACAAGATTTTTCCCTCCAATAAATGTTCATATTTGTTCAAATGATGACCACCTCCTTGTTTCTACACTCACTGTCCATTCTATCAGGTCCTCTGACCATGCAGGACCCGACAGATCCACCACAGAGCAGATATGATGTGGGTGGTGGGTCATTCTCAGCACTGCAGTCACACTGACGTGGTGGTGGTGTGTCAGTGTGTGTTGCTGGTACGAGTGGAATCAGACACAGCAGTGCTGCTGGAGTGTTTAAACCCCTCAGTGTCACTGCTGGACCAGAGCCAACACAAACTGTGCAGGAACAGATGAGCTTCTGTCTCTGACTTTACATCTACAAGGTGGAGACACTCGGTAGGAGGGTCCCGTAGAGTGGACAGTGAGTGGACACAGTGGACAGTGAGTGGTTTAATATTGTAGTTGATGTTCAGGTTGAAATTCTAGCTGATGTTGTAGTTTAGGTTTCAGCTTTAATGCAAATGTAGAAAGGTCTGTGCAGATTGCAGAATAGTGGTGTCAATCTCGGAATGTAGTACAGTGTGTGTGTGTGTGTGTGTGTGTGTGTGTGTGTGTGTGTGTGTGTGTGTGTGTACAGTTACACAACCAATGGTGACCTATATGCTGCCTGGCTCCATGAATCCACACTCTGCAAGAGCTGGATTGAGAAAAGGAGTATAAATAGGTTGTGCGCACACTTTCTCTATCTGTGCTCAGTCGTTCTCTCGCACTCTCACGCTCTCGCGCTCGCCTCCAGCCCTATCTTTCCTATTAGCCCGTGGCCAGAGCTTATAACCCCTGGGGGCAGCAGAGAAAAGCGCCAGTGGGTGATTAGAATCTTACCTCAGAAAACTTGTTCCACAAGTCGTCCCTCGCCGCATTTCCGTACATGTGCGTCATTAAGTAATCCTGGGGAAAAAAGACGAGGAAAACGGGAAAACAGGCTGTTAATTCAGCAGCACACTGATAAGCAAAGCAGATTTAGAGGACTGGACCGCAGAACAGCCCAGTCGATTGCAGAGCTAATCCTGCCAATTTACAATCAGCGCAAGTGTATGCAAATTGGAACCAGCTGTTAGGGTGTGATTGGCTGTCAGTTCAAGAAGGACAATAAGAAGGCCAATTAGAGCCTCATTATGTTGCCCGGTTTGCATGTCGCTTCGTCGCTTGTGTAGAACGAGAGAGGCAAACAATTGGCAACACTGTTTCAGCGTCTCCGGGTGTGGTGGAGAATGCGGGACGTTAATCTGAACCCAACTTTCCGAACAAATGAACGAGGAACCAATAATAAAGAAGAGCAAACTTTCAGGAAACTTCCTTTATGACCACGTGGGTCCAGTGGGTCCAGTGGGTCCAGTGGGTCCAGTGGCCGTTCCCAAATCACGGCATTGGCAAAGGTATTGGGAGTCACTGTCTACTGTCCAGCAAGGGCTTTCTACTTGTTTTTGGAAAATGTCTGCTGTGAGGTTCTGATTGCATTCAACAACAAGAGCATTAATGATGTTGCATAAAAGATCAGCACCCTACTTTATTCCACAACTCCCAACTGTTCCCCAACAAAAGTACTGGATGGAGCTCCATCATTCTGGAGAACACAGATTCTCTTCTCCACAGCTGAATGCTGGGGGTCTTTATACCCCTCTAGTCCACCTGGTATTAGACAAGGAGACAATGGGGTCATGCACCAGGCTGGAAAAAGAACATTTAGAGGAACTACTGCTGAAGAGTGCAGGAGAAAGATGTTCTACACATGAGAACTTCCCAAAGTTTGGCTTGAAAATTGTGGAGAAAACGCAAATGAAGTTCCTAAAACAAGCCTTGAAGGAAACGAGGTGGAACCCTCTGCGGAAGGGCTGGAGGAATGACATGAATCTCATTTCCAGATCTAGAAATGTAAACTTTTTCAGTGTAGAAGAAAACAAAAATAAGACTTGGGGAAGTAGTGGAGTCTACAAATGAGTTGGAGGAAGAGTTTTGGACGGGGCAAAGACATTCTGAGAGATAAACATTCTTTAACTCTGTGACTTGAAAATAATGAGCTCCCAGTATCCATCTGTGCAAGGCTTCCAATATGCTGCAGTTTCAAGGCACAAACCCCAGAAAGACCTTTGCTTTAAACTCAACACATTTAACCAGTTTCTGTCTTATACACTCATCATCAAAAAATAGCTGCATCCTGAAAAAAATCGACCAACTGCAATGGTGTCATAGCAGACAGTCACAGAGTCGCTCAGAGTCACCTTCAGTCTTCATTACAGTCACTTCAACAGACCAGCGTTACATTAATGAGGTTCTGCAACCAGTGGTTCTACCTCTTCTGAACACACACTCCGGTGCTCTATTCCAACAGGACGACGCTCGTCCACACACTGCTGCCGTCTCAAGATCTCGTCTTAAAGACACAGATACTACGCCTTGGTCGGTCTCATCTCCAGACCTGTCCCTGATTGAAAATGTGTGGATTCTTTTGGACGCTCTATCAACGCTCCACCCCTACCACACCATCTGCAGAACTGAGTGAGAACATTCAAGCTACATGGGATGGATCATCACAGGAACCTCTACACCTCCATGCAGAGACGTCTGGCGTGTTGCGTTAAACCCGACACCATACTGAGAGACACCACGTCTGTATGAGTAGATCAATAAATATTGATCAGATCAGACTACAGTTATCATCAGTTATTGATCCTGATCACCTTCATCTTCCTTCCCAACAGAACTGCAATCCCACACGTCCTTCTGAAGGAAACTGTTTGTGCAGTTGTTGGGCAACCTCAGCGGATCCCACGTCCATCAGCTCTGAATCCCAAATTGTTGTTACACTGTAACTAGGTGGATGCTTTGTTAGGAAATTTGGTTGCTAGGTGCTGTTCCTATGTGGCTGCTAAGGGCTTGCTTTAGTATGGATATGGGGTTGCTAGGTTGTTGCTATGGTGTTGATATGTGCTTATATAGGTGATGTCTTAATAGGTGTAATGTGTAATGATATTTCAGATGGTTGCCATGGTGTTGCTACAAGGTTGCAGAAATGATTCATGGCCCATCTGACAGCACTGTTCACTCTCTCTCTCTGTCTCTACCCCTCCTCCCTCTCTCTCTCTCTCTCTCTCTCTCTCTCTCTCTCTCTGATACTGTATATACACATATGCACACACTTGTACACACACACACACACACACACACACACACACACACACACACACACACACACACACACACACACACACAATTCCTCGATAGCTCTCCGGTGACCGTGAGCAAGAAAGACGTAGACTCTAATCCTTTCCTAAACAAAACACCCCCGTGCTTCCCCTGTTCACTGCAGATCTAAACTCCCTGCTGTTCAGATGCAAATCAGACCACCGCGAATCCCACCCTGAAGAACAGCTGATACACCAACCTTCAAAAGTTTGGGGACACTAATTTACAAATGATTTACCATAGTGATAAACAACGTAACACAGTACTCTTTGGTTCTATTTGTGAATATGAACTTGTGATGTCAGCACCCATCAGTACACACTACAAATTCATACTGGATTAAAATCACTACAGTTATTACTGTCAGACTGTAAAACTACACACTGCAGATTCATACTGGATTAAAATCACTACAGTTATTACTGTCAGACTGTAAAACTACACACTGCAGATTCATACTGGATTAAAATCACAGTTATTACTGTCAGACTGTAAAACTACACACTGCAGATTCATACTGGATTATAATCACACCAATGTTATTACTGTCAGGCTGAAAAACTACAACCTGCAGATTCATACTGGAATACATTTCATCCAGCAATACATACACTGTTTCCATTTCCCATCATTTGAACCAGTATGAAGTTCATAAAATAGTAAGATTAATGAATTATCGTAAATCTGGTTTCAGTCTCACTGGCCACAGTCCGACAGACAGGGATGTCTGGAGAGGCAGCAGATGAACGCTGTGTCTCCTGCCTGACTGCGTCTGTTCTGAGCCACTGAATCTGTACATTTCTCTTCCTCCCTATCTCCTTCTCTCTGGCCAGTTGACCATAGCCCTAAGGCTAAATGACCATGAGGTCCAATCTTGCCCGTGGTCAAGCTGCCAAAGTGTGTTGTTGTTATTTTGACTGTGATGCTTTCTGCTGACTGTAACAGCATGGGGACCAGAGCAAAAATAAACCTGCCCACGTTCAGCCAGATTCAGTCCAGTCCACCAAGGTCACACACACACACACACACACACACACACACACACACACACACACACACACACACACACACACACACACACACACACAAACTCATTTTAAATCTCTGACTTTAGGACCTGAATCATACACACATCTCAAGGTTATCTAAACAGTCTATGAACGGTATATGAGGATGGGGAGGGGAGGGATTTAAAAAGATCTCAGAACAATTAGAAATCAAACGTTCCACTGTCCGGAACATCATTTACAAGTGGAGAACATTTAGAACAACTGCTCACATGAACAGATCAGACACGTAATACAAGTTTAGATCACAAGCAGAACCACAAGATGAGTAAAGAAGATCCAACAATCCTAAATTCTCATCATGGTAGCAGGTAGGTCTCACCACAGGTGTATGAAGGGTG
>CM067501.1:51909954-51924954 GCA_034509495.1 Acestrorhynchus altus | reverse complement strand
TCCCATCACATCCAGATCATAACGTCTATACCATCCCATCACATCCAGATCATAACATCTATACCATCCCATCACACCCAGATCATAACGTCTACACCATCCCATCACATCCAGATCATAATGTCTAAGCTGGACTACTCTGTGTATATTTGCCTCAGAACTGCTGGTTCTCCACCAGGGTCTCCTTCACAAAAGACAGACAGAACATCATCCATAATTCAGAACTCCTCTCCAAAATGAGTTCCTCCAAGCTAATTTACAGGGAAACACACTTCTCTGCTTATGAAAGTCATTTTGAGACAACTGAGCTTCACAGTATTTGCTGAGGAGCAGCAAAAACACACACACACACACACACACACACACACACACACACACACACACACAGACGTGTAGGGGTTCACTAAATCACTATGTATAAGTAGTTTGACCAGAGGAGGAGTGGTTCCCCCTTGTGAGCCTGGTTCCTCCCAAGGTTTCTTCCTCCAGCTCTGAGGGAGCTTTTCCTGTCCTGTCGCCCTTCGGTTTGCTCACTGGGGGTCATTTTCTTATCCTTTGTTCCTGTTTGATAACCTTTTTTTATTTTTTGATTTCTGTAAAGCTGCTCTGTGACATCAGGTATGAAGAGCTCTTTACAAATACATTTAGATTAGATTTAACTGAGCTGATTTTGAATTTTCAGTGATGTTCAGATCAAGGGATTGTAAGGACTACAGTAAAACCTTCAGCTGCACCTCTTCAGGTCTACTGTGGATTTCGAGGTGTGTTGAGAATCATTATCCACCTGTAGAACCATCTTCTTTTCACTTTCTGCTGTTTTTACAGACGCTCTTCTCTTTGCTTTCCAAAATTTGCTGGAATTCCTGTGAAATGTTCGCTGTGCCACTGGCTGCAGCACAACCCAAAAACATGACTGAGCTTAACATTTGAAGAAGGGTTCTTTTATGAAATTCTGTGGCCATTTTTCTTTAAACGTACCTTTGTTGCCAAACAGTTCTATTTAGAACCGGTCCACAGGACGTGTTTCCAAAATCCATCAGGCTTATGGCGAGGGAGCAGGAGAGGTTTTCTTCTGATGAACAGTAGAACAATGTACACCAACTCCAGAGTCTGCTAAATCTTCCTGAAGGTCTTCTGCAGTCAAGGGTTCTGATTTGCTGATCCTGAAAACACTCTGCTATCTTCTTATAGCCTTCTGCTGATTTGTCGGTCTCAACCATTGTCCTTTTCAGAACCCAAGGCTGTTTTCTGGGACAGGTTTAGAGGAGTCTGGGTATTTAAAACCCTCACAGGCTGAGACCTCGGTCAAAGTTATCTGAGTGCTCAAATCTAACAGGGTTCCCATACTTTTGCAGGGTACTCCTTTCCTTTTATCACTCTAAAAATGTTCAAAATCCAAAATACACCTTCGTCTTTAACTTCACGCTTTTTGAAGATCATTTTTCAAAGTGACTGCTGTCCTTTTGACAGTTACAAAGTGGCTTCTGTTCCACGAATGGGTCACGTCCTGACTTATTAGACCCGATCAGGCTAAATAGTGCTTGGGTCCCAGTATTATTATAGCTATATTTTCTGCTTCTTCTGCCTCCATCTTGCCCTATCCCCTGCCTCCTCTATTGTTACACCAACCATCTCCATGTCCACCTTCACTACATCCATATCATAACGTCTATACCATCCCATCACATCCAGATCATCATGTCTATCACATCATTGGAACATCACAAGCGTGAGAGGGATGATCCATTAAGCTGGACTACTCTGTGTATAACTGCCTCAGAACAGCTGGTTCTCCACCCACGTCTCCTTCACAAAAGACAGACAGAACATCATCCATAATTCAGAACTCCTTTCCAAAATGAGTTCCTCCAAGCTAATTTACAGGGAAACACACTTCTCTGCTTATGAAAGTTATTTTCTTTTTCTTCTTCTTCTTCTTCTTCTTCTTCTTCTTCTTCTTCTTCTTCTTCTTCTTCTTCTTCTTCTTCTTCTTTCGGCTGCTCCCTTTAGGGGTCGCCACAGTGGATCATCTTCCTCCATCTTGCCCTATCCCCTGCCTCCTCTACTGTTACACCAACCATCTCCATGTCCACCTTCACTACCTCCATAAACCTTCTCTGAGGTCTTCCTCTTCTTCTTCTTCTTGTTCTTCTTCTTCTTATTATTATTATTATTGTTGTTATATTACTGAGCTTTAATGTTTTTTTGTTCTGGTAACATAGTTTCTGAAACCGTCTAAAGCGGAAACTGAACTAGAAGAGTGAAAGCGAATCAGGCTCTCCGAGCGAACGAGGGTGGATGTGATTGACAGTAAGAACAGCTGCTGGCTCTCCGGCAGAGACACAGGAAATATGGAGAGATGATGGAGGAATGGATTTAACACTGACTGTTTGCTCGCTGCTGTCTTTCATCATGTTTGGAATTGAATGGAGGCCTATCTGTCTATTTCACCTGTATTCAAAACACACCGCTGGGACACACAGCGCTCAGAATCCCATCATCCACTCTCACACAGTCAAGATCGGCCCGAACAAGCAGAGCCTCCCTGTTCCGTCTGTATTGTTCTCTGGAGATAAGTGATCTGAGGGGTGATGGCCTCTGAATGGAGATGATGTACAGACAGAATCCAGGTGTTGAGACGTGACTGCTGTTTTAACCATGCTCTGAACTTCTGTCCACGTTTACAGGTAACACAGAAGCATATCGTAGAGATCGTTATAATCGTATTAGAGTGAAAGGAGGAGTTTATTGGGCAGAACTGTAAAACTGAGAGGAGGCTCTAGGTCCCTGTTGGGACAGAAGATGAGATACCAGTTGGTCCCATAAATACTCATTCCTGGGAATCCCTTGCTGTGTGTGGGAGCATTATCCTGCTGAAAATGCCAGTCGGAAGCCCTGCAATCAGAGGCAACACATGGCACAGGATGTCCTGCACATCGCTGAGCATTAGGTGTTCGATGTCCTGCACTAGTGGTGCCTGACTGTCGTTGGAGATGCTCCCCAGATCATCACACCAGCAGATGGGGCAGTGCGTCGCTCCACAGCAAAGGCAAGGATTAAGAAGTTCACCATAGAGACCTCCGTACTTTCGAACCTGACGTCTTCAGATCACGAACAGGACCTGGATTTGTTTCTAAGGATGATACGGTTCCATTCCGTAGAGGTCCAGTTTTCCCGTTCATAACACCATTGCAAACAAAGGTCGAAATAATACTGAAGGAGGGTGTCCCAATACTTTGTCAAACAATTGTACCATAGATATCCGACAGTGCAGGCGGCCCTGTGAGCCAGCGCATCTGAGCGAGGACTGAATGGAGATCGTCCAAAACAAGCAGAATTTCCTCATGCTGTGAGAGTTTCTGAGCAGAAACCTCGCCAACAGCTGATCCGGGCGTCCGGCCCGTCAGCATTCCTCTGTTGTTTCTGGACTCAGTTAACTCAGCTCGTCTCCAGCCTGGTTTTCATTTGCATCGTCCATCTAGGCAGGGCAGAGTCTGAGAGTGATGGGCTCCTGGGTGGAATAAAAACGCAGACCTGTTATCTCCTCACACTCAGAAACTTTAGAATACTCAGTCTTCATTTATGACTCCCCCCGCCCTCTAACACAGAGCATCCGTCCGTCCGTCCATCCGTCCATCCGTCCACTCCTCTGTACATAAGAACAGAGGAGCAGCTCTGCCCCCAGCCCGCCGCCTGGCTCAGTCAGAACTAATGGAGGTCAAGGAGTCAGCCACAGAGTGACTGCTGCCCACCACACACACACACACACACACACACACACACACACACACATATATGGAGGCAAACTTTAATTATGCAGAAAATTGAGAAGAGAGGGCCAAGGTACAGTGTGTGTGTGTGTGTGTGTGTGTGTCAATGAATGAGTGTGTGTGTGTGTGTGTGTGTGTGTGTGGGTGTGTGTGTGTGTGTGTGTCTGAGGGAAGAGAGAGAGGAGAGAAAGAGAGATGAATTGTGCTACCTGGCTACCATGTTAAGCACTTGATTCATTGCCCATCTTGGCAGCAGTTGTTATTCGCAAAACCTGCCAATAAAACAAATTAAAAATAAAAAAATAAGAAAAACAAAATTGAACAGAGAGAGAGAATGAAGGCGAAGAGAGAACAGAGAGGAAACAGAGAGAGAGAGAACAGAGAACAGAGAGAGAGAACAGAGGTAGAAAAAAAGAGTGACAATAGAGATGGAAATGACAGAAAAGAATTGAATGGAAATGAAGACAGAAAATGAGACATATGAAGAAAGTGATTAAAAAAGAAATAAAGAGATTTGAAAGTGGTGTGATGTTGGGTGTGTGGGGGATGGTGTAATGTTGAGAGGATGATGGGGGGATGGTGTAATGTTGAGGATAGTGTAATGTTGGGGATAGTGAGGATGGTGTAATGTTGAGGATGGTGTAATGTTGGGGATGGTGGGGATGGTGTGTGTTGGGGATGATGGGGGATGGTGTAATGTTGGGGATGGTGGGGGATGGTGTATGTTGGGGATGGTGTAATGTTGAGATGGTGAGGATGGTGTAATGTTGAGAGGATGGTGGGGGATGGTGTAATGTTGGGGATGGTGTAATGTTGGGGAGATGGTGAGGGATGGTGTAATGTTGAGATGGTGTAATGTTGAGGATGGTGTAATGTTGGGGGATGATGGGGATGGTGTAATGTTGGGGATGGTGGGGGATGGTGTAATGTTGGGGGATGGTGTAATGTTGGGGATGGTGAGGGATGGTGTAATGTTGGGGGATGGTGTAATGTTGGGGGATGGTGTAATGTGGTTTATGTAATGTTGGTGTCGGGCAGTGATTGGTGATGGTTAATCCTGGGTGATGAGTGACGTTGGGTAGTTTGGATAATCTTGGTTAATGTTTGGTAATGTTCAGTAAAGTTAGGTAATGTTAGGTAATGCTCTGTAATGTAATGTTGGGTAATGTTGAGTGACATTGGGTAATGTTTGGAAATGTTGAGTGACATTGGGTAATGTTTGGAAATGTTGAGTGATGTTGAGTAATGTTTGGAAATGTTGGTGATGCTGAGTAGTGTTTTACGATGTTGGTGATGTTGAGTAATGTTTGGAAATGTTGGTGACACTGGGTAATGCTGAGTGATGCTGTGTCGTAATGTTGAATGGTTGGGTAATGTTTGGAAATGTTGGTGACGTTGGGTAATGTTTGATGTTAGGTGACGTGCGTTAATGTTTGGAAATGTTGAGTGGCGTTAATGTTTGGAAATGTTAGATGATGTTGGGTAATGTTGGGTGACTGGGTAATGTTTGGAAATGTTGAGTGACGTTGGGTAATGTTTGGAAATGTTGAGTGACGTTGGGTAATGTTTGGAAATGTTGAGTGACATTGGGTAATGTTTGGAAATGTTGAGTGACGTTGGGTAATGTTTGGAAATGTTGAGTGATGTTGGGTAATGTTGGGTGACATTGGGTAATGTTTGGAAATGTTGAGTGACGTTGGGTAATGTTTGGAAATGTTGAGTGACGTTGGGTAATGTTGAGTGGTTGGGTAGTGACGTTGGGTAATGTTGAGTGATGTTGAGTAATGTTGGTGATGATGAGTGTGTTGAGTGATGTTGGGTAATGCTGAGTGGCGTTAGGTAATGTTGGTGATGATGAGTAATGTTGGGTAATGCTGGTGATGTTGGTGATGTTGGTGGTGGGTAATGCTGTGTGATGTTGGTGACGTTGCGTTGTGCTGGTGATGTTGAGTGACGTTGGGTATGCTGAGTGACGTTGGGTAATGTTGAGTGATGTTGGGTAATTTTGGGTAATGTTGAGTGATGTTGGGTAATGTTGAGTGATGTTGGGTATTGAGTGATGCTGGTAATGGGTAATGCTGAGTAATGCTGAGTGATGTTGAGTGATGTTGAGTGACGTTGGGTAATGTTGAGTGATGTTGGGTAACGTTCAGTGACGTTGGGTGATGTTGGGTAATGTTGAGTGATGTTGGGTAATGTTGAGTGATGTTGGGTAATGTTGAGTGATGTTGAGTAATGTTGAGTTATGTTGGGTAATGTTGAGTGATGTTGGGTAATGTTGAGTGATGTTGGGTAATGTTGAGTGATGCTGAGTAATGCTGGGTGATGTTAAGTGATGTTGAGTGATGTTGGGTAATGTTGAGTGATGTTGGGTAATGTTGAGTGACATTGGGTAATGCTGAGTGATGTTGAGTGACGCTGGGTAATGTTGAGTGATGTTGGAGTAATGCTGAGTGATGTTGAGTGATGTTGGGTAATGCTGAGTAATGTTGAGTGAAGTTGGGTAATGTTGAGTGACGTTGGGTAATGTTGGGTAATGCTGGGTAATGTTGAGTGACGTTGGGTAATGTTGAGTGACGTGGGTAATGTTGAGTGGCGTTAAGGTAATGTTGGGGTAATGCTGAGTGATGTTGAGTGACGTTGGGTAATGTTGAGTGACGTTGGGTAATGTTGAGTCACGTTGGGTAATGTTGAGTAGCGTTGGGGTAATGTTGGTAGCGTTGGGTAATGTTGAGTGCTCCTTCAGTGGTTTATAGTTGTGTTAATGTTCCAGGCTGGTTTAGATCCTCTGGATTGTCCTTCTGTGAGTTTGCTCGTGAAGGTTTGATGTCTGAATTCCATGATTCTCACCTCTGACAGGCTGTCAAAGCTGGAGAACGTGCCGAGTTATGGAGCAGAGCCACTAATTTCTCCCTTAAACACACGTCAGCACATATCGGCTCTGTACCACAGACGCGGCTTCAGCTGCGCCGGGCTGGTGGGTGGTGTTCCTTCATGGAAACCGATGTCTGGCTCTCCGGGACCACCGTTATGTAAGCCATTTGAATTTCTGACAAGCTTCAGGGCTTATACCCCGACTGTCAATCAAAACGGAGAACCGGAGAACCACATGAAAAATGACGAGCGGTTTTTAAGGCTTTACATTAGATGTTGGAACATCTAATGCTGTGAGGAGAATTTGATTGCACTCAGCTTGATGATGATTTATTCTGCTACACACACACACACACACACACACACACACACACACACACACACACACACACACACACACACACACCAACATTCCACCAACCAGGGGAAAAGTAAAGTCCTTAGTCATGCTGGCCCAGAAAGAGCCGTTGGGAGTGGGGGAATAGTCCCCTTCAGTCTGAGAGGCCTAAGAGACACTTAGGTGGCCAGCATAAGAGGGCTCCAAGTAGAGACATTGCCAGCCCAGGAAATGTCCCAAATGGGAAGCAGAGACAATCGCCAAGACAATTAACCATCCTGCCCTGATGTATCACCAGCACAGGAAATGCCTCAGCCACGAGACAGACACATGAAGAACACAGGAAATGTCACAATCATGACGTAAAGAGACATGTAGATGTCACAGCAGTGATATTGGGATATTGGCAAGACATAATATGTCCCAACAATGATTTAGAAAAAATCAGCAACCTAGGTAACCTCCCTGCCCTGATGTAGAGACATTACAAGACCGGGGAACATCCCAGCCACAATGCAGAGACACTGCCAGACCAGGAAACCTCCCAGCCACAATGTAGAGACATCACCAGACCAGGAAATCTCCCAGCCACAATGTAGAGACATCACCAGAACAGGAAATCTCCCAGCCACAATGTAGAGACATCACCAGAACAGGAAACCTCCCAGCCACAGTGTAGACACATCACCAGACCAGGAAACCTCCCAGCCACAGTGTAGAGACATCCCCAGACCAGGAAACCTCCCAGCCACAGTGTAGACACATCCCCAGACCAGGAAACCTCCCAGCCACAGTGTAGACACATCCCCAGACCAGGTTGTATCAGCGAGGATCGGTGCTTGATATAGTACAATAATCATAAATGCTAAATTTACTTTCTAATACAGCGATGATTAAGGATCACTGTGTTTAAATACAGCCTCATTGGTTCTCACGGCCTCAAGCAAGGCACATTTTCCACTTTCCCAGCTTTGACTTTTTCAACCCGTCTCCCCCACGAGCAAACAGTTCAAACAGCAATTTAAAAACCTTCAGAGCGAACCATGTGTGAAACCGAACAGATTCATAAACAGAGATAAACCAAAAAAACACAAAAACAAACACACTTTGCGTTACAGTAAAGCGCTTCATGTTTTCGCTTCTCGTTTGAGAATAACTGGACCAAGGGGAATTCGCCAAATCCCGCTGGATTACAGTGGAGGCTCAATGATCCGTAAACAGCAGTCAGATCCCCACCGTCGCTTTCTCGCTCTCTCGTTCCTCCCACATTCTCATTGCGAACGCTGGAGGTAATGAGTTCATACTGCTGAACCAGGTGTGAAGTGCTTTTCTGCATTGCCGCTTCAACACCGTAACCACCACGGCACCATTAGACACATGTACTCCTGATATTCAGTCTGACCTTGGTCTTGTTCATCATCAGTCCCTCAGAAAGCCTTAACTGGACCTGGTCCTCCACATCCACCATCCTTGAGACTGTACAGCTGAGATTGCAGCTCATCTTCTGGAGCCCAGTTTGTGTTAGTCATCCTCTAGACCTTCATCAGGGGTCAGTTTCTGGCCACAGAGCTGGATGGTTGACCACTCACGGACTAGAAGTTTTGAGCATTGATGGCTTCAAAGATGCCTAAATAAATCCGTGTCAATGCTGTAGCCACGGAAACCAAAGTTACTAACAACTCTGACATGATGGTAAATCTGGGCTTTTGCTGATGGAAGCACTCAATCAACCAATCAGCCATTACATTATGGCCACCTACATCTACACTCACTGTCCATGGTGAATGGTCAGGACCCTACAGGAGCAGCTATTACGTGGGTGGTGGGTCATTCTCAGCACTACAGTCACACTGACATGGTGGTGGTGTGTTAGTGTGTGTTACGAGTGTATGAGACACAGCAGTGCTGCTGGAGTGTTTAAACACTGTGTCCACTCACTGTCCACTCTATCAGACACTCCTACCGAGTGTCTCCACCTTGTAGATGTAAAGTCAGAAGCTCATCCTCTAGTCCTTCTTCGGTGCTCACAGGACGCTGTGTTTAAACACTCCAGCAGCACCGCTGCGTCTGATCTACTTGTACCATCGCAACACACACCAACACACCACCACCGTGAGTATACAAAGCCATCATTTGCCTCGAGGTCAGCACCGCGCAACTGTCCACTAGAGGCCTGCAGAAGGTGAGGTGTTTGTTGGAGTTTGGAGAATAAAGGAGTGGCACAAATCCACGTTTAGCAGAATTCAAATACCATATGGCATTTCCCGGAATGATCAGCGCCCTGAACATTCAGAAGCATTAGGAGACTTGGCATCTGCTCGGCGAGGCTGGGCCTGAAGTGGTAACCGTGAGAGAGCAGGACAGGTTTAGAAAGCTGGCCAGTAATTCTCTCTCCATGTCGCTCTGCACGGCTGAACCAGATGGCCAGACCACAGCCATTAGATCACAACAAACACCTGAACAAAGGCAGCCCCTCACTGCCGAGCTCCGAGCATGAAAGAGCGCTCTCCTTCAAAACCACCTCAGCCGAGCTACTGAACGTCAGACGTGTTGGTCTGGAAGGGCTCTGTGTTCCTCCCTCCAAAGGAATCACAGACTTTCGGGAGAAGCAGACGTGGATATTTGATTCCTCAACAGAAGATAAAAGAAGGGGGGATGTTAAAGTGCGGATGGATTTCATGGGATGACTTTCCCACATTCCACTGCTGTGAAGATTAAATTGGTCCAGTTACGTGATCCTCGACAGGACTTCACACATTATATACATTCAAACATACCTTCCAGTGAACTCTCAACCCCTTACTTCACTCATACCCTGGACTGGTCATCCTCACTGGACAGAGGCCTCGGAACCCTCTGAAAGGGCTTCTTTAAGAGCTGTTTCTAATAAAGTGGCCAGTGAGTGAAGCAGAAGGGGGTGTTTCTAATAAAGTGGCCAGTGAGTGAAGCAGAAGGAGGTGTTCCTAATAAAGTGGCCAGTGAGTGAAGCATAAGGGGGTGTTTCTAATAAAGTGGCCAGTGAGTGAAGCAGAAGGGGGTGTTTCCAATAAAATGGCCAGTGAGTGAAGCAGAAGGGGGTGTTTCTAATAAAGTGGCCAGTGATTGAAGCAGAAGGGGGTGTTTCTAATAAAGTGTCCAGTGAGTGAAGCAGAAGGTATTACTGTGTACTCAACAAGTCAGTACCTCCTCTGTAAGCTGATAATCACACCGCGATTGTGACTCTTGGTGGGTGTAAAAATGCAGACACGGTTGTGTTTTCTTCTCAGCACAAGAGAAGCATATGTGCCGGTTACATTAAGTGGATATGGGTTGTGAACTGAGCAGCTGTTGAGGACGCTACATGTTTGCCAGCCTGGCTTCTTCTGCTGACTTCAGAATCAGCTCCATCCCACGGCAGTAGAATCCTCGCTCAACTGTTTAAAGAGGACGTGAGCCACGGAACCGCTCACGGAGGCTGTGAAACACTGACGTGAGAAAGCACAGGTGGGAAAGATGCTGTGCTTCAGCGTGATGATGATGATGATGATGATGATTAAAAAGCAGAATGTATAATTCATACATTTAATTTCCTCATACACATTCATGAGGTGCACCAGTGGACCTTTCAGAAACTAAAGAGCTGGCGAGGTTAAGCAGAAAGACGCAGCAGAAACTTTGTCAGGTGATGGGTTAGAAGGGAAAATGGTGAAGGAATACAAACAACAGAATATTACAAAATAATGGACGGACACGTGCACTGAGCAGCCATAACATTAAACCCTTTCCCGGCTGAACTGAAAAACACCGGTTCCAGTATCTCCTGGACATACAAGTCGGTAACTGAACAGTCAGGTCTTGAAGTTGATGTTGAAGCAGGAAAAATGGAGCCAGACCATGATGTTCTAGATGTCTGACTCAGAACATACCCAAATCATCTGATAGGTCCAGGGGGGTGTTCCCAATATGCAGTGGTCAGTACCTTCCAAAAGTGCTCCAAGGATGGAAAGTCCCACTTCACAACTTACAGGGCTTAAAGGTCTTCAGGGTCCTGTGCCTTGAGGGGTCAAAGGCAGTTGGGGTCACCGGTGGTTAGGATCATTCCATTGACCAGGGGCGTTTCACTTCGTTTTCATGCAATCAAGAGTTGGAGGTGTGTTCAACCAGTACATAGACACCAGTAATCATACATTCAACTGGTAAACTTACACCAGTTAACACGCCCTTACAAAGTACATACATACCAGTAAACACACATTTAACCAGTACAGTTAAGTTCACTGGTAGACCGGCTGATGACTTACATTGAGTCCTCTCTGAAACACAGCTTGTCCCATGACGTTGGCCAGCATTCGGATCAGAGCCGCTCCCTGCGAACACAAACAGACACACACACACTGAATGACCTTCACTTCACGCTTACATACCACGAATTCGTTCACTAATACACACTCGTTCACTCTCATTTGATCTGTAGGTGCAGCCGTGGCCATGGCAACGCCAATCGTTTTCCCCCACATGTTCCAGTTTGTGCACTCTTTTTATGCTGCAAGGCTGCAAACACATTATTTATACTCAGCCAATCACATGGGGCACAGCAGCCACCTGGCAACACATCGATATCCACCTTATGGCCATCTGAAACACCACTCTGCTGTCATAGTAGCAACACCATAACGCCCCTTTTTAACACTATAGCAACCACCTGAAAGAAAATGGCCATAGCAACTATATGGAATGCTTTGTCATCTGAAGTGCCATAGCAACCACCAAGAAACACCTTAGCAACAGCATTAGATATACTTTATTGATCCCTTACTTTATTGATCCCCATGCACCCATAATTAATACCATAGCAACCATTTTAAGGGGAGACAGATAGATTAGACAGTGAGAGACATCAGTGAGGACCACAATATTAATATGGTGAAATCTTCGAACACCTTGACGATCATCTGAAGTACCATAGCAACCATCAAGAAACACCTTAGCAACTCAATAGCACCCCTTATTAACACCATGGCAACACCATGGCAACCACCAAAAGAGGGACAGAACTGATTGATTGATTGATGAAATCATTTTCTGTATTGGATTATTGATCATTAATCCTCCATCATCAGTTATACTGTGTTAAAAACACAGGCTCTGCTGGGTTGTGCCCCAACATCCTCTTCATCCTACAACATCTCAGAGTGTCTCTGAGTGTCTCTGAGTGTGTCTCTGAGTGTGTCTCTGAGTGTGTCACCGAGCAGCAGCAGTGTTATCAGTGTGTATCTGACCGTGCCTCTCGCTCTGGCTGTGGTCAGAGGAGCGCTGTGTCCTCTCAGAGCTGTGTGGTCGTGTTCAGATCATGCAGCGCCAGAGATAAAGCGTCTCACTATCACTGCCTTGAAGCTCACACACTCACACCACCTCAGGGACAAGGGGGACGAGGGGAGCGAGGGACGAGGGGAGACAGGGATCCACAGTTACCAGCCGTCACTACAGAAAATGATAACGGACTTTAATGAATACAGAGCATATTTCTAATGATATTAATGTGAGATTATTAACTCGGACCTGAATGGGTTTTTGGTTCACCCATACGGACAGAGAGAGAGAGAGAGAGAGAGAGAGAGAGAGAGAGAGAGAAAGAGTGTGTGTGTGTGAGAGAGAGAGAGAGAGAGAGAGAGACAGAGTAAAAGAGTGTGTGTGTGTATGTGTGTGAGAGAGAGATACAGAGTCTGAGAAAGCAATAGAGAGAACAATAGAGCAATAAAGAAAAAGAGAGAAAGAGTGATATATAGACACAGAGAGAGAAAGAGACAGAGTGACAGAGAGAAAGAGAGTGATAGACAGAGGTAGAGGGAGTGATAGAGAGAAAGACAGAGACAGTGATAATAGAGTGATAGAGAGAGAGAGAGAGAGAGAGAGAGAGAGAGAGAGAGAGAGAGAGAGAGAGAAAGAGGGTGATTACAAAGATTTAGCCCAGTGTGTTTATTGTGCCACCGTTCTCCCGAGGCCGCCGTCTCACTCTTTTATTCAGTGTTTTTTTCACTCCTCCATATTAAAAACACTCTTTTAATTGAACTATTTTTCTTGTGTATCTGCGGGCGGATACTCCGCACCGAAATTATTTCATTTACAATTCCCCAATGATTAATTCAGAACTCCTTAGAGTGTGAAAAATAGAACATCCTCAGGTGTTCACACACACACACACACACACACACACACACACACACACACACACACACACACACACACACACGCACACGCACACACACACACACACTAACAAAATGAGTTTTAATGAATAAATACTGATAACACAGATGTATTTGCAGATTGTAGACAGAGCTGATACAGCTGTCGTTCCAGTTTACTACACACTGCAGGTCTTCAGTGAAGAACAGAGCAGTGACGGACGACTGTGCTTTCAGTCACGTCCAGAAACGGTATCAACTGGACTACACTGGACCATGATGTGGGATTTCACAAACTACCATGGGACGCCTTCATTTAAACGCATGTCCTGTGGTCAGCAGGGTAAAGCTCGATGGCCCTATGTGACCAACATAGTGGGTACTGGTATCCCATGTGATCACTATGGTGTTGCTTAAGGCTGCGATGGTATCCCAAATGGTAGCTATGACATCCCAGGTGGTTGCTAAGTAGGAGCTCATAGTGATACTAGAAGATTATTATGGTATTTCAGGTGGTTACTATGATGTTGCTTGGAGTTTGTTGTGGTGGTGGATAGATGAGTTCTACTGAGTTACTGGGTATTTATTGTGACATTTCAGGTGGTTGCTATGGTGTTGCTAGGTGATTTTAAGCCAGGTGGTTGCTATTGCTAGATGTGTGCTAGAGTGTTATTAGGAGGTTGCTACTGTATTTCAGGTGGGTGAAACAGTGTTTCTTAGTGGCTGCTGGGATGTTGCTAAGTGGTGGGTAGATGAGTTCTATAGAATTACTAGGTATTTACTGTTGTATTTCAGGTGGTTGCTAGAGTGTTGCTAGGTGGCTGTCATGATGCTTCTTGTTGCTGAGTTATCCCATGTGGTTGCTATGGTGTGGCTAATTGGTGGCTAGATGAGTTCTATAGAGTTACTAAGAATTTACAATGGTACAGTATTTCAGGTCATTGTTATGGTGTTGCTAGGTGGCTGTTAGGGTAGCCCATGGTGGTTGTTGTGGTGTTGCTAAGTGGATTCTAAGTGAAAGAGTTATTGGGTGCTTCCTATGGCATTTCAGGTGGGGGCTATGGTGTTGCACCGGTTGCCAGGGTGTTGATAGGCAGTTGTCGCTGTGCTTCTTAGTGGTTGCTATGGTATCTCAAAAACTTTCTAATGAACCTGATGGTGATGGTGAATCGGAGAAGAGCTGCTCACCTTTTTATACGCAATCCAGTCGAAAACCCTGTCGATATCAGTGGCTTCAAAAACTTCCTGTGAGATCGGATGGGAACTGGCCAGACCATCCAACAGCATCACCTCGTGAAGAACATCAGTAAGGAACCTCTGCTTCTCCTGCAAAACACACACATAGAACAGTGATTCGTATCTGTCTTGAAGACGGCCACTGCAGAGAACCTGTGGTGCAGGGTAGTGGATAACAACAGTGCCTTCCCCACTGCAGAACCGACCACACAGGAGCACTTTGTGGTTCTATAATTCCAGACTGTAGTTCATCTGTTTCTCTGCAGACTTTATTCTCCTCCTTTCACCCTGATCTTCAATGATCAGGACCCCACAGGACCACCACAGAGCAGCTATTATGTGGGTGGTGGGTCGTTCTCAGCACTGCAGTCACACTGACATGGTGGTGGTGTGTTAGTGTGTGTTGCTGGTACGAGTGGATCAGACGCAGCAGTGCTGCTGGAGTGTTTAAACACTGTGTCCACTCACTGTCCACTCTATCAGACACTCCTACCGAGTGTCTCCACCTTGTAGATGTAAAGTCAGAGACAGAAGCTCATCTGTTTCTGCACAGTTTGTGTTGGTTGTCCTCTAGTCCTTCATCAGTGCTCACAGGACGCTGTCGGCTGGAACCAGTGCT
>CM067501.1:51882454-51904954 GCA_034509495.1 Acestrorhynchus altus | reverse complement strand
GTGCTGTAAAATTAGCGCCATTAGAGGAGTCTCCATCTGGCCTGTACGCTCTCATCAGGGTGTTTACATCCAATGATATTTCATTTATAGCCCTGCTTATTGACGTCCACCTCCTCCACGGCCTCCACGGCCAGCACACAGGCTGATCAATCTGGAGCCCAATAGCTTGCTGAGCTCCTCACGACGGTTCCTTGGCTTTCCAGGACTAGCACTTCAGACGTGGCCAATCAAAAGTGAGATTTTAATGAGCTGCTGCATATTAATGACCAGGCCCTTTTTCATGCAACATTAACTAAGACTGAAAATCTCAGAATCGGCGCCAGGGATACCTACAAAACAGAAGGGCTGTTTCAGCAACGGTACTACCCTGGCCAAATGTTTGTGGACACCCCTCCTAACGAATTAATTCAGCAGCTTTTATTTTAGATGTGTAAATGCATGCACACGCTTGATAGAAAAGGACTCTCTGGAGCAGATAAACAAGCATGAATCGATTGGCACCATGTCTAGAGGGTATAAAGTCCTCCAGCACTGAGCTGTGGACCAGTCTGATTATCTTCTCTGGAATGATGGAGCTCCATCAGTGCTTTTGTTGGGGGTGAGTTGGAACTTGGGGATGAGGTTTGGAGGTCTCAAAAAAGAGCACGAGGAAGAAGGACCAAGAATCAAAAAGGGAAACTCTGATAGTGGTTTTCCATGTTCCAGGTTCCAGGTTCCAGTTTCTAGGTTCTAAGTTCTGCTTCCACGTTGGTGAAAAAGGCCCTTGAAAGGAATGGAGGCTCAAACAGGAGCTCATTAACCTCTGGGCTGAGTAGTGCAGTTAGGACAGATTAAACAGAGGGGGTGAGATCATACAGAGCAAGTTCTGAGAGATCTACCTGAATTTGAACCTGAAGCTGATTGGTTGGGACACATGAAGGATGGAAGATCATTTTGAGTAAAAACCAGGATTGAGTTGCAGGTGGAAACGTTTTGTAAGGTAATAGAGAACAATAATGTATATTCCCTCCCACGACTGCAGTGCTATAAATAGAAGCCCAGCATGGTGCCAGACTTGGATTTTGAGAATGCTTGGCTTGGTTTGGTTCCAGTAGTGCAGATAAGATTCTGTTTCCATCCCAGAAGGCAGCAGTGAAGCAGCAGTGAAGGTGGTATTGGATCATGCTGGGTTGGAAGTGAGTTTGGAGAGTGTGTGGGGGAAACATAGCTGCTGGCACAATCCACAGGTTTCCCCACCTGTTCATGAACTCATCCCAGAAGGTTGAATTTTCATATATTTTAATTTATGCCTCAATAGTGTTTGGTAAATATTGGCATCTATAATTATTACCCCACAATGAGAAAGTGAGAAACGTTTGTTTGAAATTTGTTTGCTGATCATCGTTCAGATGTTTCTACAGCTTGATTGGACATGATTTGGAAAGACACACCTGTTTATATAAGGTCTCATAGTAGACAGTGCAGGTCAGAACACAAACCAAGACATGAAGTCTAAGGAACTGTCTGTAGACCTCAGAGACAGGATTGTATGGAGACACAGATCTGGAGATGATACAGAAACAATCCTGCTGCATTGAAGATCTCAGTCATCTGTAAATGGAAGAAATTTGGAACCATCATGACTCTTCATAGAGCTGGCCGTCTTAGTCAGGGAGATTATATATGTATATAGTATGTGTTGGTCGTCCTCTAGTCCTTCATCAGTGCTCACAGGACGTTTCCCCAGGGCGCTGTCGACTGGATATTTCCGGTTGGTGGACTGTTCTCAGTCCAGCAGTGACACTGAGGGGTTTAAACACTCCAGCAGCACTGCTGCCACTGTGGTGGTCTTGTTGGGTCCTGACCACTGAAATCAGTGTGAAAGGAGGATAACACACAGAAGTGGTGTCTCTCAATATGTGCCAGACGTCTCTGCATGGAGTTATAGAGGTTCCTACTGGTGTCCTGTGATGATCCATCCCATGCAGCTTGAATGTTCTCACTCAGTTCTGCAGATGGTGTGGTAGGGGTGGAGGGGGGTCCATGTGTAGCATCCACACATTTTCAATCAGGGACAGGTCTGGAGATGAGACCGACCACGGCGTAGTATCTGCAATCCCACACTTCATTCTGGGTGCAACTATTTGCGAAACACGTTCTTGCTCATGAGTATTGTCCTTCTTCACATGAACAGAAGTGGAGCTGACAGTATCCAGCAAAAAGCAGTCCTCTGCTAGTGGACACTGGGCATTTCATTTCACAAACGTCCTTTAGAAGTTCATTTCTGTGAGCATAACGGGTTCTGGCTTGCATTACTGTACCCCCCTCTCTGTCTCCACCCCCCCCAGGAGTTAGTGGTATCTTCCATATGGGCTATTCTAGCCCCTGTTATCGGTGGGTCGGTGAAGTGTGGCGATCAAAGCTGGGCAGATGTGACAGACACAATCAGCTGCTGAAATGAGCCCAAATGGACCTCTCTGCTTGGGTAACACTGCACAGCCGAGGTGGCAAAGGGCAGATAGGTATAAAATATTGGAACAGGCGGCATGCGAGTGTGTGTGTGTGTGTGTGTGTAAATGTGTTGGGCTGCGGTGGTGGTCAGCAATTCATCCTATGAGCTTATATGGTAAGCCTCACCCAGGGGACCTTCTTAGCATTAACTCTGCTATTGTCCGTCTGTGTTCTGGACACACCTTCCACTCACAGTGCTGGTGACCGGACATCTGAAGAGTTGAGTGCCTCTGAAAGCTCCCTCAAACCAAATGCTAATGAATGCTTATGATGCCCGAGAGTTTGTTTACTTTGGCCCAAATCGGTTAACAACTTTGTGAACCTGGAGCGTTTCCCAGCTGGTTTGGATTGTTTTCGCACGTGGAAAATTCGACACTCAACAAAATGTGTCGCACCAACTCACTTTGCTGATTTGTCGGACCTGTCTGGGCTGGTGCGAGAAGGTAAACTAGAAGAAGGCGGTGTGTTTTCGGGCCAGTGCTGATTTGTGTGGGTTTAATTGGAGCGGTGGTAGAGATGATGATCTGACCGGTATATCTGACCAGTATACCAGTTTAAACTACACCTTAAACTTTGAGCTGTTCAGCTCAAACCCGCCCACTACACCTGATGTTTGGGTCGGCCCGGGGTCACCACAAACTCACAGCTGTATGACTGTACATTACATACTGTATGACTGTATTCTATATACTGTATTATGGGCTTATTATACTGTATGACTGTACGTTATATACTGTATTATGGGCTTATTATACTGTATGACTGTACGTTATATACTGTATTATGGGCTTATTATACTGTATGACTGTACGTTATATACTGTATTATGGGCTTATTATACTGTATGACTGTACGTTATATACTGTATTATGGGCTTATTATACTGTATGACTGTACGTTATATACTGTATTATGGGCTTATTATACTGTATGACTGTACGTTATATACTGTATTATGGGCTTATTATACTGTATGACTGTACGTTATATACTGTATTATGGGCTTATTATACTGTATGACTGTACGTTATATACTGTATTATGGGCTTATTATACTGTATGACTGTACGTTATATACTGTATTATGGGCTTATTATACTGTATGACTGTACGTTATATACTGTATTATGGGCTTATTATACTGTATGACTGTACGTTATATACTGTATTATGGGCTTATTATACTGTATGACTGTACGTTATATACTGTATTATGGGCTTATTATACTGTATGACTGTACGTTATATACTGTATTATGGGCTTATTATACTGTATGACTGTACGTTATATACTGTATTATGGGCTTATTATACTGTATGACTGTACGTTATATACTGTATTATGGGCTTATTATACTGTATGACTGTACGTTATATACTGTATTATGGGCTTATTATACTGTATGACTGTACGTTATATACTGTATTATGAGCTTATTATACTGTATGACTGTACGTTATATACTGTATAAACTGAATGTTTGTTATATACTTGTTATTGAGGTCTATAACTCGGTTATTAATGTTGGGATATGCTTTAAAACCTGCCTTGGCTCCAAAAATGCGAAACTGGGAGCAACCGGACAGGATATCACGACTAAACCTGAGCCAAATTTCCGAACAGAAGAGGCCGAACGCCGGGACACAATCATCACAACTCGTCGTTCGTTCCGAGAGCCGTTGGCCACGACCGAGGCTGAAAACCCTGCGCTGGGTTTTGTTATGCTGATGACCGGCCTACTTACTTATTTTCCTGAGCCCAGCCTGGAGCGCTCGCTCTCCTCCAAATTACTGCATTCAGAGCCTCTCCTACACATGCATGGGCTTTTCCCCCGTCTTGAAACAGTATTATGCTAATTAGAAGCTTGGTTCTGTCTGTACGAGGCAGATTCTGGATGTTTGTCCTCACATAACACACTTTGTCACTTTGCTCCATCCTGATGTTCAGTGAAGGCCGTGTGACACTGTAATAATGCTGGGATGGTTACAGCGAGACTCTACAATCATAATGCCTAGTACTGCCTGCGATGATGCAATGTACCTCATAACAAGTCAACGTCCAACTGCAGTTTATACTCTCACGGTCCCTTTTATCAGCTCCTCTGACCATACAGGAGCACTTGTTGCGCTGGTACGAGTGGATCAGACGCAGCAGTGCTGCTGGAGTGTTTCAACACTGTGTCCACTCACTGTCCACTCTGTTAGACACTCCTACCGAGTGTCTCCACCTTGTAGATGTAAAGTCAGAGACAGAAGCTCATCTGTTTCTGCACAGTTTGTGTTGGTCGTCCTCTAGTCCTTCATCGGTGCTCACAGGACGATGCCCACAGGACGCTGCCGGCTGGACATTTCAGGTTGGTGGACTGTTCTCGGTCCAGCAGTGACACTGAGGGGTTTAAACACTCCAGCAGCACGGTTTTAATTTTATTTTTCAACCTTAAGATTTAAGATTTAAACCTGAACATCTGTGTGCAGAAATGCAGAGGGTGGAAGAAGGCCTGCTGTCCTGAATGTAAGTGTTTACGGAGGAAACGTGAGTGAAATATCTGTGTTATGAATATTTAATGTGGACGCACACACAACATGTAACCACGTCTTCCAGCTCCACACTGTAACACGATAACAAGCCGGTTGCATCAGAGAGCACTGTAAACAGCTCAGGCCAGAATCGAGATACACCTAAACCTCCACGCTGCGCTTGCCTGTTTCCATGACGACGCGGCATCTATTGTGTGCGACAGCTGACATCTGTACAACATAAAAGACGTCGTTTCACGGCTGACCTAATCGCCTGCAATTTGGCACGCCATAAAAAATTTTAAAGCAGCCATAACCGCTCGCCTTGTAAAAATCCAATCAGCGCCCACGTCACATGGTTTGTGTCTGTCGGTGGTAAGCTGTAGGGCCAATCAAATGACCACAGTGGTCCACCTCAAACAAAACTGGCCTATGGACACAAGGGAGGAAGAAAAGATACTCTTCGCTCAACTCCAAAGGCTTCAACAGAAATGGGGTGCGTCCCAATTGTGTCCTATATACTAACACGAAGAGGTTACATACTACCAACAAGAGAGCACACGACTTTGGAGGAGCATCAAGAATCATCATGGCCAGATCAAAAGAACTCTCTGAGGCCTTCAGAAAGAAGGCTGTAGATGCAGGTGAATGTCTGAATGGATTTTAAAAGATCTCAAGTGGAGAACATTTAAAACCACTGCCGTGTCCAGATCATGCTGTCCTAGCAAGTTCGTCTGAAGAGCAGAACGCAAGAAGTGTAAATCATGGTAGCAGGTAGCTGATGTCAAAGTTCAGGATCTACCATCAGAAACAGACCAAACGAGTGAACAAGTTTGGTGACCCACTCATAATAACATCACAATAACCAGTGATGTTCCTCCAGAACCCTGACAGAGTGCGGAAAAAGGAGGTGCTGGTGTTCCTCTGTAACATCTGCTGAAGTGGTCTGAAGGTCCATACCAAACAAGGTAGGGGTGAAAGCACCCTAATCCTTGCGTTTGACCAAATAAATGTTTATTTCAGTTTTTGGAATGTGCTTTGAACATCCAGCTCCAGAAGGATGTAAGTTCTGAGCAGCCAGTCAGATCTCTGCACATGTGTACATTCTCTAAGACTGTTGGAAAAGCATCCCAGGTGGCTCCACGAGAAGCTGCCTGAGAGAACATCCAGAGAGTATAAAGCTGCATCAAGGCTACTTTGAAGAAGGGGGGCTACTTTGAAGAATCTAAAGAAGGTTCTTGAAGGAGATTAACACTTTTTGGTCAGTATATAGGACCATATGTGCTGCTTCAAAGCATTGCAGTGCTTACCGTTATTCTGAAATGTGGAGAAATGAAAGGAAAACCCTGAATTAGTGGAGAAACAGCAGAAAGTGCTTTCAGACAGAGGCTCTGCATCATGTACTGCAAGACCCTGACATTCCTACCATGCTCTGTGGAATCACTCTTTAAGGGTTCTTCAAGCCTGGTTAATCTGAGAGGAGTTAAATATCAATCAGCCATAACATTAAAACCACCAGCCCTAAGTCCGAGACATGGACTCTGAAGATAACGTGTGACCTGTGGTTTTTGGCACCAAGACGTTACAGCAGATCTGTTAATTCCTGTGAATTGTGAGGTAGGACCTCCATGAGCATCAATGAGTCTTGGGTGTCCATGACCCTATTGCTGGTTTCCCTTCCTTGAAGCACTTTTGGTAGGTACTGACCACTGCATACTGGGTTACACCCCACAAGACCTGCCTGATGTTCTGAAGACGCCATATCAACCCCTCAACAGGAGATACTGGAACCAGATCAGTGGTTTTATTGTTATGGCCCACTGGTGTATAGATCCATTATCTTTGCTACAGAACTCTGGAGACTGCGTTCTCCATCAACATCAACTGAGGGAACAGCTTTGGGAGGAATGGCGTTCTACCACTCCGATGGAGTTCCAGAGGCTGTAGATATTCCAAGGTCCCCTGAAGGTGCTCTGATGGCTCAAAAATAAATAAACGTCTATATAAATAATGCACCAAGAAGGAGATGTTGGAATGGACTGAGAGTTGTGTAAGGAAAACTGAACAATTGAACGGAGGTTCTACTTCCCTGCTGGACCTCTGGCCTGAATATAAGATGAGATACGGTTGGTCATGGAGGCGTACAGGTCCCGTACGGCATCTTGCAGCACATTTACCCACAGATGTTGCAGCTGGGCCTGTAGATCCTGCACTCATGTAGGTTGCTAAATCTGGCGTCCAGCTGTTCGATGCCCGATTGGCCATCTGGCCGAGGCATTCGTAGGAAACCCTTGCTGAGAGTGGGAGCATTATCCTGCTGAAAATTCCAGTTGGAAGCCCTGCAAAGATAGGGGACACGTGGCTGCAGGATGTCCTGCACATATTGCTGAGCTGAGTGTCTCCACCAGCACCAGCAGGTGAGGCAGTGTGTCACTCCAGAGCAGCGGCAGTACCCGACTGTGGACGGATTCCAACCTGTAGCAGTTCGGGTATGTATGGTCAGAACGGCACTTCACTGAAATGACCATCCTGCTTCTGATGATGTGCTCCATCTCAAAGTCTGACAGCTGGACCGAATGTCTTTAAGTGTGTCAAAGGGGCCTGTTTAACATCTCTCACCAACAGGTACACTACCCAAAAGTAGCCTCTGAGAGCCTTTTCATAGGGCAGTGGAAGCACTTCTACGTGAACGTGTTTAAATACACCATGAGCAGGTGTGTCCAAAGCTTTGGCTGGTGCGCTCTGCACTGCTTACAGTGTGGCGTGGTGTAATTGGTCTTTGTGGAGCAGCTGCAGAAGCCTGTAGGCCTTCACAGGAGCCAGCAGATAACTGTAATTTGGCTTCATGCTGAGCTTGCCGGGAGTTTCACTGACCACACATATGACGGTCATTCTGACTGACACTGATAAGGATGCAGTCACACAGCTGGAGTCATGTGATTCAATTTCAATGGTTTGCGTGTGTGTGTGTGTGTGTGTGTGTGTGCATGTGTGTGTGCATGTGTGTGTGTGTGTGTGAGAGAGAGAGAGAGAGAGAGAGAGAGAGAGAGAGAGAGAGAGAGAGATGTGAGATGGCGATAAATGGGGCAGAGAGAAAGAGCGAATAAGAGAAAAGAGAGAGAGAGAGAGAGAGAGAGGGGAGTGGTGATAAATGGGACAGAGAGAAAGAGCAAACAAGAGAGAGAGAGAGAGAGAGAGAGAGAGATGGCGATAAATGGGGACACAGAGAGAGAGAGAGAGAGAGAGAGAGAGAGAGTTAAGCGATAAATGGGCAATGATGGGGCAACAAATAAAATAAGGGAGAAAGATGGAAGGGCAAAGAGAGAGAGAGAGAAAGAGAGAGAGAGAGAGGGGGCAGAGAGAGAAAGGCAGAACGTGTGAGAGAGACAGAGACAGAAAGAAAGAGAAGAGAGAGAGAGGCGGGCGGTCGATATTAGGCCAGAAATAGCTCAGTGTTGTCATTCTACTCCAGCAGATCTGTCGGCTGCTGTGTTTAATATGCAACACAGATTAAATCAGAATAAAAAGAGCTGCAGCAGCAGAGCTCAGATTTATTAACCCCGTCATCATGCCATCACCACCTCACCACACACATTTCACACGTAAATAATCTAATCAATATTTTACACCCGCACGAATAAATCTCCCCCGCACTGTGAGCTGTCCAGGGGGCCGGGGGGCTTTACAGTTCGACTCTTTTCCATCACAAGACAAAAGTCGTCTACATGCATAATTCACTTAAAGGAATACGGGAGTCTTTTCTGTCTGCAGTGGGAGGGAGATTACCACGGACACTCACTTCCACACACTGATATTTGATGGTATACGGATGCTGTCACAGCAAAAAGTCTGTCAGTGTAAATGGATTTCATTAAAGGTAATTTGGCAGCATTTCTATTGGTCCATTCGTCACCAATATCTGGAGAAAAGTGAAATCTGGGGAAGCTTAGTGGATAACAGCACGGCCTTCTCTGAGCTGGACTAGAGTTCAATTCTGAATCCTTAACAAATGATGATTTACAGTATCATCATTACAGAATCATTGACAGTGGATACTGAATCATTTATAGTGGATACTGAATCATTTATAGTGGATACTGAATCATTTATGGTAGATACAGAATCATTGATAGTGGATACTGAATCATTTATGGTAGATACAGAATCATTTATAGTGGATACTCAATCATTTATGGTAGATACAGAATCATTTATAGTGGATACTCAATCATTTATGGTAGATACAGAATCATTGACAGTGGATACTGAATCATTTATGGTAGATACAGAATCATTTATAGTGGATACTGAATCATTTATAGTGGATACTGAATCATTTATGGTAGATACAGAATCATTTATAGTGGATACTGAATCATTTTTTGTTGGTACTGAATCATATATGGTAGATGCTGAATCATGTATACAAATTACTGAATCAAAACTAGTAGATTCAGTATCATTCTTAGCAGATAGTGAATCGTTTATTGTAGTTCCTTCCTTACAGCAGCTACTGAATCATTTACAGGACTGTCAGAATCATTTAATGTAAATATTGATTCAGTACTAAATCATTTTTAGTAATCAATGAATTATAGTAGATTCTGTGATTCATTTAGACAGTGAATCATTTGGAGTAGAAACAGAATCAATTATAGTAGACCCTGAATCACTCATGGCAGATACAGAATCATTTTCACAGACACTGAATCATTTATAGAAACTTCTGAATCATGAATGTTTTGCTGTAAATACTAAATTATTTATATTAGTTACTGAATCATTAATAACAGGCAGTGATGTCATAATAGACAGAGAATCATTTACAGACTCATCTGTAGGAGGTACTGAATTGTTTAGAGCAGATAAACTGGTTATACTGGTCATGCTGGTATACCTGCTAAACCAACAGTATCAAATGAGAACACACCCTATACTGATCAAGATCTAAACCGGTCAACCAGCATTGTGTCTGAAGATCTAAAGAATATGAGGACTGTCCGAGGGGTCATCCCAAGGACGCCTACACTCGAGGGTACTGGTCAGGTGGGGTGAACTGGACCTCCAGGTCGTTTGAGACCATTGATATTATGATTAAGACCATAAACAGCTCCTAATAACACCAGACTGAATGTGAAGGAGCAGCAATGCCACACAGACGGCACTCGAATCGTTCCTCATTCACGCATGGATTCCAGTCTGTGAAGGTTTTTTTAGGTCACGCCATGAAATTTTCATTATTTGTGAAAAAATGAAGGAGGGAAAGGAAGGATCTTACCATATTCCACTTGGGAAAGAGGAAGTCTGTGCCCACGTACTCAAAGAAATGAGCGAATCCCTCTTTCAGCCACACGTCTTCCCACCAGACCGGCGTCACCAGGTCTCCAAACCACTGCAAACCAGAGGAAACAGCCCGGGTTCAAACACTTCAGCTGCTCCTGTTCATTACAGTTCTATAAAAAAAGTCATCACAACTTTATCTGCTGCTGATCGTGAAGATTACCGGAATGAAAAAAGGCAGACTTTGATAAACGGAGCTTTTCCCGACCTTCCGAAATACACGACAGTGCCAATCTGTTCTGATTGGACCTTTCTCAACCCTCTCGCTCTCTCTCTGCCTCCTGGTTTCTGTCTCGGAACTCACTGTCTCAACTCTTTCCCTCTTTCTCTCTACCTCTCCACGTCTGTCTCAACACTGTCCCAATCGTCTCCAATCTCTTTCTCTCTGTCTCAACATTTTGTCTCAGCTGCCTGTCTCTGTCTCAACCATCACTCTGTTTCAACTCACTTCTCAGTGTCCCAACACTGTCTCAGTTCTCACTTTCTGTCCCAACACTGTCTCAACTCTGGCTCTGCGCCTCAACACTCAAACGGTCTCAGCCCTACGTCACTCTCGGTCTCGACCGGCTCTCGCTTTCGGTCTCTCACGTTCCGCCTCAAAATTCAGTGTCTCCGCTCTCACTTTCTGCCTCAGGTCTCTTGACCTTGCTTTCTCTGCATCTCGTTTTCTGCACCAGCACGCACTCTCACTCTTTGTCCCCTCCCTCTCTCGTGACAGAAGTGCTTCAGGACCCTCTATTAAAATGATAATAAAGCACTATTTGGAACAACGTTTGTGAAGGTGTGTGACTGTCAGGCTGAGAGCAGCAGACGAGCGTAGAATCTGCTTCATCATCACGTAAACCAGCTAATCACGGCCGACTCACTGCAGGTGAATTTGAATTTAATCAAGTGATCCTGACAGCTCTTCCAAACATACAAATCCAGCCCCTCCGAGCGGCTGCTTTAAAGCCCACCCAGCGTAATGAGAGTATCGATTGTTCCTCGGCCGCGTGAAGCCGCTGCAGGCGCAGGGTTTCTCATGTTGCTGGCAGTGGATTGTTAGTGGAAGAATCAGGGCCTTGTTACTTCTTGCTTTCAGGGTGGACAGATTGCAGCATGCTTTCTATATCCTGGAGTTTGTTTATATTCCCTGATCTCACTAATGCGGCTCTAAACACGTCCTTACTGGACCTGTAAGAGTGAGCGCGAGAGTGAGACGCACCGCGGAGCACACCCGCTGATCGATGAGGAAACAAAGGACTGAGGAGAAACTGGGCGGAAAGTGCAGATCGTATATTTTCGTTCCAGACCGCATTAGCGTTTATAAGCAGGACAGGAGACGTGTTTTATGATCCGGCTTTGATGTATGACGCACTTTCAGGAAAGTAAAAGCAAACAAACAACAAATCCACATTGTTGTCTTTATTAACACAAAACAAACAAACAAACAGGACAACAAACTCAAATAATACAAATATTTGACAGATAATCAGACAGACAGGCATGGATGGATGGATGATGGATGGATGGATGGATGGATGGATGGATGGATGGATGGATGGATGGATGGATGGATGGATGAATGGATGGAAGGAAAGTAGAACATATAGATGGATGGATGGACAGACTGATGGAAGGATAGATAGAGAGGCAGGTATACAGAAAGATGGGAGGGCAGACAGATACACAGGTAGATGGATGGATGGATGGAAGGATGGATGGATGGATGGAGGGATGCATGGGTGGGGGAATGGATGGATGGCTGGATGGATGGAAGAACAGATTGACTGATGGATGGATAGATGGATGGATGGAAGGATGGATGGATGGACGGACGGACAGATGGATGGGCTAAAAACATTGACAGAAAGACATAGAGACACAGATAGACAGATAGGTAGACAGACAAACGGGCAGACAGAGAAATAATATCATTAGACTAATAAATCAGTACTGACAGATTTAATAACAGCACAATGTAAACTACCCCGTCTGCACCCACAGACCCTCCTCCTACACCGGGGCAGGGATTCATACGAGGAGGTGTAGTTACAGTGAAAGCGAGCTGATGTCACGGGGCCGAGAGAAGAGCAGGGCTGAGCGTTTCTCAGAGTAGTTAAAGGCAAACGAGCTGCTGTTTCGTTTGATTTGTGCTCTTGAACGTGGGCCGGAGGATCCGAAAGGCTGCGGTGTTTGATCGCCCGGCGCATTGTTGAACGCTTTCTTTCATGTAGCCAAATACCTTCGTCCTTCAAATCCAAAAAGCACAAACAAGGCAGTTCTAACAAATCACCCCCGCACCGGGTTCCAGGAGAACGGCGGCGAAACAAAAGGCAGCGGAGAGCCGAGAGTTGGACGAGGCTTTTCTGAACTATGATTAATAGCGGCTCAGACAGTCGATAACAAGCAGCGGCACAAACGCAGCTAATTTCTCCTTTTAACGGCATGTTTCTCCGGGCGCTCGGCCAAGGGACGCGCAGCGAGGCGGGGGACGGCTATCCGCAGAACGTCCAGTGACCTCACCCTCATTCTACACCAGCAGCCAAAAGTTTGGGTACCCCTTTACATGATCATAAAACGCTCTTTTCTCTCATCCCTTCTTCTTTAATCCCCGATTCCATTCTGCATCCTGTACTGGACTGTGACCAGTTTACACCTAGAACCTCAACAACAGTCATCAGTGGGACCAGGGCTCAACAGGCCTGCCATGCCATCTACAGCAGATGTCTCTGTGCAGAGTGCAGGCTCTAGGCCAGGTTCTATATGGTCGTGAAAATGGGTTCTATATGTTACTAAAATGTTTCTATTTGCGACTGTAGAGGGATTCTACATTGGACTGAGCCAACAGGTTCTATAAGCTACTAAAAAGGGTTCTGTATGTTACTGGAAGTGAGTTCCAAATGCAACTAGAAATAGGTTCTATATAGTATTTTAAAACTGGTTCTATATGGTACTAAAAAGGGTCATATATTGTACTGAAAATGGGTTCTACACGCAACTGAAAACTTTCTATAAAAATTTGCTACTAGAAATGGGTTCTATGTGCCACTAAAATAGGTTCTATATGCTACAGAACATAGGTTCCATATAGTACTGAAAATAGGTTATATATGCTACTGAAAAATTATATAGGGTACAGGTACAGGATAAAGGTTCTAAATGGTACTGTAAAAAGGTTCTATATGCCACTGCAAAAAGGTTATATATGGTACTGGTCAAAGGTTCTATATGGTACTGCAAAAAGGTTCTATATGCTACTGCAAAAAGGTTCTATATGGTACTGGAAAAAATGGAAAATTGGAAACATTTTAACACACACACACACACACACACACACACACACACACACACACACACACACACACACACACACACACACACACACATTCTCTAATGTATACTGTACGAGGCTGTGTTGTAGATGAAAGAGTGTTTGTGAGTCTTTGCTCTGAGAACTGTGCCAACTGTGCCCATGTCAGCTCTGGATGAAAGAGAGCATCTCTACAGAGGAGACTGTGTGTGTGTGTTTGTGTGTGTGTGTGTTTGTGTGTGTGTGTGTGTGTTTGTGTGTGTGTAGAACAAATCTCACTGGAGCAACACACTGAAACTGACCTGTCTTATATATATAAATAGAAGACTGTTAAGAGGTTATTATATAGGAATTCCTATGTGTATATATCTATAGTCAACATCACGCAAGAACCTTGCAGACAAGCCATCCTGGCCCAGATGCAGCAGAACAGACCCAAAGCATGATGCTACCACCACCATGTTTCACAGGTAGAATAAGGTTGTCATGTTTTCCTTTGTCCAAACATAACGCTTCACATTTTGGTCTCATCCATTCAAAAAACATTGTTCTGTCTTCTGGATTGTCCATGTGATCTTTATCAAAGTGCAGACGGGCAGCAATGGTGGACTCATGAACATTAACATTAGTCAACATGAGAAAGACCTTTAATTGTTTAGAAGTTCCCTTGTGAGTTGGTGGTACGAGTGGATCAGACACAGCAGTGCTGCTGGAGTGTTTAAACCCCTCAGTGTCACTGCTGGACCGAGAACAGTCCACCAACCAGAAATGTCCAGCCGACAGTGTCCCGTGAGCAGCGTCCTGTGAGCACTGATGAAGGACTAGAGGACGACCAACACAAACTGTGCACAAACAGATGAGCTTCTGTCTCTGACTTTACATCTACAAGGTGGAGACACTCGGTAGGAGTGTCTAATAGAGTGGACAGTGAGTGGACACAGTGTTTAAACACTCCAGCAGCACTGCTGCGTCTGATCCACTCGTACCAGCAACACACACTAACACACCACCACTGTTCTGCTCCTGATTCTAATTTTACAAGTGAATGTCTGCTGTTTACCATCGGAAGTCAGAGTCCAAGAGAACGAAACTGACCGCGCTCTATTCAGTCGGAACCGGGGAACCGGTGCTTTCCGAGAGCTGATGTAATGGCGGCCCTAACGGGGTCGGGTGATTGACTGCTCCAAACTGGGAGGGAAAAATCGGCATCAACGATGTTCATGGGGTGTCCTACCTTTTTGAACGACTGTAAAACAACACCATCATCTCCTGAGTGCTTAGACGGTGTTGTTTCAGAACCGTCACTCTCACTGAACGGAACCCATAGAGCTGAACTTTACTCACAGCAAGAGTCCGCCATGGAGCTGCCAGCTTTCTGTTCACCTCCTCTGAACCACCCTGACGCCACACAGCGCTCGGGTAACCCGCCTGCGATCGGCACGGCTTTTTGTTTTGAAAAGGTGAATAAACTGGAAGACTTTACGTCAAAAAAAAAGGAATTTTAATTTGGTTTTGGATGTCTCTGTTTCCGTCTCCCCCCACGTCAGGCCTCTCTCCCTGGCAGGGTGCTGACTGTTGCAGTCCGAGAGCTCAACACCCCTCTTCAGAATCTATTAACTGGGCTGCCATTAAATCAATATTAATAGCCTGCTGCACATTACTGCCCATCCAGCTGCAGTGTGCCTGAGTTATATGTGGGCTGTGATGGGGCGGCAGTGCCTGCAGGCGATGGATGCAAACACACGCTTCGTTTTACTTAAACAATAACAGCATCCATCCTCGCAAAACAGACAGCACCCAGCAGAGCTGGGCTCATCAGAGCGCCATCGATTTCTGGACACACTGTACAAACACACTACAGCAGAAAAGGCCGGAGTGAACACCTTCCCTACAACAATGCCTGCAGTTAAGACGCTAGAAATGTACCAGAACAGCTTTCCAGCACACCATACGTCCAAACACGTATACTTTAGGTTGCACCCATTGCTGACACAGATGTGCAAATGCACACACACCTTGCATAGTCCGTGTAGACTCTCATGCCTCATGCCAGGTGGGCTACAGGGGTACAAAGCCCCCCCAGCAGTGAGCCGTGGAGCAGAACTGTGATCTCTGGTATATATCATGGCCAAACAAAGCCTTGTATCTCCATTTTTGCAGTTTTTCACTTTTCTGAACAGCCTGAATCTGTCCTTTGATCATTATGACGAATGGACCAATAGAAATGCTCCAAATGACTTGGAATTTAATCTTTTTACACTGACTTCCATTGATGGTTCAGAAGGATCCTGTAAAGTTAGCAGATATGAGGTTTTTTTTTGTGAGGCCGTGAAAATACATGCAGTAAACACAGTGTCGTTGTTGTTTTGTGTAATGTTAACCTGTTACCCCTCGCTGTGCTGGGGAAGGCGGTCGAGAGGCCGATTAAACACTCCGCAAACCCAGTCTGCGTCTGGCAGCGGTGCTACGCGGTGGGATTACGGAGTAGAACGGCAGATTTGGGCACGGCATCAAAGGAATCAGGAACGTTTAGGAGGATTATAAGGTTTCAGCTGGATTCCTGAGTCAGTGGATGCACGATAACCTACAGAAGAACAATGCAGAACGACGCTTAATGAGGATCTTGTGCTTTTAATCCTTGGAGATTATGCTGAATTTTTATTTTTGAAGTTGCTACCGTCCAATAAATCTCACGTTCCATGTGATGCAGAATACATCGTCACTGTCAGGCAAGCGATCTCGTAAATCCAAGACAAGAAGGTTACAGGAGAAAGAAAAAAAAGGGTTTTCAGTCCAGAAAGAATTCTGTTCCAAGTTTTTTGGAGCATTTCTATTGCTCATGAAATTCACATTGTGCTCATTAAGGAGAAAAGTGGGAAAATCCAAAGGTCTTCTAAATAGTTCAAGCTGTTCTAATGCGTCCTAATTATCCTGACTCATTGGGAACAGCTGTGTTAATCAACTCAACAGGTGAAAATCAGCAGCCCTCTGCAGTTGGTTGGTGGACTGTCATGGCAAACAAACTCACTAAGGAACAGCAGCTGCACATTGTTGCTTCTCACAAGTCAGGAAAGGACGATAAGGTCATATCTAAATGTCACATCAAGTTACAGTGTTATTACAAAACACAAGACGTTCCAGATTGTGGAAAATCCCAGAGGACCTGGTCGGAAGCCAAAAGTGACACCTGTGCTGGTGAGATAGGTGCACAACAATCAAAGGATCACCACCAAAGCTATCCTGGTGAATCTGGATTCTGGTGGTAACATCTCAAGGCAGAACGTCAAACAGACACTACACACTGCTGGGTTCCATGGACGCAAACCAAGGAAAAGGCTCCTCTGGACAAAGAAGAAGACATCTAGTCCACTGTCAAACAGTGTTTAAACACTGTGTCCACTCACTGTCCACTCTATTAGACACTCCTACCGAGTGTCTCCACCTTGTAGAAGTAAAGTCAGAGACAGAAGCTCATCTGTTTCTGCAAGGTTGGTGTCAAGCCTCAAGTCCTACCTCAGGCATGGGCTCTGAGGGAGTTTCCTACTCTGACCCATGTGGGCTTCTCAAATGGGCCCCATCATTGGACAGCCAAACTTAACATCTCATGGGTCCCACCTAGGACCCAATGTGCAGCTGACAACCCAGATGGGGCCTGCGTTGAACCTCTGCTGTCCATATGTGGGGCATCCATGCATGGAACTCGAGGACAATACTTTCTGGTTCCCAGTTGGGCCACCCATACAGGACTCCCATGAGCATGTACCCTGGGATAGGTGATGGTATACTGGTGAGGGGTATGGAGGGTGGTTGACTGCTCGTTCCTTTATTGTGGAAAATGGGCCTATTCTTGACACACATCCTCTCCAGAATCAAGACAGAAGCTGGTCAGAAATGTTTCGAAGGCTTAAACAAAAGCGTCACTTTACATTGTTTTGCCGAAAGTGTTCGTCTGAGAGAAAACGGTTCTACTGGAAAGCGTGACCTGTGATATCTGGAGTGTAGGATCAGTTACACAGTGCACACTGGAGAGCTGGGGAGTGCTCATTCCTGTCACAACAAACCAGATTACACACATTTACACAACACAAAGTGACAACCGTCCAACACCGAACACGTAGGTGCGAAAGTGCCGTAAGAATCGACACCAGTGAAGAACACCTTCATTAAAAACGTCAGCCTTTGTTATGACAGTCGAGACGAATTTGTGCCACTTACGGCTCAGACGTGGGCCTTGTTTGGGCTAAAAACGCATTGGTTTCCATTCTGTCCGGTTTTGAACAGTAGGGTGTTGGGAATTTCAGTAATTATATGAATTTGAGGAAGGAAGTACGTCTTCCACGCTTGTCAGACTGGTGTGTGTGTGTGTTTATATGCCGCTGACACAGTGTTAATAACAAATGACATTCTCTCCTCCATTTCTAACATTTGGAGAAAGACGGTGAGATGTCTCCAGCTTTGTCTGATGGCTTCTAATGCCGTCTCCCGGCAGAGTGACAGTTGTTTATTCCATTTCAATTTGACCACTGCTTCTGGCAGAACGCCTTTGTTGACGGAAATGTGACAGGTAAACACTGGCTCTGAATCAGGAATGTGCAGACGCTGTTTTGTCATTGATTTTGTGTTAGAAGTGTAGGATACGGGTCCCAAGCAGCGCAAGACTCCACTCAATAAAGTACAAACAACGATAAATAAAAAGTAACAGCAAAAGACAAACAGGAGAAAATAAGCCTGCGACAAACAACTATTTTGAAATACCGACTGTGGATTACGAATCACTCAATTACAAAATAACTCAGGAATATAATAAACAATATTAATTCACTGTTTTAACGAGTTTCCTGCTGAAAAGTCTCTCTTTTAAACCAAGCAGGTAGGTTTAGGTATTTTTTTGGACTATGTTTGTATTAGTGACTTTTATTTGTATTCATTTGAATAAGTGACTTTTATTTTGACACCTATTTGAAGTAGTGACTTTTATTTTGATGTGGCCAATTTGCATGAATGACCTTTCATTTTGACATTGTCTGTTTCTTTAATTGTATGAGCAACCCTTATTTTGAAACTGCTTCTTGGTTGATATTAGTGACTTTTATTATGAAAGGGCAGTTTGCTCATTTGTATTGATGACTTTTACTGTGCATTCTTGTGCTCCGTGTTTTGATGATACGGGTTGAAACTGACTGAAATATGAACGGAAGTTCTTCATACGCCCTCATAACAGTCAACACGGCAACACTCCAGCTTTTCAACAAAAAGAGCCAATCAGCTCGCTGATCCACCATCCGTCAGAAACAGGCGATCCGGTTGATGGTTACGTTGCAAGTGGAGGATAATTGGTGATATTGTAGCTCGATCGTCTGCGATTCACGTGCATCCTGATTCATTCCTATTTAGCAGGAGAAACTCGTGATCACATCGTCAACTCGACGACGATCAAATTAAAGTCGATTTGCTGTTGCAGCCGTAAAAACAGACAGACAGGTCTGAACCGTCCTTGATCACCAACAGGAGCACTGCAGTAATCCAGGCCTGAAGACACAAAGCATAAGTTTCTCAGTAAGAATTATACACTATGTGGACAAAAGTATTGGGACACCTGCTCATTCACTCATACTGTTCATTTTTTTCTGAAATCAAGGGTTAAAAGAGTCGATCCTGCTTTTGTGACAAAAGATCTTACAAACCAAACATCTGACATTCTTCTGAGGTGATTTTTGTTTTCAGAGTTAAGCTACGTGTGAGAAATTGATTTCATCAGAGTAATAAAAGCCAAGGGTTCCTTCTCAGGAGCTGAATTCCAGGAATTCCAGGATCTGTCCGGAAGAACGGAATGAAAGTAAGACATCGTAATTAGAACACTCTCCAGACCACATATCATGAACTTCCACTTCATCTCTTGACCCCAGCTCTCTGGCTGATCTCCCTCTGATCTCAGTCAGACCCTCATCACATCAAAAGATGGCACACGCATGAGACGTACGGGGATGAAAGTGCACTGGCCGCTACGATGATTCCCAGAGTGACCAGCCTCAGCGCCTGATGTTGTGGCCAAGCATCTTCAACCCACGGGCTGACTCTAAATATCACGAAGCATTCAGCTACTTTAAGTTGCACCCATTGCTAACACAGAGGTGCAAATGCACACACAGCCTGTCTAGTCCCTGTAGAGAAGTACTGCCAATAGAATAGGACTCTATTCCAATTCCAGTGTTTGAATATTCAGTGTTCTTTAAAGGCCTGTACTAAATACAATGATATTATCATAACCATTGTATCAGTGATTTCTGGGACAAACAATCGTCCACCCCAGTAGAGATTGTCCATCCTCCAACATCCTGGCCCCACTCTGGTTGCTAAATGCAAACCCTCACAGAAACACTCCAGAATCTGGACAGCAGGATACAGTGAAACAGTGAATGAGCAGGTGTCCCAATACTTTAGTCCACAGAGTGTAATCGAAGCTACGTGTCCTCGAGCTTTTGATGAGGAGCAGTGCTGTGTTTGGAAGGCGTTCCAAGTAACAGGGTACAAAAAAAGGCTCCAGCACAAAGGGGAACCTGTTGGCTGCTGCTTTATCTGCTCATCTACAGAAGCTCCAGCAGAAGATTTAACAGGAAGGAAGAAGAAAAAAGGCAGAAACAGATGAGGCGGTAGGTAAAAACACACGGCCACGCAGTGGTGCAGCACAGCAGTCATCCATAAGACATCTAATCCTATCATGTTTAGATCGGGCCTGCAGGGAGAAAGCCGAGCCATTAATAACGGCTTTATGAGGAGCCCAGGAGTGCCCTGTTATTGTGACTGCTTCAGTAATTACCCCCGTGTTTGTCTCGGCGGGAACGGAGCTGAGAAAACGGCTTTTCCCTCAACGACCGGTCTGCCTTAATAATGCTTCTTCATTAAATAACTGTATTTAATGAGCCCTGAGAGTTCCCTGTTTGAAGTGAAAAGAGGATGTTTTGATTATCAGCGCGGCTCGGCTGATTAATAAGAGTTTGATTAAGACGAACGAAGTTTACGCCGGTCAGACGAGGCCGGTCAGGACAAGTTCGATTCAGACTCGATTCATACCTGCAGATGCTGGTCGTCTGACCGGCTTAAACGTCCCTCGTCTTAATCAACGCCGACTCCAGCGATTCATTTTGTCACTTTAATCAATGAAACAGCATTAATACACCGTCAATGTCCTGTAGGTACTGAAGAGATCCACAATAAAAACAAACAAACAAACAAACAAACAAATAAAATACATACAGTGTCCAATTCCACCTTAAACTAGAGAAGCTGAACATTCCCACAATATGCCTTCTATGTGTACTCTGTGCATCACACACACACACACACACACACACACACACACACACACTGCAGGAAAGCCCCGTCGCGGTCGCTGCACACTGTCTGAGGGTATCCGTGTTTCTATTTTTCCGTTCTGACACACATTCCGGAGCGCGTGCTGGAGCAGGTGTGTTACAGCAGGTAGAACACTGCGGCGTGCTCTGTGGAGAACCTCCTCAAACCTTCAGACGCTGGTTTCTCCTGGGACACCAGCAGCTCACACAGCCTACATACAGTAATATGGGCCGGTTTCATGTCTGAGTTGCCAGAATCTCTGCCATTCAGACGTGCAGTTCCGGTCACCACACGAGACCTCCAAGATCACAGAGCGTGCTTCCGGATCCGAGATCCTGCACCAGTGACGGCGTTCGTGTGTTGGCAGGAACTGCACGTTTGAATGGTTGGCTGTGTTCAGAGGAATCCTGTCATTTCTGGGCTCATGCTGCAGTGGCGTGGGGGCTCACGCTGCCCTGGCGTGGGGGCTCACGCTGCCCTGTGTGGGAGCTCACGCTGCCCTGGCGTGGGGGCTCACGCTGCCCTGGTGTGGGACCTCATGCTGCACTGGCGTGGGAGCTCACGCTGCACTGGTGTGGGACCTCACGCTGCCCTGGTGTGGGACCTCATGCTGCCCTGTGTGGGAGCTCACGCTGCACTGGCGTGGGACCTCATGCTGCCCTGGTGTGGGACCTCATGCTGCCCTGTGTGGGAGCTCACGCTGCCCTGGTGTGGGACCTCATGCTGCCCTGTGTGGGAGCTCACGCTGCCCTGGCGTGGGGGCTCACGCTGCCCTGGTGTGGGACCTCATGCTGCACTGGCGTGGGAGCTCACGCTGCACTGGCGTGGGACCTCATGCTGCCCTGGTGTGGGACATCATGCTGCCCTGGTGTGGGACATCATGCTGCCCTGGTGTGGGACCTCATGCTGCCCTGGTGTGGGACCTCACGCTGCCCTGGTGTGGGACCTCACGCTGCCCTGGTGTGGGAGCTCACGCTGCACTGGCGTGGGAGCTCACGCTGCACTGGCGTGGGAGCTCACGCTGCACGTGAAGGATGTGGTGTGTTGGCCACACTGGGGCCTAACATTCATTGCAATCTGGGAAGTGTTGAAGATTTTCACGTATCTGTGGTCACGGTAGGAGGCTGATGAAAGAACGCAGAGGCACCAGTGATGTCACTGGAGGTCCTGTTGATAAAATATGACATATTCATGGGGAGAAAAGTGGTCGTGATGTTGAAAAATCGTCTTGTGAGACGCACTGCGAGACAAGTGACCGAAATCTGATCCTCCGACTGCTCACTCGCTGCTTCCCCTCTTACGCTGCACTAATCGAAGATGATCGAAGCAGGAACAAATCCAGATGATCTGCCTTTAACTGCTTTACCTTTACGATTTAAGATGATGCATCAGTTTGTGCATAATAATAAAATAATAATAATAATAATAATAATAATAATAATAATAATAATAATAACATAATCATAAATAATAATAATAATAATAATAAAATAATAATAATAATAATA
>CM067501.1:51785718-51852520 GCA_034509495.1 Acestrorhynchus altus | reverse complement strand
CCCTCCATCCATCCATCCATCCATCCATCCATCCATCCATCCATCCTTTAATCCATCCATCAACCCCTCCATCCATCCATCCATCCATCCATCCATCTCCGTACTATCCTGTACCCTATTTCACACTGTTACACCACGTACCAGTAACATAGTCCTTATTTTTACACCAATGTCCAGTAACAGTCCATATTGTTACACCCCTCACTTGTAACACACTCTATACTGTTACACCACTGGCCTGTAACATGCTATCAAACTACTGAGCTGTAACACATTCCATGTTCTTACATCCCTCACTTGAAACACACTCCTCGACGTTCCGGTCGTGTGTGTTTAGTTATGTCACCTCCATCTCTCAGTATAGTGTTGAAGGTGTGTCCTAATCTTGTTGGTAGGCGTTTACGTTCATACCTGTAACGCTTATTGAATTCAACGGCGAGAGAGTCCAGGAGATGCTCGTTAGGATCAGGGAGAACGAGATAGTCGAGAGTCATTAAGCAGGGAAAGAGTTCATTTCCGGGGCTGGTGGGAAGTGACAGACAGAAAAAAGGAAAAGTCAGGGACCCTCGAGGAAAAGCCCCCAATGGCAATGAGTGCTAACTGATCAGCGGGGACGGTGGAGGTCACGGCGGTTCAGATGGTAATGGAGGGACGTGACTGAGCACGGTTACGGAAGTCGCTGTTTTAATGATGATTTTTACTGGAAGTGATGCGTCGTGTGTGTGAACGGGGACCGACTTAGTGCTGTAATGTTAAGTGGTGCCTGTGGAGAGTAGAAGTCAATTAGTGCACATTTTAGAGCAACGTAGTGTGTGTGTGTGTGTGTGTGTGTGTGTGTGTGTGTGTGTGTGTGTGTGTGTGTGTGTGTGTGTGTGTGTGTGTGTGTCTGAGGGTTTCTTTACTCAGCCCTCATTAAGCAGACTCCATAATTGTAAGACATGAACTGCATAAGACAGAAGGAAACTATATATAACAATTAACTTTATTTATCTTCTTTTTTTACGGCAGAAAACACAGAATCTCTCCCGTCTGCATATAATTGGCTCTAAAACTCCAGTAAAGAGGCACATTTTCACTTTGCTCAAAAAAATAAAACCTTTTTTCACCTCTACTGGAACTCCTCCAGTGTTTTGGTCACAGTGTCCCGGGAAAAATGCTTTTTCCGGGACACATTTTCCCAAATTTTCCAGATTTTCATGTGGTTCTGCTTCTGGGTTGCGATGATAAGGCGCACCAGTCCGAAGGACACTCTTTTCCTTCTTCCTCTTTCTTCTGCTGCATCTTCTTCTGGGGTTCTGCTGTTAACTCATCACGCAGTGATGTCCCCGAGATATTGTTTCAACTCTATTATGTTCAGTTTGTACACACAGACTTTCTCCACCAAAAGAACTCTGGTTCTTGAACTGGTTCTGTTCGACCTTGGTGTTTTGTAGTGAAACATCCCGCATTTACACCAGTTTTAGTGGAACCGAAGATACGTCACAGAATTTGTCATCAACAGAGGGGCTGCACAGGGTCAGCAAATGGACGTGAGGAGATGGAAGCGCGTATAGATGACCTGCGAGCATTTGTTCTGTTACAGATGTTCTTTTTTCTCCAAGAACCAAACATGGATCAAACATGGATCAACATTTGGTGATAACAAGATGTAGAAGATGACACTGTACGAGACGGATGGTATGTCATTGATCCTGTACAACTAGACACGCCCACAGCGGTTCCAGCTGAAACACCTACTAATCTTTGGTTCCTGCTGCGAATGGAACCCGTTCCACATTAGTGGAAAAGGGCCCATAGTGACAAAATTTGTGGGCACTCCTAAGTCCACAAAGTGCCATGATGACCACCATAGCAATTACACAGTAGCTGTCTAGCAGCACCTAAGCAACCATTAAGCAACACCATAGCAATCACCTTGGACAGCAATATCATGCCTCAAGCAGTCTTAGTAAGACCATGGAATCCACCTGGGATACCATAGCAATGGCCTAGCAGCTGCCTACAGAAACCTGCCCAACCACACTATAGCACACATACAGCACCATAACACCATTGCAACTACCTAGAAAGACCAAAGCAACCACACAACAATGATTAATCAATACCACAGCAAATAACTGGGAAACTGTAGCAACCAGACGACATCCTAGCAACCACACACTCCATAGCACCCACCTAACAATACCATAGCAACCACCTGAAATACCAAAGCAACTACATTGCAACAAGTAAACAACTGTCTCCATACCAATGACCTAGCGACACCATAGCAACCACCTGGAATACAGTAGAAACCATTTCACCCTAATGGCCACATAGCAGCAAAATAGCCACCCCATGCAATTCCATAGTGACCACTAAGCAATAGTTAAACAACTATAAACAAAATGAATCCATTCTAATCACCTAGCGAAACCATAGCAACCACGTGGAATACCATAGCAACCTCTCTAATGACCATGCTGTCTGGAAATGAAGACCACTTCATCTTCGTTACGGAAAAACACGTCTATCGTTATGATCTTAAACACATTATCTCCGATATGAGCACATGATTGTCATCTCTATTAATCTCAGCTCAATTAATTCAGATAATTGGAAACAGATGCTGGAACACGCTGCTGAACAATCTGACAAGTGTCATCACACACACAACCACACGTCCAGGAGTGACCGACGTCAGGGACCAGACTTCTGCAAAATCGCTCCAAAAGAAGGTCATACAATTCACCATGAAGAAACAGAATAGCCTGCAGATCCCTGGAATAACTCCACGGAATCTACAGGCTGCGGACAGTAACACACACACACACACACACACACACACACACACACACACACACACACACACACACACACCAAGGATATTATTTCTGACCTCATCTTCAGAAAAAACAGCAATTCTGAGCTGATGAAGGAAACCAGACTCTCAGAATCATTGTTAATGTCCTGAAGCAGGACCCTCAACACAGGTGCTGATACACGTTCAGCATTGATGATATCAGACCACAAAAGGATTGATATGGTTTCTATTCAAGCCAGATCATATCAGACAGGCTGGTTGACCAGTATCACCAGCAAGACCAAGCTGGTGGACCAGCACAACCAAGCTGTTTGATCAGTATCACCAAGCTGGTCAACTTGCATGACCAGCAAAACCAAGCGGTTTAGCCAGTATGACTAATGAGACCAAGCTGATGGACCAGCATGACCAGCAAAACCAGTCTCGCCAAATTTATTTAATCAGGTTGACCACGCATGACCAGAATCAGACACAAAAAATACACTACGCTGGCCGAAAGCTGGTTAACCAGTTTTCCAGTATAGTGTTTTTGCCCTGGATTGCAATTTTCAACCATCTTGACCATCAAAGACCATCTTAGTCCTTCTAAAACCAGTTAGTGTCTACCAGAGGCTGTTTTCAAGCTGGATTTTCAGTAGGAGCAGCCAAAATGAACTTGGCACAGTTCCTTTACCCTCAACAGAGCCTGATCTCAAACTGGTCAGCCAATCAGATCCCTTACAAATTACATCCCAAAACGAAGCAGCTCAGTCAGACGGAGAGTTCAGTCTTCTCCACGTTCAGGTCCTGGAAGGGTGCACTGCCTCTAAATGGCTGCGGTAGGGTTTCTGTGTGGCTTCCAGAGTTCAGAGTCTGAGGGAACGCCAAACCCCTCTGGATTAGCACGTCCACTAAGTGCCATGAAGGCAAATATAATGTGCAAAACACGCAACATCAAATTAAGATGGTTCATTAAGGAGTAATCGAACAAGCCACAGCGACTGTCACCAGCGACGCCAGACTCCGGGCTAAGAGGACGAGGACAAAGCTGAGCCGTGCCGATTTCACCGCTCTAACTCACGACGGGTCTGTAGCTCATAAGTGTTCAATCACAGCCAACACTGAACTCTAATTATCCCTCCGGCTCCACGGTCCACAGCCTCAGCCAAGACATGGACCTCAGCACCCTGCTGAAGTAAGCAGACCATGATTGAAAACCCACCAAAGAACAGAAAGAGTCAAAACAATTTTGCAAGATGGATTAGACTGAAATGACCCCATGCTTGAGTGACGCTCTGATCAATAACTGATCACGTAATTGATTACAGAGCAGGAGGAATGACAAGCGGTTGAGTGAAAGGAACAATTACAAAAACACAGAACTAGTGAAGAGTGTTGGGCAGTAGTCCTGCTACTAGTGACCGAAACTAATGTACACTTCACCCCTCCACTCCTTTTCCCCTGTGTGGACAAATGTATTGGGACACCTTCTCATACATTTCTTCTGAAATCAAGGGTATTAAAAAGAATTTCTCCTGGTCTGTCTCTTCAGATTTTCTTCTAGAGTTGGAGAAAGGGTTTGATCTCCAACAAAGTACTGGATGGAGCTCCATCAATCCAGAGAACACAGTTCCGCTCCTCTACAACTGGCATTAGGCATGGTGCCAATAAGTTCATGTTTGTTAATGTGCTCAAGAGAGTCCTAATCTATTGGCAGTACTTCTCTACAGGGACTAGACAAGATGTGTGTGCACATCTGCACATCTGTGTCAGCAACAGGTGCAACTTAAACTCAGTCTGACTAGATTCTGTTTACACTGTTCACTGAAATGCATCCCCAGTATAACCATCTATAACCTAATATCTGGGTCAGTGATGTCATCAGCCCCGCCCCCTCTCTCTGATCTGTCAGAGTCTGTATGCAGGTTGATCATCAGCTCCGCCCCTTCTCTCTGATCAGTCAGAGTCTATATGCAGGTTGAGCCTCAGCCCCGCCCCCTCTCTCTGATCAGTCAGAGTCTGTATGCAGGTTGAGCCTCAGCCCTGCCCCCTCTCTCTGATCAGTCAAAGTCTGTATGCATGTTGAGCATCAGCCCCGCCCCCTCTCTCTGATCAGTCAGAGTCTATATGCAGGTTGATCATCAGCCCCGCCCCCTCTCTCTGATCAGTCAGAGTCTGTATGCAGGTTGATCATCAGCCCCGCCCCCTCTCTCTGATCAGTCAGAGTCTGTATGCAGGTTGATCATCAGCTGGATTCCTCATTCATCTAGTAGTCTGTAATGAAATGTGCATCGTGTCTGTAGGTGACTCTCACAAAGTGTGGATCTCGAGTTGTAGGAGTTTAAAGTTCTGCACTCCTTTCCACAGTTACAGTATGAACCCATGCCTCCAGATTCTCTATCCTCTAGCTTTCCTCCTTCTTTTTTCACGCCAATTATTTTTGCATGGTTGGAAAGTTTCTGGTTCCAGAGACATCATCCTGGCTTTAGGGAAAGGGAACACAGCAGTCCCCCAGTTTAAGCACCACTGGAGCAAATCTGGATTAAGCACCATGCTCACGGGTGCAGCTCATGAACTTATAGTATGGTCCTCTGACAACCAGGTCCATATCGCTTTCGAGCTTCTGGTAGGGACCACTCCACCACCTTATAGACTAATTGGGCTTGTTTATATACAGCGGTGGTCCCGTCATTTAGACAACACAGTGTTGGGAGTGAAATTTTGTCCATCTTCCCATCAGTTCAGCGCAGTTCTGTCTGCGTAACACTTCGTACAGCAGACGCTGCCCCAAAGCTGCTTTCCATAAATATGGGTCCTCTAATGAACGCGTGGCTCACTGACTCACTGACTCACAAGTCAAGCGAAGTTCAGCCCGTTTCCTCCGTTCCCTGCAATAACATCCAGTTCAGACAACGAGTCCACTGTTACTCCATCTACGTACTAATCCAGCCACTCTGGAAACGCTCACAGTGCAAACAGAGGCCAAATAGAGGGGGCAGCTGCCTGAGGGTGATGTGGGGGACCACTCTCTCGATGGCGGCGTAACCAATGAAGAATGCCTCATTTGTTCTGAAGGACCAGATTCACCCTCACAGCGCGGTCCAGCACTGCGTGTACTAGGTGGACTCCTGGGCAACTGTGCGAAGGCTTCATATTCTGGAAAGATCCGGTTCAGAAGTACATTCTGTTCACAAGCTGGACGGAGAAACAAAGGAGACTCCCAACCCACACAGAATGTTGTCAGAACGTTCGGCAACGTTTCTCCAACGTTGCAGGGAGGTTAATCTATACCCATAAAAAAATAACGTTCCAGGAACGCTCTGGAAAGATGTGACGTGTATTAGAACGTTGTACAACTTATAGCAATATACATATATAACCATGAACCCACAAAGAACCCATTGAAAAATTAACGGGTTCCTTGTGTTGTGAACGGGTTCTTCAGGTAAAAAGAGAATGGGGTATAGAAGGTTCCATATAGCACAAAAAAGGTACAAGAGTAACAATAGTACAACCTTTTTTTGGTGCTACATAGATCCCTTTTCTCCAACAGCCTAAAGAACCCTTTTGTGGTTCCAAATGCAGCCAATTTCTTTACTGAAGAACCCTTGATGACCTTTCATTTTTAAGGTTGTACTTAAAATAATATTTGGAAAATGAAAAATATAAACATCTAAGAAGAATTTCTTCCATAATTCACTTCGGTGAAGCTGTCTCCAGGATTTGGGAACGCTGTCTTATACTAATGAAGCTTTCAGTAACGTCCCACGAGGACCAATCAGGGTCCCTGTTTCCGACTACATTACACATGTACACCACATCCTCTCAGCACACATATTACCATATGATGTTCCCAGCTGACCGCCAGTCCCAGATCCTCCTCACCTTTAACGAACCACACTTCCTACGCAACACATCACACCACTGGGCAGCGTATCGAACCACAGCGCTGACCTTTAGACGGATTACACTTATTATGGTGTCTTCAAATGCAATGTGTAACTCCACGGTAATCCCAGTTTCCTTTTCATTTGAATTTTCCTGCTGGATCTGGAGATACGAGTAATTTCCTCCCAAAGAAAACAATGGGGCAACGAGCACACGGGACACCATAGCAGCCACTTGGAATACTACAGCAACTGTCTATCTCAACAACAACATAGTGACCATCTGGAATACCACAGCTACCGTACACCGAGTGGATCAGACGCAGCAGTGCTGCTGGAGTGTTTAAACACTGTGTCCACTCACTGTCCACTCTATCAGACACTCCTACCGAGTGTCTCCACCTTGTAGATGTAAAGTCAGAGACAGAAGCTCATCTGATTCTGCACAGTTTGTGTTGGTCGTCCTCTAGTCCTTCATCAGTGCTCACAGGACGCTGTCCACAGGACGCTGTCGGCTGGACACTGAGGGGTTTAAACACTCCAGCAGCACTGCTGCGTCTGATCCACTCGTACCATAGTATATATTTAAACTATACACCACGACAGACCACCCTCTTTTTATTTGGCTCTCGCTCCAGCATGGTCATAATGTTCTGGCTGATGGATGTATAATCTGCTCTTTTCACAAAGTTGAGTAAAAAAAAAAAAGGAGATCAAATAAAATTACAACATGCTTTCTTTTTTCTTTTTATTGCCAGCGATAAACGTGACGTGTACGGGTTCCGGGATTTGTAGCGGGTATTTCAGGGCAGGCCTGCTGTGAAATACGGTGTTCTCCGAGAGTCAAAAGACCCCGTGAAAGACAGACGACATAGCAGCGAAGCATTGTGACTTATTCATCTGGGTAAGTGATATTCATTGTTATCATACTTTGGAAGGAAAGTGCACTAACCTGAGCGTGAGTGCATCAGTAATGAATGATTCAGTGAGTGGATTTCAGAGACTCGCTCTAAGGCTGAGGTGGAAACGTGGTTTCCAGACGATTTAGATTTATTTGTAGCATTTTAAAGGGACGGAGAGTCGAATGTTAGACTCTGACGGCGCTTTAAATTATACATCGGACGTAAATGTAAATGTAATGCACGTTGCAAAGCAGTTTTATTGGCCGTACGGTTGTGTAATGTTTTTTCCCCCCATAGAAATGAATGGGGTTCATATGTTTGTGCAGCCCTATGTACTGACACTGCACATGGCAACACCTGAGCAATCGCCTGAAACACTACTGCAACCTGGGATACCATAGCCATTGCCGAACAACCACTTAGCACCACCATAGCAACCACTTGAATACTAATGTCTTGCAACACTACTGCGCCAATCTAGCAACCACTTAAAAACACCATAGAAACCACAGAGGAAACCATATCAACCACTTAGCAACCACAAAAGCAACACCATGGCAACCATCTGAAATACTATAGCAAACAATAGGGATGTCCCGTTCAGGATAATCTGCCCTTGATCCGATCTCAGGCGACATCACTACCAATCACCTTGCAACGCTAGAGTACCCATCTAGCAACCGCTTAGTAACATCATAGCAACCGCCTAGCAACACCATAGCAACCACTTAGCAACACCATAGCAACCACCTAGCAACACCATAGCAAGCTCCTGAAATGCTACAGTAAACAGCTTGCAACACTTGTTCCCCCATCTAGCAACGCCATAGTATCTGCCTAGCAACAACATAGCAACACCATAGCAACCACCAAGCAACATCATAGCAACACCATAGCAACCAACGAGCAACATCATAGCAACCACCTAGCAACAACATAGCAACTACTTAACAACAACATAGCAACACCATAGCAACCACCTTTTAAATTTTTTGCAATTGGCATTTGGTGGAAAGACTGAAGATGCAGTGATGTGGTTCAGTGCCATCCAAGCAAAAGATTGAATAGGCAATAAGATAAAGATCACATTTTATAGGCCAATGAACAATTAAATATAGCCACCAAATTGAAAACCTCAGCACCCGGGGCTTTGTGGCTTCAAGAGAACCACAGCTGCGAATGCTGAGGGAGAAGAAGGCACAGTTCCTTCACTGGCCCCACCTCAACCTGATGAGAGGATCGAACCAGTGACCTTCTAGTCCCAATGCAGCTTCTCTAACCTTTAGGTCACAGCTGCCAATATGCAGCAGCACACAAATAACTGCTCAATTTTAATAAAGGTCACGGATACGCTCCAAAAAATCAAATGGATAAATAGAAACAGACACTAACACTGTGAATCGGTACTGTGTAAGTCCTCCTCAGGCCTTGATGACCATCTCACACTGCTCCCATATATAGACATGCCTCGAGTGAGAGAGAAGCAGGATGGTTATTTCTACAAATTACAAATTGTTCTGACCAAGACACCATCACCTCCATATGTATTGGGGTCAAGAAATGAGAAATCTGCTCTGCTAAAGTGGAACTAAATCATCTGCAGCGAATCCACGTTTTGTTTAGGATCCAACAGCAGTCGGGTTGGAGTAAGGAGACCTCGTGCTGAGGAGCAACACACTGCTCCAGCTGCTGATGTGATGATCTGGGGAGCAGGGGTTTAGACAGTCCAGCAGCTCTGCCGTGTCTGATCCACTCGTACCTGCGCAACACAGTGACCCACCACCCACATAATATCTGCTCTGTGGTGGTCCTGTGGGGTCCTGATCATTGAAGAGCAGGGTGAAAGGAGGAGAATAAAGTCTGCAGAGAAACAGACGAACTACAGTCTGGAATTATAGAACTGCACAGTTCTCGTGTATGATCAGAGGAGCTGATAGAACTATGTTCTTTGGAATGATGGAGCTCCATCCAGCACATTTGTGGAATTTGTCCCAGCGTATATACTTGTAGAGATGTAGGTCTTTGGCATTGGCCCTGTCATTGGACCAGGTCTGAAGATGTCTGGGTCCTCACTGATGGGACGAGTACTGAAGATAGGATTGGAGTCCAGCATCTGAGCAACCAACTGGACCAAACTGAGGAGCAAGGAGTGGAAAACAAAATGTCCGTGACTGGAAAGCAGCAAAAGGGGCATGAGTAAAGCCTTTCAAAGACAGGAGGGGGCAGGTGTTGGTTGAGGAAGCACATTGTATTTGAGTCTCCTGGTAGAACGCCTGTAAATCAGGAGATATGACTCAATTATACACAGCGTTGGCGTTGCATGGTGGTCAGTCACAACATTCCAGTCTTCGCCCGACCAAACAAACAGAAGCTACAAGACAGGACAGAGGAATGAGCAGCAGATTTGACAGCAGTGTCCATTCAAACGCAAAACATCAAGCATCTAAATATTAAATGACTGCAAGAACTGTCTCAGACTCGCTGCCTTAATTATCCTCCACTCAAAAGAACAATTAGGCGCTTGCCTTCAGACAGATAAGCACAATACCACAAATTAGACTGCCCAGCCCTCCGTCACTCTCCGGCCCCCTCGCTCGGCCCCCTCTCTTTGTCTTCTCTTCCCTTTAATATCCAGCCAGAAAGAAAGGCGACTGCTGTTAGATCTGACGTCAGACGGGAAGTGTGTCCCAGTCTCTGCACTCTTGGAGAAGTGAAGTGCATGATGCTACAGATTATTTTGGTCAAAGCAGAGTGAGTGATGGTGCGGCTGGGAGTCTATTTTAGCTGAGGCACAGCGTGTGACAGGAAGACAAGACAGAGAGCTGTGATGGAGCAGAGTACGATGGTACTTTTTGCCAAAGTACAGTCGGTGGTTCGTGGTGAGGGAAAGAGGCACCGGCAGATAATGGAGACCAGTAATGACCATCAACACCTGTACAGCCAGTCTTGTTTGCGAGGGTGCAGGTAAAGCGTCAGGCAGGGAAGGCCAATGCCACCGCTAATGTGCAGTGAATGATGATCCTTTTATTAGGGTGCAGTTTCAAGGGCTTTTACGAAGGCACAGTAAAGGATGATGCAGACCTTGGTGTTGGCAAGGACGCCATGTTTAAAGAAATATACAAACCAGGGGTAACCTTCCAGAGGTAGGGTGAGGATTGTGACTGTGCAGGCTGAGGGGTACTTTTTATTGTCAGGGTACAGGCTGAGGGGTACAGTTGGTGATGGTGCAGGCTGAGGGGTACAGTTGGTGATGGTGCAGGCTGAGGGGTACAGTTGGTGATGGTGAGGCTGAGGTAGTTGGTGATGGTGGCTGAGGGGGTGCAGGTGGTGAGGTAGGCTGAGGGCACAGTTGGTGATGGTGCAGCCGAGGGTACAGTTGGTGACATGGTGAAGGCTGAGGGGTACAGTTGGTGATGGTGCAGGCTGAGGCATGCAGCTTGGTGACATGCAGCAGGCTGAGGGTACAGTTGGTGATGAGCAGCTGAGGTGCAGTTGGTGATGGCAGGCTGAGGGTGCAGGTGGTGATGGCAGGCTGAGGGTACAGTTGGTGATGGTGCAGGCTGAGGCACAGTTGGTGATGGTGAAGGCCGAGGGGTACAGTTGGTGATGGTGCAGGCTGAGGGGCAGTTGGTGATGGTGAAGGCTAGGGTACAGTTGGTGATGGTAGAAGGCTGAGGGGTACAGTTGGTGATGCAGCATGAGGGTACAGTTGGTGATGGTGTACGCTGAGGGTGCAGCTGGTGATGGCAGGCTGAGGGTGCAGCGCATGGTGCAGGCTGAGGGTGCAGTTGGTGATGGTGCAGGCTGAGGGTACAGTTGGTGATGCAGAAGGCTGAGGTGCAAAGCAGGATGCAGGCTGAGGGTACAGGATGGTAGGCTGAGGTACAGTTGGTGATGGTGCAGGCGAGGGCAAGAAAGTTGGTGATGGTGTACACGCGAGGGTGCAGTTGGTGAGCGGTGCAGGCTGAGGCAGTTGGTGATGGTAGCCGAGGTGCAGCTGGTGATGGTGCAGGCTGAGGGGTACAGTTGGTGATGCAGGAAGGCTGAGGGGAAGGTTGGTGATGGTGAAGGCTGAGGGGTACAGTTGGTGATGGTGCAGGCTGAGGGGACAGTTGGTGATGGTGTACGCTGAGGGTGCAGTTGGTGATGGTGCAGGCTGAGGGTGCAGCTGGTGATGGTGCAGGCTGAGGGGTACAGTTATGATGGTGAAGGAGGGTACAGTTGGTGATGGTGAAGGAGGGGTACAGCTAGACAGGAAGGCTGAGGGGCAAGAAGCGAGATGGTGCAGGCTGAGGGCAGCTGGTGATGGCAGGCTGAGGGGTACAGTTGGTGATGGTGCAGGCTGAGGGTGCAGTTGGTGATGGTGCAGGCTGAGGGGTACAGTTGGTGATGGTGAAGGCTGAGGGGTACAGTTGGTGATGGTGCAGGCTGAGGGTACAGTTGGTGATGGTGTAGGCTGAGGGGTACAGTTGGTGATGGCAGGCTGAGGGTACAGTTGGTGATGGTGTACGCTGAGGGTGCAGTTGGTGATGGTGCAGGCTGAGGGTGCAGTTGGTGATGGTGTAGGCTGAGGGTGCAGTTGGTGATGGTGCAGGCTGAGGGGTACAGTTGGTGATGGTGAAGGCTGAGGGGTACAGTTGGTGATGGTGAAGGCTGAGGGGTACAGTTGTGATGGTGCAGGCCGAGGGGCACAGTTGGTGATGGTGAAGGCTGAGGGGCAACAGTTGGTGGATGGTGCAGGCTGAGGGTGCAGTTGGTGATGGTGCAGGCTGAGGGGTACACAGGATGGTGAAGGCTGAGGGGTACAGTTGGTGATGCAGAAGGCTGAGGGTACAGATGGTGAAGAGGGGTACAGTTGGTGATGGTGCAGTCTGAGGGGTACAGTTGGTGATGGTGAAGGCTGAGGGGTACAGTTGGTGATGGTGCAGGCTGAGGGTGCAGTTGGTGATGGTGAAGGCTGAGGGTGCAGAAGCAGGGCGGTGCAGGCTGAGGTGGGTACAGTTGTGATGGTGAAGGCTGAGGGGTACAGTTGGCATGGTGTTCAGAGCCTAGAGGCTATTTTTCAGCCCAGTGCAGAATGAGATGACACAGCTGGGTGACTAATTTGTTCCAGGGTGCCGTTCCAGATGGTAAAGGCCAGAGGAAACTCTTTTCCGTGCAGAATTTGATGATACAAGCGGGACGAGTGTGCTTCTTTTTTTTTTCGCCGGGTTCAGACTTCTCTCTTTTTATAGCGCAGACTATGGGTTTGCTCTCATTGCCAGAGGTCCCGGGCGAGTGCCAGATTATTGAGACCAGCAGCCCTGCTTGTTCATCTGCCCTCCCCTGGGAGCATGCAATTAAAAACAGAGATAGCCCGCAGTATGCCGCATGCCAGGATACACCCCCACCCCCGCCACCTCTTCTCACTCTGTCTCTCTCGATCCATCTCTCCCTCGCTCCATCTCTATCCCCTCCACCTCCATTCCTCTTCAAGCATGACGAACCCTCCAGCACATCTCTGCCTCGTCTCTGATCCCCTCCCTTCATGTTGTTTCATCTCTTCTTTCTTCTCTTCTCTCTTCTCTTTCTTCTTCCTCTTTCTTCTCTCTCTGCCCCCTCCATCCCTCTGGCTGTCACTTGCTCCCAGGATACCGTTACATCACCACACAGCAGAGAGCAACAGATGAGGCCTGACTGTCTGATGCTGCTGTGGAATACCTGGATTGATTCTGCTTATATGAACACACACACACACACACACACACACACACACACACACACACACACACACACACACACACTCACAAAAAAGATTCACACTCATGCACTCAGCTGCAGGCCTATTACCTCCAATTATAAATCATAAAAGAGTCTATTAGTATTAAAATTTCTAAAAATCATTATTATTATTATTATCATTATTATTACTATTATTATTATTATTATTATTATTATTATTATTTGATAACTTCAACAAAAGTCAGTCTATTAAAAGTTCAGAAGTTGATATGTGAACACAGAGAGAGAGAAAGAGAGAGAGAGAGAGAGAGAGAGAGAGAGAGACAGATGAGAGAGAGAGAGATGAGGAGAGAGAGACAGATGAGAGAGAGAGAGAGATGAGGGAGAGAGAGAGGAGAGAGAGAGAGAGAGAGAGACAGGATGGAGAGAGAGAGAGAGATGGAGTGGAGAGAGAGATGGGAGAGAGATGGAGGGAGAGAGAGACAGATGGAGAGAGAGAGAGAGCGAGATAGAGAGATGGAGGGAGAGAGAGACAGATGGAGAGAGAGAGAGATGGAGGGAGAGAGACAGATGGAGAGAGAGAGAGAGAGATAGAGAGATGGAGGAGAGAGAGATGGAGGAGAGAGAGACAGATGAGAGAGAGAGAGAGATGGAGGAGAGAGAGAGATGAGAGAGAGAGAGATGGAGGGAGAGAGAGAGTGAGAGAGAGAGAGAGAGAGAGAGAGAGAGAGAGAGAGAGACAGATGGAGAGAGAGAGAGAGAGAGATGGAGGGAGAGAGAGATGGAGAGAGAGAGAGATGGAGGGAGAGAGAGACAGATGGAGAGAGAGAGAGAGAGAGAGAGATGGAAGGAGAGAGAGATGGAGAGAGAGAGACAGATGGAGAGAGAGAGAGCAGATAGGAGAGATGGAGAGAGAGAGAGACAGATGGAGAGAGTGAGCTGAGAGAGCAGAGAGACGGAGGGAGAGAGATGGAGAGAGAGAGAGATGGAGGGAGAGAGACAGATGGAGAGAGAGAGAGAGATAGAGAGAGATGGAGGGAGAGAGAGATGGGAGAGAGAGAGAGAGATAGAGGAGATGGAGGGGAGAGAGATGGAGAGAGAGCTGTACAATTTGCACTTGTTTGGTCTGCCCGAGGCAGTCGCGTTCTCTTCTTCCCTGCTGACTCGTCCCTGCCCTAGTTTGATGCCAACTGACACCAAGCACACAAAGTCCCTCACTCAGCTCTAAAATATGACCTCAGTGACCTCCTCAGACTCTGGGCGCCTCTCCACCCCTCACATCCAAATAAGACATCCCTAACTTCCAGAAACCTACAGCTTCACTACACCATCCCTGTTCAAAGCACAGCGGTCAGCAGAAATGTGACCGCGAGTCAGAGCGAGAGGAAGCTACAGAACCATTCTTCACACCTAGACGTACCTCCAAGCTCACCCAAGTGTGGTCTAAAAATACAGCCCGGTGGACGGGAGCTGCCCACAGAGTGGTGCAAGAGCGTGGGACAGACGAGCCCCAGTCATAACTCAAACAGACACGGACCGGGCAGACGGAGAGGAGACAGGAGTGAGTGATCAAACCTTTCAAATCTTAACGCTTCATTTTTATCAGCGGACAAAGGAGCCAAGACTGCTAAGGAGAGAGCTCTGAGAAGGAGGAGGACAGTGCCAGAGAAGGGACTGAGAACTAGTCATTCGTTTACGCTCTCCTCCATCATCAGTACCAGGCAGTTTCTTATTTAGTCCTTGAGAAAAGTGAGGACACATCCATTTATTACAACTTAAAACTAAGACTTAAAAATAGAATTAGGTGCAGCAATAATGTGGCTTCCATAAGATTGGACCTTCATTGTTAGAGAGCTTTTGAGGAGCCCGTCTATTTAAACAATGTCATAATGTCAGTGAGATGTTTCTAGAACCGTCTACCGTCTCTGACATCGGCTGGAAGACAGACGTTCCACACCTCCGCTGCGGAATCCTTTCAGCTCTGTGATGTTTCAGCGTCAGTCTTTGTACAGACGCTCTTCCGTTTCTCCTCAAACCCCTCTGATACAATAAAGATCTCATAGTGGTTCATGATGGAGAGATTCCCACACTTCTGCTGCAGCAGAGCAGCTCCAAACCATCACACTTCCACCACCATGCTTCACAGCTGTGGTGAGCTTCTTCTGCTCAAATCCTGTGTTTAGTTTGTGTCAAACACGTCTTCTTGTTACTGTGTCCAAATAATCCGACTTTGGATTCATCTGTTCACTCAACATGTTCCACGGTCCAGAGAATATTTGATGTAGAAGTGGTAGTTTGTCAGAGAGCATTAAGATCAAGACCTGTGTGGAACAATGTGCATTTTGAATGGTTTTCATGGGGTGTTTTCACACTCTGCAGTTTCGCCCCCAGATCCAATCAACCAGGTGGTGAACACCTAAAGTCACCACAACACCTTAACAACTCCAGCAGGCTCTTTGAGCTGTCGTCACAAAGGGCAATTGGTCAACTGACCAATAGAAATGCTCCAAAATGACTTCTATATTATGTTCTTCTGAAATCAAGGGTAAGTCGATCCTGCTTTTGTTGGACGATTTGCTGCATCAAGAAGTTACTAATGAGGTCAGATGTTGCACTTCCATCACCACCACCTTAACTAAACACAGGCGTAACATTAACGAAAAGGCAGTGGACCAGGAGGAGACAGGAGTAGTAGCTCTGGTTTAAGTGAGAAGGGAGATGCAGGGAGGTCCTCCTGTTCCTCCACTTTTCCCCACCTTCAGCGTGGCGATGGTGTAGACCAGCCAGGTTCGTATCTGTAATCACACAGCGAACGAAACAAGGCAAGACAGCTCACTGGAGCTCATTACAGCACTGTAATTTCATGGTGTTCGATAGCCCACAGCACCAATCATCTGCCATCTGATTAGCCTCGAATGTAACATCTAACCACCACAATGCCTCGTGCTGCCTGAAGGAGGGTAAAGTAAGGTTACACTTTTCAAATCCTCCAACATCCGTTTCTTTTGACCTAATCAAACAAACCTGTCTCAAAGAAGGACACAATTGTGCACTGTCTCAGACAGGTGGAGGTGGAGGTGGGAGAGCTGATGGAACGCGCCACATAAACAAACAAACCAGTTCATCTGATTTGATCAGACGCAAAAAGTGATACCAAAATGACCATGTTATTCTTTCTTTCGGGGACACGTCCCCTTTTTGGTTGTAAAAACTGCAGGTATGGGATTTCCAAACTGTAAAGTGTGTAAAAAGGCATTTAGGTGCACAATAATCGATATTTCATGCACTTATGTAATCAGAAAATGAAGAACTCCGGGTCTACATGAGTCACGAGTGGGAGTTGCTATATGGCCTCAGGACTCTGTGATGTCATAACTCCACCCTTTCATCGCAGTAGGCTCGTTCGACTGCGCAGATCACCTGGCTCTGTCCGACGCACGCTGGTTAGTTCTCTAACCTGACTTGTGCAGAAGCCACCATGCTGACATGATGCCGTGACGCAGTCAGCGCAGTTGCTTCCCACGAGCTGTGCGAGTTGAGAGGCGGCATGATAGCTTCATTCTGATTGGCTAGAAGTTCATGAAACTTTTCATACAGAGCTTTGATTTCATTCACAATATAAATCTCTGCTCTTGGTCTTGGTTGGTTTTCAGATTTTATCAATTTAAAGCATTTAGAATATTTGAATGGAAAAGTAAAGATGAGCATTATTATTATTATTATTATTATTATTATTAATAATAATAATAATAATAATAATAAATTAAAGGGAAATGCAGACTCAATTTTTCTATATCAGTTAAAATATCGCTACTGTTGGAACCCACGTCTGTTTATAAGTGTACTGTTTCAACAGCTGGTTGTGAGGAACACTTTGTGGTCATCTACTGTCACCAGTGTCACCAGTGAATGCATGTCTGTAAGCCCTGATGTGGATTGGCACTCTATCATGGGTGAACCCCTAGTGCTCGACATGCAGCCGTCCTCCAGGATGGACGCAGGTTTCTGGTGGAGAGGATTGGCCGTCACGCCTCGCCGGTGTGCTGGCCGAAGCGTGATTGTGTGTAAAGTGTTGACTGCAAAGCCAGCCCTGGACGCCATAAGTGAAGAAGCTGAGAACCTGATTTATTAAGAGACCTCCCAAGCAAAGAGAGGTAGACTATAGGAAAGCTTGGTCACAATGTTCTGTGGATAAAATCACACTCATCGTGGCTCTGGATCTGTGCACATCTGGACCGGCCGCGCTCTTCTTCATAGATCTTTGACCTTGATTGTAACGAGACAAACATTAATTTTCTAACAAACCCTTCTAAAGCACAGGCAGGTCTGTAGGAATGTATGAAGCCAGTGGTTTGTCACGACTTGAACCAGATTCCATCAAATGTTGTAAACTTAGGTGGCACTGACTGATCATGGAAGAGCCACACTTCCTGTCCATGTTAATACATCAGATTAATGAAGGTATTTCAGTTACTTGAACAAAATAGGTGTGTGTGTGTGTGTGTGTGTGTGTGTGTGTGTGTGTGTGTGTGTGAAAGAATCAATCAGATATTGGTTTATTAATGTGGATAAGAAAAGGCGTTCACAAATTCCTCCAACATTTCCCTGTTTTTGTGATTTAACCTTCATCCTAATCACACAGCCGGGACACTAATTTGCTTATGATTGGTAGGAGCTCATATCGGACAACCTTGAGGTAAAATCCATTAAATGAAGCACCTTGTTTGAATGTCCAGAGCATTAACATGGAAGTGGTTTTCTTCCTAAATCCATCCAATATCACCATTAATCGGATGCTAGATAGAAAAGACCATTATGTGAAGTACGTCAAGCTGACATATCTTTCCAAATGAAAGTTTTCCATAAGAACATAATGGCAGAAGAACCTCGTAGCAGCTGTGAAGCATGGTGGTGGAGGTGTGATGGTTTGGAGCTGCTCTGCTGCAGCAGGGTGTGGAGATCTCTCCATCATAGAAACCACTATGAGATCTTTACTGTATCAGAGGGGGTTTGAGGAGAACGGAAGAGCGTCTGAGCAAAGACTGACGCTGAAACATCACGGAGCTGGAAGAATTCCGCATGGAGGAGTGGGAACGTCTGTCTTCCAGTCGATGTCAGAGACGGTAGATGGTTTTAGAAACATCTAACTGACATAAAGGAGGAGATACCAGCAAAAATGTTTCACATACTTCTCACAAGCAAATAATATTGATATGAATTAGATTTTATGAATTATGTTTAAAAGCTATTTCGTCAGTAACTTCAGTTCTCAAATGAAGATCAAATGTCCACGTGTTTAAATATCAAGGTATGAAAGACATGACGTGAAGTCCACAGGAGCATCCAAGGTGGAGAATTCCTAGGCTTCTCCTACATCTCCAGAGAGACCTCGTCTCGTCTGCACCCTGCAGAACTCTCTCATGACAGTTGTTCAGCTCTTTCAGGTCTACGTGAGCATTTCTTGTTTATCAGTGTGAATATTCTCGTCTATCAACTGACCTTCGAAACCTCACTGAGATGTCCAGGTGTTTCGGTTTTTTGTCAACTCCACAGGGTTAAAGATCTATTTTTGAATCGATGTCGGATCGTTCAAACAAAGCTTGATTAAATACAAAAGTGAATTTTTGAAACCCTTACTTCACACAATTCTAACCCGTACTCGTTCAACATGACCCAATCTGAAGTTGTTGGGGAGCAATGCAAGAAAAAATCCACGATCAACCATAATATTATGATGATGTTCTTGTTCCTTCCCTCACTGTCCACTCTATCAGCTCCTCAGATCACACAAGAGCTCTTTGTGGTTCTATAATTCCAGGCTGTAGTTCATCTGTTTCTCTGCAGACTTTATTCTCCTCCTTCCACCCTGATCTTCAATGATCAGGACCCCACAGGACCACCACAGAGCAGATATTGTGTGGGTGATGGTCATTCTCAGCACTACAGTGACACTGCAGCTTCGGTTTCCTCCCACATTCCAAATTCATGGATCAGATGAATTGGTGAATCTAAATTGCCCTGGTCTGAGGGAGTGAATGTATGTCTGGAAGCCCAGATGTGGACTGTCACTCTGTCCTGGGTCCTGGGTCGTTTCCGGTGGAGGGTACTGACGGTGAAGCGTCCTTAGGTGTTATATAAGTGTAACCATAACTACAAGCTTATTCTTATCATGTGACACACGTATGGATCCACATACGGGCCCCATTCTGAGGGCCTACCTCATAAAGTACCTCTCACACCTCAGTTACAAAATCTGCCCCATAAGGGGCAGGACTGCAGAACTCACACCCACACTTTCTCCATAACAACTCTGTGGCCAGACACATTTAGTGTCTCAATTGCTTGTTTGGACTATTAGGCTGGAACAGGCAGCGCCATTCTCCACAAGTCACAATTCTGACAACTCCAGATCGGAGCTCGGTGCTAATCAAGCGAATGAGACACTGTTCTTGACAGGACGCCCTCGTAAATAAGAGGCATATTCTACAGTACTTCACACCCACATGGTTTCAGTCACAACCTCCTCAGCACAGTTGGAGCTCCGCCGGTCCCCCGTAGACCGGCAGCGAGCTTGGCAACGCAGGCAGTCTGTCAAGAGTGAGCTGTAACAGGGGAGGAATCTGACAGCTGACAGCACTGCGAGATGATGTGAAGACACAGACATGTTTCAGGCTTTGAGAAAGAGGGGGTGGCGGCGGGGGGAGCGAGCAGCTCTGCAAACCCAGAAGGCGCTCGATATTTAGATTGCAGATCATCCATAAATTACCAGGGCAAACTGCGGAAAAGCTGTGCTGAGCTAAAACACAAGGCAAGGTGAAAAACTATTGTTTATAATTGCCAATGGCATTGGAAGATGCGTCTACTTGGCATGTTTGCTTCTGGAAGTTTCAACACTATGTTGCATAAACCAGTGAATTTACCTGATTCAGACCAGTTTAAAAACAACAAACGCCAGCAGTCGAGCAGCAACTGCTCCAGTGCCCTTGGGTCACACTTAGGCCCTTTCAACCAGAAGAGCTCTGGCTCTTGAACTGGTTTCATTGGTGCTTTTCAGCAAACCAGGCCGCAATTACACCAGTACTGAGGATACGTCACTGAACGCGTCATCAACAGAGGGCGCTGCATAGCATCGGCAAACGGCAGTGAGAAGATGGTAGCACGTATACACTACCTGCGAACGTTTGAACGTTCCTAAAAGCAAACATGGATGACAAGAAGACATAGAAGACAACACTGTATGAGACAAATGGTAAATATCTAGACACGCCCACAGCGGTGGTGGAAATGCCCTGAATGGTGTTGCAAACAATGCAGTTGCTGCATACTACAGTGGTGCTAGGTGGTTTCTGTGGCACCCCAGGTGGTTCCTAAGTTATTGTTAAGTGGGTGTGATGTGGTTGTTGTGATGTTGCTGAGGGGTTGCAATGGTGCCCCAGGTGGTCACTATGGTGATGTTAAGTGGTGGCTATGGTATCCCAGGTGGCTACTATGGTGTTGATCGGTGGTCGTTAGGTGGTCGTTCTGATGCTGTTGGAGGCTGTTGTGTTATCTCGGGTGGTTACTACGATGTTGTTAAGTGGTTGTTAGGTGGTTGCTAAGGTGTTACAGAAATCAGTTTTATAAGCCTGTTTCGCACAATCTGTGCGACTGTGCGTGCGAGTGTGTGTGCAGTGTTTGTGTCTGCAGGATCACGGCCATGGTGTCGTTTCTGCCCAGCGGCTCGTCTCTTCTTTGTCATAATCAATCCAATTATGGTATTACATCATGGAGTATTGACCGGTCCTCAGGAGGCCATTTTGTTCAGATTTAATCCCTATTACAGAATGAAGCTCCACTGCAATTCGCTGCAGATTCGTCAGCACTTGGCTGGAGAGAAGCTCCAGAACCACCACCACCCCCTGCCACAGCATCACTGCCAGTCAGCGGGGGCTTTGTTTCTGAGGCTATTTAAAGACAGACTTACAAATACTTAGCTTTGTGTCTCTGCCATACACTGTCACATTGAAATGCCATTCACAAATCTGCATAGACAAACAGCGCGAGAGACAGGCAGACAGGCAGGCGCGAGAGCAGACGAGCAGAATCAATGAGGAGCGAGAAAGCCTTAAAGAGCAGAGCAAGCAACAAAGCCTTTTCATTCCTCCAACTGCAGATATTAATGAATAAGAGGCATTTAAAGAGCAAATCTCGCGCGGTCCCTGGAGCTCCTGCAGTCCTTCCTAAACGTGCAATCAGCAGGAGCGGCCAGCAGTCGCCTGGGTGATGAATGGGCTTCCTGTAGAGTCCTGACTAAACTCGGTGACAGCATTAGTCCCTCTGACAAATGAGACTGATCTCAGCCACAAGCCGAGCCTCTATTACCTCCTTTAATAACGACCGTCTCGCACTAAGTAAGTGAAACGTCTCGAGCTGTTGGCAAGAGAATACACAGGAAAGCACACCTGCATGCTCTGCACAAACCATGATCTGAATCAAACAAAGACACTTTTACTTATGAAATATAATAATAATAATAATAATAATAATAATAATAATAATAATAATAAAGTAAATTTTTAAGAAGTAAAACATTGAAATTATTTACAAATTAACATTTTATAATAAATAAATAAATAAATCATATTTTTTAATGTCCAAATACAATGAAAATAAAAAAAAAACACAAAACTTTAAAATAAAAAATATGAGCCTGTCAAATTACGTAATAGTAAATAAACAAGCGTGCAGCGTACTCAAATAAAGCTGCACTTTTCTCAATCTCATCTTCTCATCCTTCAGCCTGAACGACTGCCTGAAATAGCAAACAGCCCTTCTGATACACACACCCCCCCCCACCCCCCACCTATCAATACATGCTGGGTTGTGTTTCCCAATGAGGCTTAAATAATTCATGCGAGAACCGGGGCGAGGTTCTGTATTAGTGTGCAGCTCCATACAGAAGAGCCAGATTTACACACAGCCCCGCCCACGCCTTTGATCTCCCAGCTGTTCAGCTGACACCTCCTCAGGTGTCTCCGTATGGCTGTGGTCAGCAGGGTCAGGGCTGGGAAACGGTTAAGAGTCTGAATCATCGCACTGATGTGTGTGATTTGCTGATATGCTGAGTGAGCACCAGAATCGCAGCCCTGCCCTCTGCAGTAAGATGCGACCATGCATGCTCAAGCTTTCCTGGGTGTGGTTGCTAAGATAAATGAGGTGGTTGCTAGGGTGTTGCTAAGTGGATGCCAGACGTGTGCTGTTTAATTTGCTTAGGCGGCTCAAGGGATGCTGTGTTGTTGCTATGTGGTTGCTAGGCAGTTGCTGTGGTGTCCTAGGTGGTAGCTAGGGAGTTTGGTTTATCTAGGTGCTTGTTAGCTGGTTGATGTGGTGTTTTTTGGGTGGCTGTTGGGTGGCTGAGGTGGTGCTTTCAGGTGGTCAGTGTGTTTTAGGTAACTGTAATGTGGTATTATGAAGTGGCTGTTAGGTGGCTGATGTGGTGGTTTTAGGTGGTTGATGTGGTGTTTTTAGAAGGTTGTTAGTTGGTTGATGTGTTTTTAGGAGGTTATTTGGTGTTTGATGTGGTATCGAAGTGGCTGCAGTGGTTTTAGGTGGTCGATATGCTTCTAGGTGGTTGATATGGTGTTTTAGGTGGTTGTACAAATAAATATAAAATTCCAAAGCAAGAATAATATAAAACAGTGTAAACTGTACATTGTTATATACCGTTTTAATGCACACGAGCAGCTCTAACCAGTCCTGACCTCATTCCCACTCCTAACCCATCCTTCCCATTATTAAAGTGACAGTTAACCCCATTCAGGAATAATTCATCTGTACAAACTGATTTATCACATTATAACTGCTCAAATTCAGACACAGAATATCACCGTCCTCTCCAAAATCCTTAAACGGATACATTTACAGGCAAAGCACGGCTTTTTAATGATCACATCTCCTTCCGCTGCTCCCCCAGAGTCTGGAGAACTCTGTGAAGCCCCTTTTTCGGTGTGGAGTCTGTGACAGAAGCACTTAGCTTTGCATAACATAATGAAGAGGAGTTGGTGAGGACAGCTAGGCCAGCTCATCTCCAAATCACAGAAAGACAGTCTAATTGACTGTCAAACTGCTAACCTTAACCTCGTCTCTTTACGAGCTGAAACTGTTTCTCAATGGACTTCCTCAGAGAAACCAGCTTCAGCTCCTGGAACCAGAGCAGTCAAATCGTTTGACCCCCATTTCTTAAAATACTGTATAAATGTACAGGGGTTGGACAATGAAACTGAAACACCTGGTTTTAGACCACAATAATTGATTAGTATGGTGTACTAGGGCCTCCTTTTGCGGACAATACAGCGTCAGTTCGTCTTGGGAAGGACATTTTTTGGATACAACCCGGGTTAGAACCCAAACATCCCTTTCAGACAGCTTCTTCTCGCGTCCACAGTTAATCCTGTTGGCTGTGGTTGGTCCTTCTTGGTGGTGCTGACGTTACCCTGGATACCGTGGCTCTTGATACGTCACAAAGACTTGCTGTCTTGGTCACAGATGCGCCACCAAGACGTGCACCAACAGTTTGTCCTCTTTTGAACTCTGGTATGTCCCCCATAATGTTGTGTTCATTGCAATATTTGAGCAGAACTGTGCTCTTACCTGCTAATTGAACCTTCACACTCTGCTCTTACTGGTGCAATGAGCAATTAATGAAGATTGGCCACCAGGCTGCTCCAATTTATCCATGAAACCTCCCACAATGACAGGGGCTTCAGTCTCATTGTCCAACCCCTGTAAGTGTATTATTAATACTGCATTATTAAATACTGCATGCTCTATGTACAGCATTATTACAGTGCATAACTGCACGGCACCTGTGTCACTGGGGTGGTAGATCTTTAACCATTGGGTTTCTGCCCCTCTCAACACTGGGGTAGCACTCCTCTCTCGTCACAAGAGTGGTAATCTTGTCATTGGGCTGGTAGGTAGTTGCAAGGCAAGCAGTATCTGGGATGGTTGATACAATGCTCCAGGTGGTTGCTAGGATATTGTGGTTGCTGTAGAACACAGATATGTGAGTATGAAGAACCTTTAAAGGGTCTATAGAACCTACACTTGTTAAGGTGTCACAGGTGGTTGCCACAGTGTTGTTCGGTGATTGTTGTAGTTGCTCCATGATCCACAAACACTACCATGTCAGCACCACTGCTGTGCTGAAAACGGATGCCCAGTCCAATAATACAGGACAAACAAGAGATCCTGTGGTCAGAAACCTGTGATGGATGGGTTGCAGCAACAGTCCATAACCGTACACCAACTATACACTGGAGCTACATATGGTAGATGGAGCTCATCAGATGGCCACTGAGTAAAAATACAAGGTAGATGATTGTAACAAACTGGCCCAGAGGAGAATCCACCTTTAGGTCATCTACTCTAGCGTTCGGTTCAAAAAGCACCAGGTCAAACGTAACACAGACACAAATCCCGCAGGGAAAGCGCTTACCACTCTCCCGCTGAGAGACAGATCAACATCTGCTGATGCCTATCAGCCCTTGAGGCTTGTGTGGAGAAGTGGGAGGTCGAAGGCGAAGCCAACATGCAAGACTAGCGGTATTACAGGCTTCTGCAGCAGGAGATCTAAGATAACAGGTAATGTTGCTGTATGAGGCCAGAGTGTAGGCTCATGGTAAAGCCTCTGGTTATAAAGATCATGCACATGCACGTCATGGATGCAGTACAACAGCACATGATATGAAAAACTTCTACATAGAGTTATCTGAAGCTTACTGAGGTTTCTCATGTCAGAATGAAGATGTGATGGACCTCAATTCATACACTTAATGACTAAAAACAAAAACAAAATATATAATCAATATGTAGATAATCACAGGTGTGTCTGATTAGATACTGGGTCTTGCCACAAGACGGTGTAAAATTGCTTCCCCCACCCTATAGAGACTGTCCTTTGCTGTTCTTGAACTGGTCCCATTCAGGCTTACAAGCCAGACCGCATTTACACCAGTTTTAGTGGAACCGAGGATACGTCACAGAATACGCCATCAACAAAGGGGCTGCACAGGGTCAGTAAATGGAAATGAGAAGATGGTAGCGCGTACAGACTACCCATGAGCATTTGTCTTATAGACATTATTGTCTTGACGTTTTGTCTTTAGTGGCGAGGGACCCTGCGCCACTCCTGTCGCCTCTTATGGTGTTGCTTAGTGGTTCTTACGTGGTCTCTATGGTGTTGCCTCATGGTACCTAAGAGCTATGGCATTGTTAAGTGGTTATGAGATCTCTGTGGTGTTGCTTAGTGGTTGTGAGGTGGTCTCGATGGTGTTGCTAGGTGGTTGCTGAACAGTTGCTTTTGAATCCTAGCTGGCTGCTATTGTGTCACAGGTGGTTCCTAGGGTGCTGTTAAGTGATGCCGGGTTGTGTTGGGTTGGGTGTATCTGTATAAGAAGGTGCACAAACCTCTGAAAACCTGGTATTCTACCATTAACACTCCCAGTCAGTGGACAATAGGGGTCCCGTGGTCAGAAACATGCGATGAATGAGGACATTTTTTTCAAATCAGACTTTTGTAGATTTTCTCAGGCAACATGACCTCCTGTCTCTGGCCTTGGCATGGAGACAAGTGAGCTGACAGATGGGCCGTGTCCCAGCAGCTAGAGGTTTCTGACAAATGTCAAACAGATTAGTTTGTTTGCTGCTTTGTCACTTTCGCCTCGGCATCTCCAGAAGCAGCAGAGTTATGGATATCTGAGCTGTCTGGGAAGACATTCATTAAGTCTCATCTCCTGAGCGGAGAGGTGTGAAACTGTCCGTGTGTCTCCTGCTTTTTTTGTTCAACGTCAATCAACCTTTCTTTCACTGGGAAATACATTGAGGGTGACCCTCGTTTTCAGACAGGGGCTCGAAGACAAAATGAAATAATATTTAATCGACTGAAATCAATGAAGGTAATTGAACAAATTTAAAAGAACAAACCGAGATAAAACGAGAAAAAGGCTGAATTATGGGCTTCAGAAGTTAAATATGTTGAACGGAGCAGACTTTGCCCATCTGTCAGATCACATCCAGCTCTTAGTCTCTAAACTGTCTCACTAAGAATGTGTTGTTTGGTTTATTGTCTGTGTTTCGTAAGAGTCTCTCCTAAACAAGTGTTTACCGAAATATGTGCCATCTTTATAAAAGCCTGTAGCAGCTGCTGTTCTGCTGATACAGCCAGACAGCAGCACAATCTGCCTCTATTTCAGAACATCGGCTCTCAGCGGATATAATAACGTGTAAGGCACTGGGAAGCAGTCGGAAGGGAAGGGTGACGTCCTCGTACGAGGACACAGTACCTCAGGAGGACAGTGGAATCACCGAATGGCTCTTAAGACTGTTTCTGTAAATGAGATGAGTGTGAAGACCCTGCTCTGTGCCCACCCACCTTCAGTTGTTCCTTTAGTTTCAATAAGAGACAGTGAGACCACGCAACCAACAGCGATTCCGTCAGGAGGGACGCGAGGTCAGTGTTATCCGTACTGTTTAACTGCTAATGCACATCAGAAATGAAGTCTTCACTGACCTGTCCATTCCCAACAAGGACTCCTTCTGTTGTGCATGTGAAAGTACATGGTCTCAGTTTACCCAGCTGTTCAGTTTGGTTTCTTAAACCTAGTCTTGGGTGTTGGAACAAAGGGTGGCCTGATATAATTTGAAATTTGTCAACACAATACTTTTTTGATGATGCATAATTAAAGGAAATGTGCACGATTTCTGTTCATTTCAATTTTATAAAATTTGGTAAATGTTTTGGTCCACTAGCTTTCCGGTCTGCTTGTACACTGGAAAAATGGGGAAAAGCAGAAGCGGCTCGACCCGACTATTCCAGCAAGGGGCGTTCCAGCTTGTGCACGGAGAGAAAAGGAACATAGGAAAGAAAACGCTGTACACACGAGAAGATTCGGATCATCCAAACTTTCTTTTGGTCTGGAAGCCAGTGTTGTACCCTTGGCAACAAGCATGAATTTAGGAAGCGCTTCTGGAGGGTGGAGTTGTGTGTGGTGCTGAATTCAAATAAAACAATCATTTTATTTTGTTTTTGTCCCACTGCACACATTTAACACATCCACACACCAGGGGGCAGTGAGCACACATGCCCGGAGCGGTGAGCAATCCTATCTACGGTGCCTGGGGAGCAGATGGGGAGTTAAGTGTCTTGCTCAGGGGCACTTCAGTCACGTCCTACCAGTTCAGGGAATCAAACAGCTCCCTTCCAGTCAAAAGACTGGTTTCCTTTAACCTTTAGAACTCAAGTGCATGGATCCAAGAAGAGCATGGCACCAGCATGGCAACACATGCAGATACATTTTTATTGTCTGGACACACAAATGTGAAGCGTGGGGTTGTGTGTTTTTCCGGTGTCCGTGCTGGTTTCCTCCGGGTACTCTGGTTTCCTCCCGCATCCCAAAGACACACATGGTAGGTGAACTTACCATACTAAGTTACCCATAGGTGTCTCTGTGGTACCCTGAAATAGACCCTGTCCAGAGCATGGTGACTCCAGGTGGGCTCAGGATCAACTGTGACTCCAATCAGAAAGAAGCGAATCGGATAATGTCTGACTTACTGACTGACATTCAATATACGACAGTATCTTCTATTATTGCCTACGATGTCTAATTTCGCAAGCAGAGCACATTACAATGCAAAAGCCAGTATGTTGACGTTTTACATTATTCATATTTATATGATTAGAAAAATGAAATCCAATTCTATTGTCTGACTATTTTTAATCATTAAAAGTTCACTGCTCTATATTAGGGTGAAACTGCATTATTATGTTATTATACTCTCAATATATCAGTGGGATAAAGGCACTAATATCATTTTTCACCATAAGTTCTGTCTCTATCTGATTACACAAGTGCATGTAAACACACTGACTGGGTTACTGGCAAAATCTGATTACAGAGTGCACGTAAAGGAATTCTGCCTTTTGTTTCTCAGCAACGACCAGTTTTCTTCTCGAAAAAGCCCACCAACAACCCACCCCGAGTGACACGGACTGATGAAAATGGATGAAAGTAGCTCTACATAATGTAACGTTTGCGTACCAATTAAAAGCCGCTCCCAGAGCCAAGCTTTATGCCAAGAACCACTCAGGAACCACGAGCTGGAGTTAATTGAATGGATCATATCCAACACTGATGATTCCCACACTGTCGAAAGTTTGACGTGTTTAAAGATAAATTAAGTTGATACAGTAACTGGTTGCAGTGTTGATCAACAACACACGTCGAGTTGAGCCACAGAAACATTAGTAATCGAGCTGCAGCCAAAACAATTAAATATTGTCTAAGATGTTACACCTATAGCTCCTCCCCCTTTTTTTGTTTACTGGTTATGTACGTTAGAGCGACCCCTATCAAACTGTCCTGACCATCAGGGCTGTGGTGTTTATAGGATTTGAAGGTATGACCTCCTTTTTAGAAACAGGCAGTTAGACAGTCGCTCCACTCTAGAGGTGCGTTTATATGTAGTGTAATTGCACAGCTCTAGGGTGGCCCTACAGTCTAACTGCTGCTCATTAAGTGTGAAGATTGTGAACATTCTGTACAATGTAGTTCCCCTCAAACTACTGGCCTAAAGTTCTAAAGGTCAACCCTTAATGTCAGGTGTGTTTTGGGCCTCGTTCGGTTGGGTACAGCAGCAGGTTCATGTCGTGTTTTGGGTGGTGGACACTTTTTTCATTCGCCATTAAACTCAGTGTGACATACCTGTACCAACCATTGACTACGTCATCCAGAGCACCAAACAATCTCCCCTCCAACACCACCTAAATCTCCAGAGGAGCTCTTTCCCACCATTATGGAACAGTATAAAACTGTCTTCCAATTACACACAGTAGTCCAGAGTTACGCCCCACTGTTTTGGATAATAGGTCACTGCTGGCTGGACTATTACTAGACATGCTCTGGCTCACTATCATATTCAGAATGGAAAACTGAACTGAATGTCTGTTTCTCCTTCAGAGAATGTGTGTGTGTGTGTGTGTGTGTGTGTGTGTGTGTGTGTGTGTGTGTGTGTGTGTGTGTGTGTGTGTGTGTGTGTGTGTGAGAGAGAGAGAGTCTCAGACAGAGAGACGCAGGGAGCCAACCGGCCTCTTTTCACTCCCCTCTCTCATCTCAGCACTAATAACCTCTTCTGATGAACAGTGAAATAAAGCAGATGCAAACACACACACACACACACACACACACACACACACACACACACACACACACAAATTCCATTAGTAGATGCTAAATGAGCTCATATGAATTTTGGGGGATGGAGTGCAGTGTGCTGCTCTCAGGCTCAGCTGGAGCTGGAGATCAGTTCAAGCTGAAGTTCTCACTGGGTGAAGAGTGTGGATCCAACCTCACAGAAGAGAAAAGCCTTCAGAAATCAGCACACAGTGCTATAAAATAATAAGCGCATGTGATGCAAAACCCGAGTGATCTCCATCCCTGCTCCTGGAGGACAACTTTCCTGTAGGACTAAATCATCCCATCTGAACCATCTAATCACTGCCTTGAGGAGGGCTGGCTGAATGGGGTGTGCTAGATTTGGGTTGGAGTTGAAACCCGCAGGAAGGTATAGCAGCTCTCCAGGGGTGGAGGCCTCTGTTTGATGCTCAAGAGTTCTACAATGATCTATAAATCATCTGAATGGTCCATGACTATCCCTCAATCTCAATCTGCTCATTACTCACTGCACCTATCCATTCCACCTGAAAGCAAAGCGGGTGTCCCAAAGTTCCAGAATCCATCATTGGAAGCACCCTTACACTTAGGAGTTAAGTGTAGGACCATGGAGAAGCAATATTGAGGACCAACAAGAAGAGCCTACCAATAGAAAAATACACAGTAATAATTGAAATGTCTGGTTGAAGATATGCCAGATATGTGATGCCAGATACTATGGGTACCACCTTCAGAGGTCTTCAGAGGAGAACTAAGATGGAAGACTGACACCAACAGTACAGAACATACCAATATATAAATTGGAGTAATAACTCTAACTGTGATGTGTGATGCCAGATACCGTTCATGCCTTCAGAGGTCTTATAGAGTGAGGTATTTTGGTGCTAAGTGTAGGACCACGCAGAAGCAATATGGAGAACTAACACCAGCAGCACACCAACTTCAAATACATAGTAAAAATTTGAAACATCTGCTGGCAGATATGCCAGAGACATTATGTACCACCTTCAGAAGTCTTGTAGAGCAAGCTCCTATGGTGTTACCATTAGGGCCACTGACAACCAACATGGAGGACCACCACCAACAGTGCAGAACATACCAATATAAAAAATGGCAGTAATAAAAATGTCAAAAAACCACATGCACCATCTTCAGACGTTGTGTAGATTCAGCTGAAAAGGTGGCGGAACATAAGGAATTTCTTCAGATCTGGTGTCAGATACCACATATACCTTCAGGAGTCATTTCGAAGAAGCTGTTTAGGTGTTAAGAGTAGGACCATACAGAAGCATTATGGAGAACCAACACCAACGGCCTACCACGTCAAAATGACTGTAATAACTTTATAGAGCTGAGGGTTGAGGTGAAACAGTGCCCTACACTCCTCAACCTGCAGACAGCGTATCTACACATGCTTTACAACCTTCAGTAAAAAAAAGCAGGGATGATAAAAAGCAGTTCAAACCTCAAACAGAATCAGACAACACGCCGACAGATTTAAGGGACTTCTCTTCCATATTTCCAGATATGATTTCAAGTGGTTGCAACACCTTTCACAGACCCTTTTTTTTTTTTACGAGATCTGTTAAACATCAAACTCCATAACGAGCAACACTGGATGATCCCTCTGTAATTTACTCCTTTGGCGTAGAAGGGCCACGTGGAGGGGTCAGCGAGCTCTTACCCTTCATCAGGCAGACAACAGCCCTGTGACACGTTTACAATGCATCTCGTTTCTCGTTTCTCTTTTGTGCAGTACCCTTCAATTTTACGACTCGCGCTCCCTCTCAGGTCCTGCTTTGAAAACGCTCCCCGTCCAACCTTGCAGATGAGGTGTAATGACTTCGATAAAGGATTACCATTATCCTTGGGGCGTTTCTTTATTAGACGGCCCATCCTGGCCCCGCTCTGCCATAGAAGAGCTCGGCGATACCTATCAGGCCGCCGCAGTAAGTCACAGCCACAAAAGCAGTGGGAAGGTGACAGGAAATTGAATATTAGCATGCCTCGTGATTTGATTTTCTTCTTCGTTTTTGAAAAAGCACCAAAGGATGATGAGAACTGATCTACTCAGCGCTGAGACGGGATGGCTCTGAAAGAGAGGGAAGGAGATATGTCACGGGTCGTATTTATGATAAATAATAACGAAGACGCATCAGACGGATTATATGAGCGAGATGACCTTGCGCCAACCACAATCCATGCGAGAATGAGGGATGGAGGGTAATAGACAAACTCGGGGTCTGTCAAAACAGAAAAAAAAAGACTGTAGTGGAGAAAAAGACCTCAATACAGAGCAGAATCGATACTAAGGGTTTCTGAACATTAAATGGAAAAGTTGTCCATTGAAAGGGTTTGGAGACGCTTGTTTGGAGAACTTCTTTAAATGAAATGTATAGCTCTGGAAACGACTCGCAGACACCAGCAGAAAAAACAAGCCGCGTCTCTAAATACGTTGTTACTGTAAATAGGTTGCTTGTAATTACAGAGCAAAGTGACCTTGTTGAGAAACAGCCAGGTTTAGTCAAACAGAGGCCAAATGAAACTGAAAGCATCAAATATCCTGGTCTGTTCTGAGCTACAGCTGCTGCTGAAGAGCGTTATTGTTTAGATCAATGGGACTTCAAATAAAACAATCAGCCAAACACACCAACTTAAACACCAGCTGGATCTTTCTACACCGGAAATATATGATCTTCATAGAACAGCACCATTCCCACATAACCACCGACCAATTCTTACCCAGTGAACACCATCATTTCCCAACAAACACCATCAATATTCAATAAACACCATCATTCTCCAACAAACACCATCAGTATCCAATAAACATCATCATTCTCCAACAAACACCATCAGTATCCAATAACCACCATCATTCTCCAACAAACACCATCATTATTCAATAAACACCATCATTCTCCAATAAACACCATCATTCTCCAACAAACACCTTCATTTTCCAATAAACACCATCATTCTCCAAGAAACACCATCATTCTCCAACAAACACCATCAATATTCATTAAACACCATCATTCTCCAACAAACACCATCAGTATCCAATAAACACCACCATTCTCCAACAAACACCATCAATATTCAATAAACACCATCAATATTCAATAAACACCATCATCCTCCAATAAACACCATCATTATTCAATAAACACCATCATTCTCCAATAAACACCATCATTCTCCAACAAACACCATCATTCTCCAACAAACAGCTTCATTCTCAAACACCATCATTCTCCAACACTTTCATTCTCTTCCAAACAGCTTTATTTTCCAACAAACACCATCTATCTCAAACACCATTCTTCACCAAACACCATCGCTCTTAGACAAGTACCGTAATAATGAAATATTATTCTCCAACAAATTTCTTTTCTTCTTCATGAAACACCATCATTCTTCAGCAGTTCTACATAACTGATGAATGTATCCGAGAGTAATAATTGGCTTCAATGTGCAAACATGATCTGTCACTACTGTTTTAAAACTGAGACGTGGGCAGAGACTGAGAGCAGTGTGTTCTGGACCACTGTTTCTTTCTCTGATCTCTCATTCTCTCAGATTAATACACCCAGCTTGATCTCCTCTTCTCCAGCACCGAGTCTCCCCTCTGTCCTGAAGAGTACCCGTACGTCCAGTGTGGCTTAGCTGATCAATAGATAGCCTGGCATACAATCTCTGCTCACATGAACACATCCCAATAGCTAGAACCGTACAGACCTTCAGACTGGACTTCAGACTTCACACCTTCTAATATATACATTCAGCTACTTGCACCCATTGCTGATACAGATGCGCCAAAGCTGATAAAAATGACTCTCTGGAGCACGAAAAAAACTTAACCTGACTTCACTAACTAACTAATACTAGCACTGAATACAATCAAATCCTCACAGCAAAGCACCAGAATCTAGTAGAAAGTCTTCCCTGGCTGGATTGGGTCAGAATTAACTCAGCAGGATAATCATTTGAACACGGGCCAGTCAGCAATGAATGATGGTGTGTCCCAGGCGGAGGGGACACTCCATTTCCATTCTTCGATCCACAGTATCATGGGTTTTCCTGGAATATGTCATAGAAGGTATTACCACCCACAGTGGACAGCACAGTGGACGGTAATGATTGTAACTGGAGGCTTCTGGTTAGAATTGTCCATGCCTACAGAAAGTAAGCACACACATCACGCACTGATCCTTAGCTTCCATGAGATTAGGCAAAAGTCTCATATTAAAGATTAAACCCCTACTGTGCAAAGACATGTCCACATGAAGACAATGAAACATCTTTATCGATGTAAAAGACATACACAGAGAGTCCAGAATGCATCTTTTAATGTGTGTTACTGATGACTAACCCGATTTGCACATCCACTGATGTCCAATGCTGGTCAGACATTTAGAGAGAGAACCCACATTGCACGTCCAGAGACGTCCAAGCATGATCCAAGTCAGGCAGTCAGATATTGAGCCTGTCTGTATGTCCACCAGACATGCAAAAGTGGGTCTGAACCAACCAACGACGTGGACATGATCTGGCCGTCTGTCCGATTTGCATGTTTGCTGGGTAAAAGCTCCATTTAATCAAAATCATTCCACCTAAAAGCTCCAGACATCTTCATCACCCTCTCACACTTCCCCACTAGATCAGCATGTCTGCTTCTGACACGGCTTTGATTTGTTCTCACCATACATCACCATGTGATCACTGATAGGAGTAACACACACAAACACACCCAGACTCCTCAAGACTCTAAGCCTCCGTCCCTCCCACACAGAAGAGCAGAGTGCCACGGGTCGTCCGGCTTTGATTGTCCATTGATCTCTCTCACTCTCGCATCCAGATCGATGGGCCAGTGGAGAGGGTCTCCTATTCCAAAGACATGCCTAATGTTCTCTCAGACACCGGCATTGACTTCTCTCTCGCAAGGTAATATATTCCTGTTGGTACAAACGGATATTCTTCCGAAGAGGTGTGGAACAGTGGTGTGTTCCACATTCAGTATTAATGACAAGCGTAGTGTCATTTTAAATAGATCCATCCTTAACCTTCAGAACTCGAGGGATGTGGGATGTTTTTTAGTCTGACGTCCTTTTATATGCCAGAAAATCAGAACCGTATTTATAGGAGACATCAGATATTGTTATTTTGTCTTTATTTTAGATGTAAACATTTACAGAATTTAAAAATTTGTAAACATTTGACCATGTTTTGATCAAAAATGCACATGTGCCTACAATTTTCCTGTTGGAAATTGATCATCAAGCCCCGCCCCCTCTCTCTGATCAGTCAGAGTCTGTATGCAGGTTGATCATCAGCCATGCCCCCTCTCTCTGATCAGTCAGAGTCTGTATGCAGGTTGATCATCAGCCCCGCCCCCTCTCTCTGATCAGTCAGAGTCTGTATGCAGGTTGAGCATCAGCCCCGCCCCCTCTCTCTGATCAGTCAGAGTCTGTATGCAGGTTGAGCATGTAGACAAAACAGTAAACATGCACTGGAAGCTCCTTTGGTATTTAAACTAGGATTTATGAATTTGAGCTGTTTTCTGAGCTGAATTACTCTCTGATGATTCATCAGACTATGAGAAGACCATGGTAAGTTTTGAAGCCTAGAAAACAGCATGTAACTGCATGCAAAGTGCAGATCTCTGGTTCTAAGAGTTAAAAAGATTCATGCTTAAGACCAGGGAGAGAGTTCTTTGGCTCGGTTTCAGCTGTTCTCCCCAGGCCGGTGCCTGTCTGGTCTGATGAAGCAGAATTTGAGACATGTTTCTTTATCATCTGTATTCTGAATCAGACTAAGTTGCTCAAGGTGCTCCATTTAGCATTATTACCTCTTGGAGCGTCGCTTTCCTCGTCGCGATCCAATTTGACGGGTGGATGGTAATTAAACGCCTAATTGGCTTTTAGATGGCTAATTGCTTTGACATTTGCACATCAGACAGTGAACGATGCTCTGACGCTCTCAAAGAGCACGAGTGAAAGTGTTAGTGTCAGGCGTCAAGCATGGAACGTCAGGCTGACAGGAGCTGCAGGATACACTCTTGAGTGTGAGAACAGCAGGCGACACGCTGTCCTGGTGTGTTTACTGGGTTTGTTTTCAGTTGCTACTGCTTTTTCCTGCACTTATTCTAATGACATTAAAATTTAATATACACCACATGTCCAAACGGAAACCATTTCTACACCATTAATAAAGGCATTCAGGTACTTGAATATATATGAACCCAAGATGAACCAACATTGCCTAATGTCAGGCGTGGACTAGAGGGGTATGAAGCCCCCCAGCACTGAGCTGTGGAGCACTGGAACTGTGTTCTCTGGAATGATGGAGCTCCATACAGTACTTTTGTTGTGGATGACTTGGGCAGTTGGTGATAAATGAGGTGGGGTGGTAACCATCCAATTTCTTGACATCACTAATGTGTTTGATGAATGAAATCAAATCCTTGCAATGCTCAGAATCTCCAGAATCTAATAGAATAGTCTTCCCCGGACAGTAGAGAAACAAAGAATGAGCAGGGGTGTCTAATCGTATCTGATAAAGGCCAGATGAGCTTCAGCTTGTTTGGAAATAAAAACATCTGCTTTAAGTCCTGTAAGTTGTGAGGTGGAACCTCCATGAGCATCAATGTGTCTTGGCCCCCACGACTCTATTGCCAGTTCATCAGCTGTCCTTCATAGAACACCATCTTGGAGTTCGGAAGGTACTGACCACTGCATACCAGGAACACCCCACAAGAAATGTTCCTGCCTGATGTTCTGGAGATGTTCTGGCCCAGTCATCTAGAGGCACTTTTCCACCAAAAGAAAAGAATTCTTGAACTGGTTCCATCCAGGCTAATAAGAACCTTGGCATTTTTAGCAAATCCACGCTGGTGGAAAAGCACCCTAGAACATCACAGTTTGGTTCTTCTGAAAGTCTCAGATTCTTATGCTTGTCCATTTTGCCTGCCTGCTCACTTACTGGAAACTGGAACCAGACCATCAGTGTTATTCACTTTACCTGTTGTAAGGGCCATCAAGCAGACCAGCTGATCTGCAACGAAGCATACATACAAAGACTGACAGGAGCTGGAAAGACTCTTCAGTCTGAAAGCCAGCTGACATGCCATACTGGTTTGAATCCTGGTTTTGTTTTGGCTTGGTTTCGGGACATTTCTCCCTTTTGAGAGCTGCACTCTGACACCACTGAGCATCAATCGACCTATTGACACAGCTGAGGGAACTCTGACTCGATGACAGTTTGCCAAAACCGAGACAGATGAAGGGCAGGGAGAGAGATCGGGTGAAGAGAGGGATGAAGAGAGATGTATGCCTTCTTCATAGACTGACACTCTTGTCTGTTTATCATGCAGGATGTGAGGAGACAATGCCATGTCTGTACGCGGGATCAAACGGATGCGATCTGGAACATTGAGCATCAGTATTTGAGGAGCTGCTCTGGGTCAGATTTTGATCTGGGTCTAGGAGGGTCAGACATCAAATGGAGCTGATATTTAGAGCAAATGTTCATGTATCCCAGGGTTCCTGGATTACCCGACTCCTGCGTAGTTTTCTGCTTTTAAGTAAAGAGTTAATTGGCAGGTTTAGCACGTCTCACCAAACTGTGCAAGGATCCCAGCACCTCAGGATTGGGACTGCCTGTGTACCATTTAAAATTCAAGAAATGAAAATAAAGTGGAATATAGAACAAATGGGTCTGATTTGGAAGGTAGGATTGTGTATGTCCAATAATTTTAGTATCCAAAATCTGCCGATAACATTCTCCGACTACTGTATGTCTATTATTTAACACAGAATATACAGAAGCCCAGTTGTCCAGGATAAACCCCTCTCACAGAACAGCCCTAAACACCACAGCAGTGTTGCCATAGACTGCAATGGTGTCATGCAGGACTCTCGTGGAGTCACTCAGAATGGCAGCAAGTCCCACTTTAGTCTCAACAAAACCTGTATGTGGAGGCACTGTGGTCAGTGCCAAGATCGCCGCTTTGTTGTCATGCATCACACGTCCAGAAGGCCTGGTGCCATGGTGTGGGTGCAATTTTGTACAGAACTCTTTGGCAGCCCAACATTACATTAATGAGATCCACCAACGAGTGGTCTTGAAGACACAGATACTACGCCGTGGTCAGTCTCATCTCCAGACCTATCCCTGATTGAAAATGTGTGAGATGCTATTGGATGCAATATCATCACTCCACCCCTACCACACCATCTGCAGAACTGAGGGTAAACTGTACTCCCTCTTGACAATTTATCAGAACAGTGTCTGGAAACTGCCGTTCTGGGTCATTCTCTCGCTGTGCATAGCCCAGGTTGGTATAGTTCCACATGTGGGATTGGAATATTTTGTGTAGACCAATCAACTTTAACTCCACTAGTTCATCTAACTGGACACGTGCTTGCTTGTTTTTAACTGTGCACTCATGACGCTGAAGTTCCACCTTAAATGGTGGGAAAGCTACATGCACCCGAATGCAACTGCAGTGCTAATTTATGGTGGAAATTCAGGTTTATATTGCGAGGTGTGCAAGTCAAAATGTACACATTATTAGAGGTATTTAACAATGTTCACTGCATTTACAAACAGTGTCTCACTCCACGCTGGTTGGGATTTGATTGCATCATAAGAAAAACATCACAGTTCTGTATAAAACTTGCTCTTTTTACATTTTCGGTGGAATAACTTTGGATGCTGAATAATTGGTTCATCCCTAGCTGGGGGTATCAATGCTTGGACGGGCCAGCTGGGGAAACTTGGTGACTCACACCAAAGTACACCAAAAACAATGAGGCTGAAGAGCAAAGAGAGAGTCAGGAGAGAAGAGAGAGATGAAGAGATGTATTCCTCCTTCATATGCTGACACTCAGACTGTTTGTCCTGCGGGATTGCTGTGTCTACGGCTGCCAGTACAAAGCTCAAAAAGCCTGCAGTCACAGACTGAGGCTGCAGACGACCACCCACTGCTTTCCACACACACACACACACACACACACACACACACACACACGCACACAATTACAGAGATAGATTAGCACTCCCAGGCACTAATTACAGCCCTGTTTTGCAGGATGCAACAACAAAAAAAGCCTTGGAATATTAGAAGTACATTTTTCTCTTTTCTAACTATGATTTTTAGAGCTGCACATTATACTCTTGGTTAACTGTAGTGATGATGCCATCCAGGATTCTGATATCACACTGTGCTTCAGAGACAGATAGACATGCGTCTCACCTTGTCAAGAATTGGATCCATCAAAACGATCAATGCAGAAAATTAGTATCACAGACTTTGGATCTACATTTGGGACACTCACTGGAGCTCAATGCCATCGCAGCTAATCTACAAGGCCACAGGATAACGAGAGTGAGTTTCAGCTCAGCCTGCTTTGGAGGTTGATATACTGTGCGCTCTAAGCAAGAAAGGATTGCAAATTCTATTGGGAACGTAGACTGATATGGTCAATATTTATTGATCTACACATACAGAAGTGGTGTCTCTCAGTACTGCGTTGGGTTTAAGGCAACATGCCAGACGTCTCTGCATGGAGGTGTAGAGGTTCCTAATGGTGTCCTGTGATGATCCATCCCATGCAGCTTGAATGTTCTCACTCAGTTCTGCAGATTTTGCGGTAGGGGTGGAGTGTGGAGTCCAATAGCATCCCACACATTTTCAATCAGGGACAGGTCTGGAGATGCAACTGACCACAGCATAGTGTCAAGCTGATTCTAGACGACTAGCAAACCAGAGTGTTCTGGTCATGGTTCCCCCCTTCACTGCACATTTATGCAACTTCTGTAAGGGCATGTTAATGAACTGATTAGTTGGGCCAGATGTTCTAGGAGAACACAATCCACTAAATATTCCAGACAGGGGCATCAGGACTGGGTTTGGGAAGCACTACTAAAGACTACATCTGCAATCTACATCTGCAGCTGTATTTGCTTCTCACTGCTCATTTTTTCCCCTTCTAACATGGCTTCAGTCTTTCTTGCACTATAAAATGTAATTTCTCAATGCATTTTTTTAAAGAGTGTGTATGTCTGTGGGCTCAGTGGCTGGCTGAGACTGCTGTGTCAGTCAGAAAAGAGAGAGAGAGAGCCTATGATTAAGTTCCTCTAATTGGACTCTGCTTAAGATTCAGTGGGCGAACAATGGTAGGATTTGACGAACGAGTGGAGTTATGCTTTGTGGCGTTGTTTCTCAAGCCTAGATGACTCGTTACGTCGGAAAAGATCGATCAGATGCCACGAGTTGCTGATGCAGACGGCTAAGTCTCCCAGCCAAGGATGGGCTCCAGCAAATGCCACAGTGAAAAGTCACTCATACTACAAATAGCAGACCCACCGCCCAGCATGGAGAGGTTTTTAACAAACACCATCAGGTAGGTGGGTCTCAGTGTGAGCTGTGTATATTCTTCTGGCTCAAAGGGTCTATTTTTGTCTCTTTTTTTTACCCGTTTCAGATCACGGCCCTTATGTTGGTTTATGCAGTCGCCTAATGACTCATAGGGACATTTTGGCTTTAATAAAATGCCATTCGGCTTAGAGAACGCTGCATCATGCTCATTATGTTAAAAGAAAGCCTGACCAGACCGGAATACATCAAACGGTTTTTGCGGCGTTTACAGCCTGAACAAAGACAAAAAGAGCAAAGCACAAAATGCTGCAAACTGACAGAACAAACACCCTGGTGTTCCATTGAAGTAACCTCTATAATAAAATGGAAAATGGAGCTCTGGTCTCATTTCTACAAAAATAAAAGAACTGTAGGAAGCACGAAAGCTAAAAATGAGCTTTGTAAAGTTTTCTGAAAAACAGCAAGCTACATAACCTTATGTTCTTCAAGGGCTCGGGCCAACATGTGATCTGCCGGTTGCGTGCAGCTATGCACTAACCGTCTCCATGGTTTGATTTAATTCTCTGTCATTTTTTTCCCCTTTTCTGGATGAGCAGAATGGCAGAGAGTCCTGCCGTTAGAGACCCGAGGCCCTGCAACTGCTGCCTCCCTCTGCACACAGATGGTGCCTTTACGTAAGCGAGGCGAACATTACGTCCAGATCATTTCTCTTACGAGGCCTCAATTCACACTGGATTCCAACTCTTGCTTCCCAAACCACGATGACACAAAAACACATCTCATTCTGAGCAGTCGGTTTTGCAGAATCAGAGATAATCTGTCTTTTCTCTTTGTTCTCTTTGTTGTTTTTTAAAAAAAAAAATTTAATTGCAGAAAATAGCTTGAAACATCTGTTTTAGGAGACACTGAAATGCTCTTTCCATTTAGACTGGTTTATCTGGTTTGTTGGTTGTAAAACTGAACAACATCTAGCTGATGGTGGCATTAGAGTTTGGGTATTTTCAAGAGAATGATGGTGTTTGGTTCAATACGATGTTTGTGGAGAATGATGATGTTTGGTGGAGAATAATGTTTGGAAGGGAATGTTGGTGTTTGGTCAAGAATGATGGTGTTTGGTGGAGAATGATGGTGTTTGGTAGAGAATGATGGTGTTTGGTAGAGAGTGATGACGTTTGGTGGAGAATGATGGTGTTTGGTGGAGAATGATGGTGTTTGGTGGAGAATGATGGTGTTTGGTAGAGAATGATGGTGTTTGGTGGAGAATGATGGTGTTTGGTAGAGAGTGATGATGTTTGGTGGAGAATGATGGTGTTTGGTAGAGAATGATGGTGTTTGGTAGAGACTGATGACGTTTGGTGGAGAATGATGGTGTTTGGTGGAGAATGATGGTGTTTGGTAGAGAATGATGGTTTGGTAGAGGCTGATGACGTTTGGTGGAGAATGATGGTGTTTGGTGGAGAATGATGGTGTTTGGTAGAGAATGATGGTGTTTGGTAGAGAATGATGGTGTTTGGTAGAGACTGATGACGTTTGGTGGAGAATGATGGTGTTTGGTGGAGAATGATGGTGTTTGGTAGAGAATGATGGTGTTTGGTAGAGAATGATGACGTTTGGTGGAGAATGATGGTGTTTGGTGGAGAATGATGGTGTTTGGTGGAGAATGATTTTGTCGAGTTAGTCTGTCTGACAGGTCTGTTATCTACAGAGCGCTCTCATTATAAAAACATAAAAGTTGCAGCCTGTCTCTGCTGGGTTGTCATTCTCTGATTGTCCCCAACATTTGTCAGCCTAAAAATTCTCCACTTTTCATTACCGGCTGACACGTCAAAGGAAAATGAAAGTCACGAAAACACTCCAGCCTCATTAAAAGGTTTCACCCTATTTGAAAAGCCTGAATGAGACAATCCTTCGGGGCATCAATCAGAGGAATAGCCTTAATGAAAAAGCCTCGTTAGAGACACAGGCTGAAGGCCGGGTGGCTTCAAATGATGCAGTCAAAAACCAGAACCGTCATATGAAACAGTCAGGCATGAGGTAATCGATCACACTGGAAGTCACCCTTTAGGCTGGACTTTATTGGATCAAAGTGAACCTTTGGTAGGAACCCTGGTTCTGGTCAACCCTGGTCCTAGAGGCACTCCTTCCCTGTTCGCAACACCCCAATTCAACTAATTAATTCATTACCAAGCCCTTCAGAGTTGCCTACAGGTGTGTTAAAGCTAAAACATGCAGGTCAGGGGTGCCTCCAGGACCAGGGTTGAGAACAATGGCATTGACTGTATATTAAAGGATAATGCCATGGAAGAACCAATTTTAGTTCTAGATAGTTCTAAATTGGTGGGCATACACTATATGTCATAAGATTAATGGTCACCCTTATAATTCAGCTAATGTTCCACCCGTTGCTGACACAAATGTGCAAATGCACCCATAGCTTCCCTGTATAGAGGAACTGCCGATAGAATAGGACTCTGTGGAGCAGATGAACAAACATTAACTTATTGGAACCGTGTCTAATGAGGGTATAAAGCCCCCCAGCATTGAGTTGTGGGGCAGTGGAATTGTGTTCTCTGGAATGCTAGAACTCCATCGAGTTCTTCTGTTGGGGATGAGATGGCGTGGTGGCCATGCAACATCCTGACCTCAGTAATGCTCTTGTTATCAAAACAAATCCTCTGAGCAATGCTCAAAATCTCCAAAATATAGTATAAAGTCATCGCTGCACAGCTTCTCTAGTCCCTGCAGAGAAGTACTGCCAATAGAATAGGACTCGTTACTTTGTTTGTCTGAGATGTTTAAGTGTATAGGTGTTATTTTTTGAGTCGTCCAGTTTTCCACTCTTATTTCTGAGGATACCTTCATAAGAGGAGGCCCTTTGAGTGTTTGAGAACAGCAACAGGATTCCAGAGTGAGAGAGTGAGAGCAGAGGGAGAACTATGACTGTGTTAAGAGTGACAAAAATGAAGGATGAATGTGCCGGAGTCAAGGAACAGTTGCAGCGGGGTTGAAAAATGTCAGTTTTCCTCACAACACACTCAATACCAAACACTGCCAGCCTCTATTAGACCATCTAAGAGTGTGCACTTAGACTCTCACCCACACCACCAACACACACCACACACACTACACACACACACCAGAGGAAACAAAGAGCAGACAGTGGGGGAGGGGAGAGACCACGGTAAGGCACTGCAGTCCAGAGAGATTGATGGGTGTATTTAAATGAATGCTGACAGAAACCCGATGGAGCAAATCTTGGCCAGAAAGTTAAATGTAATCCTGTGCCCTGTGTTTGTAGACACCCTTTCTAAAGAACACATTCAGCTACTTTAAGTGCACCCATAGCTGACACGGATGTGCAAATGCACACACAGATTGTCTAGTCCTTGTAGAGAAGTACTGCCTATAGAAAAGGACTCTGGAGTAGATAAAAAGACATGAACATGATCGGTATACTGCAGCATCTGGAGTTATCCAAGCAGCTAGAACCTGTGTGTGGAAGTACCATGGTCAGCACATCCAGAAGGTCTGGTGTCATGGTGTGAGTGCGATTTCTTATGATGTCAGATCACCTTCGGTCTTCATTACAGATCCTTTAACAGACCAGCGTTACGTTAATGAGGTTCTACCTTCTCTGGACACACACTCCGGTGCTCTATTCCAACAGGACGACGCTCATCCACACACTGCTGCCGCCTCAAGATCTCACCTTGAAGACACAGATACTACGCCGTGGTCGGCCTCATCTCCAGATTGAAAATGTGTGGATGCTATTGGACGCTCTATCAACACTCCACCCCTACCACACCATCTGCAGAACTGAGTGAGAACATTCAACTGCATGGGATGGATCATCACAGGACACCATTAGGAACCTCTACAACTCCATGTTCTGTTAGGGTCCAAACCAGAAACACTTTTTGACCTAAATACACAAAGAATATGGCATCATCATGAAACAAACCAACGTCCGTCATAGACTATAGTAAAGGAGAAAGTGGAATACGGGAAGGAAAGCGAAATGGCAAGAAGGAACTTTGAGTTTGAGACCACATTTGAGACTTGAGGACAGTCTTGACCACAGAATACACTTCACTACTGCTGCACACAGAGCACATTTGATACGCAGCCACCTCAGCAGAACACACAGTCACGCTGTACCCTGAGTTTCAACCAGCCTCTAAACTCTGCTAAAATCTGCATCAAATCCCCTCGAGCCTCCACACACACGCACACACACACACACACACACACACACACATATTCTTGAAATCCATCCAGCAACATATGGCAAACACACACACTGTATTAGCAGCAAACAATGATTCAGAGGCGTTCGCCGCGCGAGAGTACACCCACCCTCGCGCACACTTGCTCTTACCTAATTTGGGCAGGGAGTACTTGACTTTGAAGTAATCCTGGTAGAAGTGCAGGAGTCTCTTGGTGATGTGCAGGGCGTAGTCTCCGGATCCACTCTGAATGGCATCGGGTCGGGCATAGAGCCGGATCTACAGGGATGGAAGGAGAGAACGAGAAGAAGAGAAGTAGTTCAGGGAAGAGTGAAATCTTGCTAGGATTTTTCAAATGTTTGGCTTTAGGGCAAGTCATAATAGGGAGGATTTGGGAATTCCCTCTGTATTCCTTACTTGGATACACAGAGCAATGTAGCTGGGATATAAAATGAAGCAATATTCTTGATGCTAGATTTTGCTTTCTGATGGTATCAGTGTATCAGACACAGAGGTGCTGGACTGTCCTGTGGTCAGCGTCCTGTGAGCAGCGTCCTGTGGGCAGTGTCCTGTGAGCACTGATGAAGGACTAGAGGATGACCAACACAAACTGTGCTGAAACAGATGAGCTTCTGTCTCTGACTTTACATCTACAAGGTGAAGACACTCGGTAGGAGCGTCTGAGAGAGTGGACAGTGTAACCACTGGACACAGTGGTTAAACACTCCAGCAGCACTGCTGTATCACCACTTGTATCAGCACAGCATACACTAACGCACCACCACCACGTCAGTGTCACTGAGAATGAGCCACCACCCACATCATAGCTGCTCTGTGGTGGTCCTGTGGGGTCCTGATCATTGAAAATCAGGGCGAAAGGAGGAGAATAAAGTCTGCAGAGAAACAGATGAACTACAGTCTGGAATTATAGAACCACAAAGAACTCCTGTGTGGTCAGAGAATGGGGTCTCATCTCACTAGAACAGAATAACTGGGCTATATGTGTAGGACTGGAGACTACACCTCTCTCGCTGATGACTGAAACTCAGTGCCAAGTGCATAAAAACACATCCTCCATCAGAGCCGAGCGTACAGCGGCCGGAACCGCTGGGTAATTTGATCACAGCCGTAGAACGTCGCTTTATTCCTCTATAGGAGCCCATAACACTCCTGTTTACACCCTCCGTACACTACTGCTATTAAACTGTTTTACACTCTCAGCACCATAACAACAACCTTACTATTGCATCTGAGATCAGAGAAAGAGGGAGAGAGAGAGAGAGAGAGAGAGAGAGAGAGAGAGAGAGAGAGAGAAAGAGAGAGAGAGAGAGAGACAGAGAGAGAGAGAGAGAGAGAAAGAGAGACAGAGAGAGAGAGACAGAGAGAGAGAGAGAGAGAGAGAGAGAGAGAGAAAGAGAGAGAGGGTGGTGATAGGTAGAGAAAGAGAAAGGGAGAGGGAGAAAGCGAGAGAGGGTGGTAGGTAGAGCGAGAGCTGTAGAGAGAATGGAGAAAAGGAAAACAAAGGAATGAGTAAGAGAAAGAGAGAGAAGCGACAGAAAGAAAGAATGTAGGAGTGAGTAAGGAATAGAGGGATAAAGAGGGAGGGGGGTGTATGAGGTGCCACACTTTGAGTCGAGCTCTCCGCTGTAAAAATAATCGTTCCACTCGGATAGCCCAGGGCTGATGCATGGCTTTTCCTTCACGGACATCCATCCAGACAGAATGAATGGCTTCATATGCCTGGCCTAGCACGCTCTCTCTCTCTCTCTCTCTCTCTCTCTCTCTCTCTCTCTCTCTCTCACACACACACACACCCAACAGAGCGGTATTGTTTCAGAGCCGCCGCCACAGCTGAGTTATACGTTGTTTACTCGTGTTGTTGTTTATTGATTCGTTTCTGTGACTGATTAAGAAAATAATGCTCTGTGTTTATGCCCGAGAGTCTGGGAGTTAATATTACTATTAATATTAATATTATTTTTGAAATAACACATAATCGGGGCAATTCCATTCAAGCAGACAAACGAGCAACGGCAATTTAATTACGCATTTTTCAGGCTCTGAGGAGGTAATCAATTTGGTGTGAGCACCACCCTGCTCCGCTGTTTTTCTGCAGTAAGGAGCTCGACTCCGGAGTATAATGGGGTTAATTGGACTGGAAAAGGCTGCGTCTGGACAAGTGGGCCATCCATTATCGACCACGGGCTAACGACACTAGAGAAACCTTTTTAGGGTCTGTACGGTTTGTCGTGTTCAGATGAGCGAAGAGAAACCAAGTCTTTTAGCGTTCTTCAGGAGATAAACAAAGTCTTGGAAGTTTGTAATGAATCAGGAATGCACTGATATGGGAACTGCGGCCCGATGTCAATATCCAGAAATGGTTCCGGTGGTGGAAGGGGGCAGTTCATCACACTTTTCCCAACCAATAAGAATCTAGGGGAGCAGCAACAAGAATTTCATTGGTTAAAGCCAGTTGCCTGCTTCTGATTGATTGAAGAATTGGGCACCAATATGGACATTTTGGGCCGAAACCAGAACCAAACAAAATGTTCCGTTTACTCTGCACATCTCTTGGTCTCTTTCTGATGGTAGAAGCTGCACTTTGACATTCCCTGTGGCGAGATCTACCTGCTACCATGATGACATTTTAGGATTGTTGGATCTTCTTTACTCATCTTGTGGGCTGAACCTGCTAGGATGTAAATCCCTTCTCAGACCCATCTACATTTACGACCTTCTTTCTGGAGGCCTCAGAGAGCTCTTTGGATCTCAACATGGTGATCTCTCTCTCACTGCAACCACGAGCAAACCAAACTAATGTCTGAGGTTTAAATGAGACAGGCTCCTCCTCCAAAGTCCTCTCTAACCATGGTCTGATCATTGGCAGCTGATTCTAATTTTAGGTATTTTAAGCTTTTACACAAGACTGTTCCAAACACAGCAGGTAGAGATCAGTTGCAGGAACGTATGAACGACTGGATTTGAAGGGTTCTGCGGAAGCACCTTCCGTTAAAATCATAATTAGTAAAAGTCTAAGCTCTCGGACGACTTTATTCATTACAGTGTTGAATAAACCGCCCTCTCACATTACAATCCTCCCGATTTTCCTCATCCTAATCCTGCACCCCACTCCCGCAGAGCCTGGACCTAAAGCCGAATCATCCGATTGCATTTGCATGTCAGAGTTAATGACTCCAGAGGAGCCTGGAGGCCAAACTGGTGGCAGAAAGCCGTGCCCAGCCGTGGCCAGAGAGAATCGAGCGGTCAATACAGGCATGACAGAGTTCAGAAATCAGAGCGGGGGTGATTGAGCAGTCTCAGCTGCAGTCACGCATATTACAGCCTGACTTAGTGATCCACAGTGACAGGCAGAAGAGCTGATCTCAGGTCAGGCTTCTGAAAGCTTCAGGGAACCGGATTCAGCAGAAATGACAATCTGTCATGCTTTGGGATGCTGCCTTCATTTTTGGATTTTTAAAAATTTTCTCCCCAGTTAAGTCACTCCCATTTCCTCCTCACTACCTGCGACTCCCTAGATCGGAAAAACTAGTGACTCCTTAGAGATGCAAGAAGCTCCGTGATGTTTCCTCACATCTCTTCGAACTGTCACTAAAGCCGAGGTTAAACCACATGATTTTTATGCCAATTTTAGCCCCAGTTCAGTCTGTTCTGGCTGTAGTCTGCAGAATTACCATCACATGGAGTCGACAGGTTGGAGACAGGATCGAGTATGGAGTGAATGACCCTCCCAATCGAGTTTCAGACCATTGGAGCACATCAAACGTACCAGACGGAACCAGCAACTCAGTCTGAAAAGGTCTCATCAACAGCCACTGAAAAAGTTCCTAATTGCAATTCCACCTTAAATAATGTAGCAAGAAAAATGAAAGTCTGTTTTATGGAACCATTTAAATGTTTAAACATCTACAAGTACACTACCTCAACTTGCAGAACCCAAGAAGAACCCTGTTTTTAACAGTGAAGTCCATGGATCTTGAATAAGCAAAAAGGTTCTATATAGTGCAGAAGGAGGTCCTTTGACTTGTAACAACTGGGTTACCCTTTTTGAAGCTAGGTTGGATATATTTGGGTGGTCTCAACCCAGACACTTAGAACTACTATGTTAAACATGCATGAGAACCTGTTAGACGCTGGTCACCATTGAGACTAAGAACAATATAAGACACTTTGAGGAGCAGAAATCACTCGAGGCTTCAGATTCCTTAAAATATAAGCCTGGAATCATAAGTGTTTAAAGATCTATATGGTTTGTTGAGTTGTTATGGTTCTATATACTGTAGTTTCACTGCCTTTACCAAAGAACCCTTGATGAATTCATGAAGTCCAGGAGTCCAGAAGGTAGGAATAAATAAGTCCATGGATGGTGGTACACTTTTTGGATATATATAGAAAAGTGGATATATTTGGGTGGTCTCAACTAAGACACATTATTAAAGGTTGACTCAATGGAGAACCATAACTGTTAAAGGTTAGAGAAGAACCATCTGAGACATTTTGAGGAGCCTTAGGCTCAGGATGATTTAAGATCTAAATCATTCTTTGAGTTGTTATGGTTCTGGTAAAGAGAGAACCATATGGTTCTATATAGCATCATTGCCTTTACTAAAGAACTCATGGAAGAACCAAAGTCCAAAAATCTGGGATAAGCAAAAGGATTTTTTGACTTGTAACAGTAGAGGTACCTTTTTAGGAACTACAGGGGTGCAGCACCAAATATTGGGTTCTGTTCATTCAAAGTTTTCGTTGCAGGGCCCCCCAAATAGAAGGTTCCCAGGTGCACAGGTCCACCATTGCGTGCCATTTGATGACCCTGGGGAGCTACAGCAAGCACTCTTCCAACCGTGGAATTTGCAGTGGCTGTACGATATCATATGGGAAGTTCTCAGTGTAGAACATTCAACTTTTAATGTGACACAACAATCAGTAGAAAATCTAACCTGCTTCCCTCAACAGTGTTGGTCTGTGTCAAAACCCAGCTCGCAGGCAGCTGACAGTGTTGGCTAAATAATTGCCCCCAACCACACAAGATCCCAGTTACACAGGTCCATGATTCCCTGCCCCTGGGGAGCAATGCAGGATATTTTTTGGGTGGCCTCAACCTAGATGCGTAGCACCACTCGGCGAATCAGTGAATGGAGAACCGTGATTATTAGATGTTGGCCTTTGGTTCAGACACCATAAAAGGCAAAACTGGACCAAAAACGAACAGCTCTGGATGTTAGATCACAGAGAAGTCTGAGGCACTCTGAGAAGCCGGAAACGATCTGATGCTTCACGTTCCATCTACTCAGCGGCAAATATTTCTGCCGCTTCGCTCTATGTACGTCTTTCAGCGACACGGCAAATAGCCTCTTTCACGCCGAGGACACAGTGATCCCGGGAAACTGTAAGAAGTTTTCAGGCATGAAAAGAGCCGGTTACAAATCTCCCATTAGCCCCGAAGTTGTGGGGCTTTTTCCAGATAATGTGAAACTACAGCGCAGTCATGCTCTGCCTGGATTTTGCATGAGTGAATTAAGAAGAAACCGGGAAAAAAATTTACATAAGCGGCAGGAACGGGCAAGGAGTGGAGCGGAAGGGAGTTAATCTCTTTAGGGTTAGGCTGCTGCCACCATCACCTCAAAAAAGAAAAGGCTTTTAATTGTTTTGGGGGAGTGCAACTCCTTTCTCTTTCTGACACAGAGCTTATAATAGTACCCGTCCTACACTGCTTCCAAAGTACCATGTTCTCTCCTACTGTCGGCCTTAGCCTGCTTTCGGAGCGCTGTGCTGAGGTTAGTAGCACACCCACAGGAGGGATAATAGCACTCAGCATGGAGTAGAAACGGGAAAAAAAGGGGGGGAACGTCGCTTCCACTCTGAGCTTTTCCAGCTGAGGAACTTGTTGTGAGCAGCTGAGAGACTTATCAACCGGTGCCTGTAACTGTGCATACATATGTATGCACAGTTTCCAAACCAGGCACTTTATCAGAACCCCCTGCCCCAGCACCCCCTGGCAGTCCCACCTCGCTGGAGTGCAGCTGGAGACTGCATCTCATCTTCTGATATTTGTGTTAGTCCTCCTTCAGCCCTTCATCATACTCAGGTTCATGGATCTTAAGGTATTGCTACCCTCTAAGCAAAAGACCAAAAGATTTTCCAACAATCTGCGGAACCACAGTCTACATTCATGAGGAAAGTTTGGACCCCCTCTGTCCTAATAGCTGGTATCTCCTCCATTGGTTGCAATAATGTTAATTAGGTGTTTCCTAGAACCGTCTACCGTCTCTGACATCGACTGGAAGAAAGACGTTCCCACTCCTCCATGCGGAATTCTTTCAGCTCTGTGATGTTTCAGCGTCAGTCTTTGTATTTTCTCCTGAGACCCCCTCTGATACAATAAAGATCTCATAGTGGTTTCTATGATGGAGGGATCTCCAGACCCTGCAGCAGCAAAGCAGCCCTAAACCATCACACTTCTACCACTATGTTTCACAGTTTATCCAAGACTCTTATGCTCAGATGCTTTATTTTTTTCTTCTGTTATTGTGCCCAAATAGGTCATCTTTGAATTCATCTGTGCAAAGCACATTGTTCCAGAAGTCCTGCTCTTTCTCCAGATGTTCTCTGGAGAACCCTGATGTTTTTGTTGACAGTAAGGGTTTCCACCTTAAACACCTCCAATGAATATCAAACTTGTTTGGTCTCTACCTAATGATAGAGACCAAATGATGATATTTTAGGATTGCTGGACCTTCTTTACTCATCTTGTGGTTCTGCTCTTGGTCTGACCAGTCTGATCTGACCATGTGGGCAGTTGTGTTAAACGTTCTCAGCTTATAAATGATGTTCCAGACAGTGGAAAGGCTGATTTCTAATGTTCTGAGATCTCTTTACATCCTTTCCCTTCCCTTCCCTTCCCTTCCCTTCTGCATTTACAATCTTCTTTCTGAAGTCCTCAGAGAGCTCTTTGGATCTGGTCATGGTGACCCGACTCATTTCAACAATCAAAAGCAAATCAAACTAATATCAATAAAACAGGCTCCTCCAAAGTCCTCTCTAACGATGGTCTAATCATATGAATGTGGGCTTGTTTTTCCTCACAAAAAAATTTCATTTTATAAATGCTGTTTAAATACATTTCTTCAGTTTTGAGTGTTTGTTAGATCACCTCCATCTCTCAGTACAGTTAAAATCAATATCAAACGTCCATATGTTTAAATATCACTGTATATAGAGGAGAAAATGGGTCTCTGAATATTTTAGGTGGGTTCAGACATTTACCACCTCAGTGCTTGATAGCCCCAGGTTATGCCAGGATCAGTCAGAGGTAGGTCTTTGGTTCATAGCAAAAAAGGGGAAACTAGGTCAAGACACACCATCCATATGTTGTTTCTAATATTCTGTCAGTAAGCCAGGTGTGGTGATTGAAGCTTCTTTGCAGCAGTAATTCAGTGAAGAGTCCTGGCACAGGCTGCCTGGCACTGACTGAATCCTGGTTACACTACTGACACCATCAGTCAGGACTGTACTATATCTAGAACTTCCTGAAACATCAAAACCAGCTTGTGCTAGTGGTTAATCTCACATGCATGACCTTCTGTCCAGCTCTTGAAGTTCTAACTAATGGGAGAGCCTACTTGGCTGTATCTGCTTAGGTTCCACCAGAGATGTTCATAAGTTACAAAATAAAAAAACAAGTAAAAGACAAGAGTTTTGTTTCCCCCATTATTTGCTCGCTGCCACTCTTATATCCCTGTAGCCGAAGGCTGACATATATGGCTCAGGCTTTTTGTTTGGGATGAATTTGGGAATTGGGGACAAGGTGAGATGGTCATCAAATCAAATCCTCGGAGCAATGTTCAAAATCTCCAAAATCTAGAAGAATATCATCCCTGGACAGCTTGTTGAGTCCCTGTAGGAAACGGGAACAATTCCTCCAACAAAAGCAGGATAAACTCCTTGAGTTCTGAAGAAAGAGGGAATGAGGTGTCCCGATACTTTTGTCCACATACGTATGTTTGCTATCACGTCTTGGATGGATGTCTTCTACCACAAAACTACTGTGGTGCCTACAGTCCCTCCACACCTCCTCACCGCATGGTCTCCCCTGCGTGATGGATGGCTCGCGGAAACCACGTCTGCCCATCTAATGTGATTGATGGCGAGAGGTAGTGCGTGGCTAACAGCTACAAGCTGCAATATGGAAGTAAATGTTCTGGATGGGGGCAGTCATTACAGGAAGTGCCGGAGAGATGATCCAGACAGCAGTGAGTGAACAGGCGCACCAAAAGAGACGAATTAATTACACTAATCTAAGCAAGGGACTGGCCAAGGTCAGCGCTCTGTCAGGCAGCGACAGAGCGGACGGAAAGGTGTTAGAGGACGGTGCTGTTTGATGCCCAAGCTGAACAGTGGTGAATGAGCCCAATTGGTATGGATGTAGAGGATTGATGACCCGGAGCTTGGCTGCCCAACCCTGTCTTTAGTGTGCTTTCTAAATTGCGGCAGTGAAATCAATTTGACATGTACTTGAACAATCGTCCGTCGCTTGAAGAGAGCGTTTTCTGCCAGCTTTGCAATGAAGCGGATATGGCAGGTACTATCACCTTGAAACGAAGGGTAGCTCCAACACTTCATTTCTCAGTGTTTGCAATGTATATTGCTAAAATGGCAATTTACGAGATTTTGACCTTTAGAACCTTTAGAACCCCAGGCCAACTTAATTTGGAGTACTTTTATGCACTGAAACATTTGGAAGGTCGCCGGTTCGAAAAACTGAACTGGAAGTATATGACTGAAGTGCCCTTGAGCAAGGCACTGAACTCCCCAGCTGCTCCCCAGGTGCCATGCATAGGGCTGCCCACTACGCTGGGCACATGTGCTCATTGCCCCCTACTGTGTGTGTGTATCACTGTGTGTGAATAGGTTAAATGCGGAGGACAAATTGCCCTGTGTGCAGCACGGTAGGTCTTTGAGCACCTTTTCTCCAGGCAGGTCCTATGGGGTGTTTCGGAACCTACCGAAAGATCTCCAAGGAAAGACAACCAGTGAACTGATGCCCAAGGCTCACTGATGCTCATGGAGACGTCACCTCACAACTCACGGAACCCTAAACTGAAATGTTTGTAGTTGTATATACATTTTGTATGCAGGTTGAGCATCAGCCCCGCCCCCTCTCTCTGATCAGTCAGAGTCTGTATGCAGGTTGAGCATCAGCCCGCTGACCCTTTGTGGTGCTATATGGAACCATTTCAACCTTCAGATTGTTATGGGTTATGGTTCTATAAATACTAAAGAGCCCTTAACACTAATGGACAGAACTAAGTCTAGTTTTGAATGGAAAACAGAATCATTGGTTTCTGGAGATGCACCATCCTGAAGAGCTGAGCTCTCGCACCACACATCGGCTTGAACTTGTTTGAGATTGAGATCTTTAGAAGCATCTGAATGGTGTTCTGTGTGGGATTGGGAACAGGTAGTCTAATAAATCAGGTTCTATATAGTACCAAAAATGTCTTTCTGTGGCTATATAACACCATTTTCTATAATAGTTGAATAGAGACAGGGATTTGACAATGCAGGTCTGGACTGTGGTGGATCTGAAGAGGCCCAGACTAACTGGAATGCCGGAATATCTTCTGTAGAGGTCCATTATAAGATCCCACACACAACCATTCATTCACACCTAGGGGACATAACATTTTTTTGGAATAAGGAAGAAAATGGAGCACCTAGAGGAACCTTTAATTCATGAGCTTACAGTGACCAGAGTGAAGACCAAACCCACAACCTCAGGCCCATTGTGCACACACATTAAGAACAATGAAGAACATTTTTACCATTTAAGCACCAAAATGACTCTTTGAGTAATCACAGTCCTACATATTAATGAACCCCTGAAAAAACCTTTTAATGATTTAGATCTCGAGGCCAAGGTTCATTAGTTCTTCACTTCTTTCTGATATTATACTGCCAGGACAAAGACATGCTGCTACCCCTGATATTAAGATTTAGGAAAAAAACATTTCCCTTCCACGTATAGCCTCGGGGGAAACCATGAGGCTGACTTGGAAGATTTTCCGATTCTTAAAAAGGTCTCTGGAAGCCTTGCTTTTACACAAGGGATGAATATACCATTCCATAGGTCATATCCCAAGTTGCATTTCAGTATTTCATCATCACAACAAACACAGAACCTGCCCTATCAGCCGGTATTAAAGATCAGTAACAGTGTAGTTACTGAAACTGTATCAGAAACACAGTCCGGTAGCCGGTATTAAAGATCAGTAACAGTGTAGTTACTGAAACTGTATCAGAAACACAGTCCGGTAGCCGGTATTAAAGATCAGCAGCAGTGTAGTTACTGAAACTGTATCAGAAACACAGTAGCTGTATCTTTAATCCCAGCTACCGGACTGTGTGTCTGATACAGTAAGTACTGTCACTGCTGCTGATCTTCAATATTGGATAACGCCTGTGGCCAGAGTGCTAACATCCATATAGTGTATGTTGATGCAGGGTCTAACGCAGATACACAGTTTGTGAGGGTGAGAATAAATTAGTACATATATAATCAAGGCGTTCATTCGTCTGGATGGTAAACAGTCCGTAGGATATGATATTAAGTGCATCGACGAGAGCTTGTATTGTGTGAAATGATGGATGCATCCTTGATTTGAAGGTGATAACTCCAGCTGGATCCGCCTCTGCATTCAAAAGCAGGCCCAAACCATTTCCATTCAGTATGGGAAGACTGTTCAAGTTCATTTTAAATTGACTTCCCTACCAGAATTCAAAGAAGTCAGGAATGAATATATGCATGTCCTCTCCGACAGAAAATGACTTATTTTACTTTGCTGAATCAAAGCATTCCCGCTGATTGCTCCATAATGGCCACAAGGGACGAAGGGCCAAGGGATTAATATGTGTTTCGAAACAGAAGCTGGAATTTGAAAATGTTCATGTGAGGGTTACGGGACATTTTCCTATGATATACAGGGTGAGTCAAAGGACACAGGACATCCATAGTCATGAGAAGCCCACTGCCATCTCTAATGAGCCAACTCACCATAGACTACGCAGGTAGTCAAGATCAGCTTACAGGCCACGCAGGCAACAGTGCCGTTACTCAGATATGTCGTTTCCCCTTTGGTTTCCGAAATTAAAGGGTGTCCTGTGTCTTTTGACTCACGCTGTTCACTAATAGAAACACGATTCTGCTCCAGTAACTGATACACTCATCTTTACTGGACGTTTAAAGTCTAGAATTGTGACGGTGAGGAAGCTCATAAACCTATAATCATGAGATTTCTGTCTACCGTTGGGATTCACTGACTGTTAAAAACGATTCAATAAACCGATGAAACTGAAGGTCTGGCGATTAGGATTCCTGGACTTCACCCAGGCGGCCCGGGTTGGGACGCATTTTGGGGGCAGCCGTGGTCTGGTGGTTCGGGAACCAGCCTTGTGACTGGAAGGTTGCCCATTTGATTCCCTGAACCGGCAGGATATGAATAAAGTGCCCTTGAGCAGGACACTGAACGCCCCAACTGCTAGGGCTGCCCACCTCTCCGGGCACGTGTGCTCACTGCCCCCTAGTGGATATTACTGTGTGTGGGTTAAATGTGTGCTGAGCTCCTCAGTTTACTTAGTAAACACAAAGCCGTTTACTTTTATTACCAGCCATAAACAACAAACACAACAAACGAGTACGAGTGGATCAGACGCAGCAGTGCTGCTGGAGTGTTTAAACCCTGTGTCCACTCACTGTCCACTCTATCAGACACTCCTACCGAGTGTCTCCACCTTGTAGATGTAAAGTCAGAGACAGAAGCTCATCTGTTTCTGCACAGTTTGTGTTGGTCGTCCTCTAGTCCTTCATCAGTGCTCACAGGACGCTGCCCACAGGACGCTGTCGGCTGGACGTTTCTGGTTGGTGGACGTGTTTTAGAAAACCATGTAAACTGTGACGTCTGAATCCAACTCAGAACTCACTGACTAATCTAACCGTTCTGCATCCTGCCGTCTCCTCTTCTGTCGCTGCCACCACTCAAACCCCGTGTGACAAACGATCTCTCCTTGTATTGTTCAGTGAAACAATAGAAACCATCTCACCCCCCACACTATGTCCCGCTGTCTTTAAAAGAAAAAATACATCGATAAACGGAGGTGTTTCCATATTTCAGGCCATAGACACCTATTGTCTCTCCTGACAGACTATTAAACCCAGTCTGTGTGTTTCAGGATTTACACTATTCTCATTAAATCCAGACTGTAAAACTACACACTGCAGATTCATACTGGATTAAAATCACTCCACTGTTATTACTGTCAGACTGTAAAACTACACACTGCAGATTCATACTGGATTAAAATCACTACAGTTATTACTGTCAGACTGTAAAACTACACACTGAGATTCATACTGGATACTGATCTAAAACAATCCTTAAGTTTAGACTCACCACCACCCCGCTGTCCGTGACCGCCTCTCGGTAGGTGAAGTTGCACACAGCCCAGGCCAGGTAGTAAGTGGACATGCGGGGCGTCCTGGAGAAGTGATTGGTCACCCAGCCATCCTCGTCCACTGTGGACGCCTCGATTGGCATGTTGGACAGAGACTGGTATGAGGCCTCGTGCCTGAGGCTCACTTTAAAGGTGGCTTTATAAATGGGCTCATCGAAACACGGGAAAGCCTTCCTCGCGTGAGTGGGAGAAAACTGGGTCACAGCGAGAAACCTGCAGAGAGAGACGACAATGAGACAAAAAACAGGGACGAGACGGAGAAAAAACAGGGAAAGGAAAGAGGAGGGGATGAGTAAAAAGAGTTGAATAAAGAAATGAGAGTGATACAGGCGATAAGGGAGCGAGAGGAAAAGAGACAGAAAATGAAGCGAGAGAGAAGATAAAAAAGAAAATGTTATAACTACACTGAAACTTTTAAGTGGACCATCAGTTACAAGCGGAGAAAGTAATTCCACCTTGTCTGAGCTGCTGTGGAGCAGGGACACTGCGACCGTCCTGAATCCAGATAAGCTCAGACAGCTGTGAAACACCTCTCTCTCTCTCTCTCTCTCTCTCTCTCTTCACAACCTGATGGATTTATATCACACTGTTAATTAATAGATAAGGTGAATGTGAAAAACAGTCTCATTTTGATCTACAGTCAGAATCCAAACCTTTATTACACAGTGAGCAGAAACACCCTGCGTCTCTTTTGTTCTCCGTTCACCCTGATCTTCAACGGTCAGGACCCCACAGGACCACCGCAGAGCGGCTATTATGTGGGTGGTGGGTCATTCTCAGCACTGCAGTCACACTGACATGGTGGCGGTGTGTTAGTGTGTGTTGCGCTGGTACGAGTGGATCGGACACAGCAGTGCTGCTGGAGTGTTTAAACACTGTGTCCACTCACTGTCCACTCTATTAGATTTTTCTGGTTGGTGGACTGTTCTCTGTCCAGATGTGAGGGGTTTAAACACTCCAGCAGCACAGTGTGCCGAGATACAGGTGGACTACAGTCTGTAGTCGTTGTCGCTGGTAGTCCGCCCATGTCCTATATTTCGATTCGTCTGTTTACAGAACTAAAGTGTCCAGTATTCATGGCTTCTTGCATCACAGAGAGGAAATCTTTGGGACGCAGCGTTTCAAGCCTGTCAGCTGTCATCATTCTTACAGCCATAAAAACGGGGCCCTAACAGGCGTAGTGCTCGTCTCCCGGACTACTGAGGCCGTCGATGAGATCGTTTCTGCAAACAGGCAGATTCGGGCTGTAACTGCGGCCCGTGACGAGGCGAACCCGAGCGAGGCAGGGAGAGAGTGCAGATTCAGGAGTTTTTCCTTGGCTGCGTCGGCCGGATAGCGAGAGCCGGAGGGGGTAAAGCAGGCGGAGAGGAGGAGCGCTGAGGCTTTGCCGGAAAACCTCCTAAGCTCAGAACCAGCGTTAGCACTGCCTTTCAACATCACAGCTACAGCAGTCTCGGCACAGGCCGCGGGATTAGGAGCTATCAAAGGCAGACTCAAAGCGCAGAAGGGGAATTCCTGCCATGCCACCTACAGCTATAACCTCTCTTTTATTGCTGCGCCGTGTGGAAGAAAAGAGGAAGGTACGATCCCTCGTTACTCGGGCTTTTCTGACAGGTCTGACTTCATGCTGCCTCTGTTTGTCTAGGCCGAAACTCAGTGGGTCAGAGCGCGTCTCGGAAAACGGAGAGCTGTAAGCGAAGATTTTATACATAGATTTCAATAAGGGTCAATAAGTTACACTATAGGTCCAAAAGTTTGTGGACACCCCTTCTAATAAAGTCCTTCAGCTACTTTCAGTTGCTAGACAAAGCTTGTCTAGTCCCTGCAGAGAAGCACTGCCAACAGAACAGAACTTTCTGGAGCAGATAAACAAACATGAACCTACTGACATCATGTCTAATGTCAGGTGGAAGAGAGGGAGATGAAGCTCAGGACCAACACCAGCTGCTGACGTGGACACCTAAACCATCCCAGACTGGGAAATTTCACACTGCGTCTCAGACTCCACTCCACTCTCCACTCTTCCTGCAGGCTCAAGTTGAGACTTCTGAGTGATCCCATGAGAGGCTGGAAGGACACCGTGGCAGTCGTACATTGCGTGCAACTACATATATGTCCTCATGTTCAACCCTCACCCTAATCCTAACCCAGTTTCAAAGACACAGTAACAATTTTAATATCTGACTCATCAATAGAGGGACAAAATGTCCCAGCCAAGTAAAGTGAGATCGTTTATCGAACCTGCACACTCAGAGATCACCTCCAGTCCTTTAGGAGCAGCCGTGGTCTGGTGGTTAAGGAACCAGCCTTGTGACTGGAAGTCTGAACTGAGGCATTGAACTCCCCAGCTGCTCCCCTGGCACTGAGGATAGGGCTGCCCACCGCTCCGGGCATGTGTGCTCACTGTCCCCTGGTGTGTGAATTCACTGGCGTCTATGTGTGTATCACTGTGCGAGGTCTTATTCCAGTGGGTCAAAATGAGTCCTGTCATAGTTCCTAATTAAATGGCTCATGTAGGTATAGGATACTGGTGCCAAATAAACTGGCCACTCAGCTTATGGTTCCGCCCTAGGGAACCAATCCCAATCAGGATAAATGGGGAAAACTGGAAGGGGTTACATCAGCAAAACACAATCTACACCCCAAATCATGGAGCAGCAGAGGATTCCCCACACATCCCCCTCCAATACAGGGTACGTGTGAGGAAAAGGCCTCACTCCTGCTTAAGAGGATTCCTGCCTGGACAGCAGTTGACTGTTTGATGGAGGTTCCCCATTAGGAAGCCTCCAAAGCACCAGTTAAGAGCCAGTCTGAGAGTAAATGTAGGAAACATGCTCCACGGGACCGTCCCCCCCTCAGTGTCACCGCGTCTACAGCTGAGAGCGAATGAAGGGGCACTAAACAGATGTGAAAAGACGGAACCTGCAGACTGTAACCGAGGCCGCGTTTGGACAGCCAGTCAAATCTGATTTGTTTTGTGTGTCCGACGCACATCCCGAGTCTAAACCGGGAGGGGAAAATGAATCAGCCCCATCTCCGCCGTTTCGGATCTGGAACATATTTCCCTCCCGACACAAACAGTTTAGGGAAGGATTACATGCAGTTGACTCATCAAATCACAGCACCGTTAATTGTGCAACCTAACCAGCAAACTCACTGTTTGTTACGAGTTGCTACATGACTGGTTTCTGTGCTTCCAGCTTGAAATGTGGCTACTTGGGTCCACTGGGGCGTGCGTGATGAACGGGCCTCCTACATTTTTAATTGGGCCTGTCATGCACAGTAGATGCTGACACAGTTGTTCACCCATGCCTCACAAATTGACCTCACCAGTTATCTTCCATCGACACCGTAAACACAGCTCTGATGCCTCGTTATGAACACGGCCCACAATTCACCGAGCAGCTCAGCCGGTGGAACCACTCGCAAACAGACTCAAATGATATAGAAAACACCTCGAATGCATGTTCAACAGGGTTGCACATCAGCCATAACATTAGGACTGACCCCTGTGACCACTCAAGGCATGGACTCCACAAGACCTCTGAAGGTGTCCTGTGTAATCTAGTACCAAGACTAACGGTACTGCAGATCATCTAAGTCCTGTAAGTTGTGAGGTGGGACGTCCATAAACCTAATGACCCTGCATACCAGGTAAACCCCACAAGACGTCCCTGATGTTTTATAGTTCTCATTAGGGTGAATATTAAACTCTAAATGTAGGTATTGTGATATACACTGAGGGGGAGGAGCTACAGTCTCTCATTAGGGTGAATATTAATAACTCTAAATGTAGGTATTGTGATATACACTGAGGGGGAGGAGCTACAGTCTCTCATTAGGGTGAATTTTAATAACTCTAAATGTAGGTATTGTGATATACACCTGAGGAGGAGGAGCTACAGTCTCTCATTAGGGTGAATTTTAATAACTCTAAACGTAGGTATTGTGATATACACTGAGGAGGAGGAGCTACAGTCTCTCATTAGGGTGAATTTAATAACTCTAAATGTAGGTATTGTGATATACACTGAGGGGGAGGAGCTACAGTCTCTCATTAGGGGTGAATATTAATAACTAAATGTAGGTATTGTGATATACACTGGGAGGAGGAGGAGCTATGTCTCTCATTAGTGAATATTAATAACTCTAAATGTAGGTATTGGTGGATATACACTGAGGAGGAGGAGCTACAGTCTCTCATTAGGTGAATATTAATAACTCTAAATGTAGGTATTGTGATATACACTGAGGGGAGGAGCTATAGTCTCTCATTAGGTGAATATTAAACTCTAAATGTAGGTATTGATATACACTGAGTGGGGAGAGCTATGCCCTCATTAGAGTGAATATTAATAACTCTAAATGGTATTTTGATATACACTGAGGGGGAGGAGCCAGTCTCATTAGGTGAATATTAATAACTCTAAATGAGAGATTAGATCACCAGGAGATTATATCTGCAGGAATACTAATAACTCTAAGGTATTGTGATATTAATTGAGGAGGAGCAAGGTCTCTCATTAGGTGAATATTAAACTCTAAATGTAGGTATTGTGATATACACTGAGGGGGAGGAGCTACAGTCTCTCATTAGAGTGAATATTAATAACTCTAAATGTAGGTATTGTGATATACACTGAGGGAGAGCTACAGCCCTCATAGGGTGAATATTAATAACTCTAAATGTAGGTATTGTGATATACACTGAGGGGGGAGGAGCTACAGTCTCATTAGGTGAATATTAATAACTCTAAATGTAGGTATTGTGATATACACTGAGGAGGAGGAGCTACAGTCTCTCATTAGGGTGAATATTATAACCTAAATGTAGGTATTGTGGGGATATACACTGAGGAGGAGGAGCTACAGTCTCTCATTTGATTAAAACATAGAGGGATGTTTGTACTCTGCAAACACAAGGAGTGTGTAAACTGGCTGCAGCACAGACATTCTCCTGGATCTGCTGCTGCATGATTAAACAGGTCACGAGAAGATCGAAGACAGTATTAGAGTGATACAGGGGAGTGAAGGATCCCCTGTGGGTGCAAGAAAGGCTGAAGCGTTTCCCAGGTTCAGGTGAAGCCTGAGGCAAAAACATACCTGAAACCTGGATGAGCTACATATCCTTAGTGCTGAGAGAGAGAGAGAGAGAGAGAGAGAGAGAGAGAGAGAGAGGAGAGAGAGAGAGAGAGGAGGGAGAGAGAGAGGAGAGAGAGAGAGAGAGAGACAGAGAGACAGAGACAGAGAGAGAGAGAGAGAGACAGAGAGAGAGAGAGATACACCTACACTCATGCAAATAAAGTTATGACACCCCATGAACCCCTTTGACTAACGGTGGACATGGGATCTTCATTATAACTCTTGGGAGACGGGGTGATATAAATAAGCACAACTGAAGAAATGTCATTAAACATCATTTATGAAAAGGTAGGACACGCCCACATTCATAAATAATATGCCTTATTATGTCTTATTTAAAGCTCAGACATTAGTTTGGTTTGCTCTTGATTGTTGAAGTGAGTGAGATCATCATGGTCAGATCCAAAGAGCTCTCTGAGGTCCTGAAGGTTGTAGATGCAGATGAGTCTGAGAAGGGCTTTAAAAAGATCTCAGAACAATTAGAAATCAACCGCTCCACTGTCCAGAACATTATTTACAAGTTGAGAACATTTAGAACAACTGACCACATTGTCAGATCAGGAGCAGACCACAAGACGAATAAAACGGACCGAAATAATACAACATGGACCTACAGGTCCTCGCGGCACAGCTAATGTCAAAGTGCAGCTTCTTCCATCAGAAAGATAGGTTTGATCTTTATGGGAGTTGTTTAAGGAGGAAACCCTTACTGTCAAACATCAGGGCAAGATTAAAGTTCTCCAGAGAACGTCTAAACCAAGAACAACGTGCTTTGGACAGATGAATCCAAAGTTGGATTATTTGGACACAGTAACAGAAGACATGTTTGGAGCAATCCAAACAAAGCATTTGAGCAGAAGAACCTCATAGCAGCTGTGAACATGGTGGTGGAAGTGTGATGGTTTGGAGCTGCTCTGCTGCAGCAGGGTGTGGAGATCTCTCCATCATAGAAACCACTATGAGATCTTTATTGTTTCAGAGGGGGTTTGAGGAGAACATTAGAGCATCTGTAGAAAGACTGACACTGAAACATCACAGAGCTGAAAGAATTCCACATGGAGGAGTGGGAACGTCTGTCTTCCAGTCGATGTCAGAGATGGTAGGTGGTTCTAGAAACATCTAACTGACATTATTTCAGACGAAGGAGGAAAGAAAACAAAAAAATTTAAAGAATAAACATATAAATAATTAGAGGAGCAGACAAACGAAGGACAAAACCGTAAACCACTGAATTGAAATAATCTGAATGAACTGAGGAAATGAAAGGCCCACGACGTGGCAGGACCGCAGAGAAGACACGCGCTCGATACACACTGCAGCTCTACAGTAGAGGAGTGTGTTGTGGTCTGTTATGAAGGTGCACGGCGGTTTTTGTTTCACGCTTAATGAATCCTTCAGCGCAGTGACGGGGCTTTTGTGTGTGACAGCTGCGCCTGGAATACCCAGAGGCTTTTCTGATGTTCATTCTGTTTTCTACAGACCACACATCTCCACTCTCTGTTACCACTGACCTATGTTGACAAATCACGGAACAGGCGAGTGTTCGCTGCATCTGTCCTGAGAACACCATCATTCGTCCACAGAACGTCCATCATTCTGAGTCCGATTTCCAGTTCATGATGCTCAAAGCTCAACTAGAGGAGTGTATTTCCTGAAGGTGAACGGTTCCCGTTACGGAACCGTTACTCTGTGGTCTCTGGGTTGAAATGTATCGCTGTAGAGTTCATAGGTGGTTACTATGATATTCTAAATGGCTGCTATAGGGCTACTAGGTGGTTACTATAGTATCCCAGGTGGTTATGAGAGTGTTGCTAGGTGGTGGCTCATTGATTCCTATAATGATACTAAGTGGCTGTGATAGAATCCCTAGTGGTTGATATGGTGTTGCTAAGTGGTTACTATAGTACTACTATGTGGTTGCTATAATATTCCAGGTGGTTGCTATGGTTTTGCTAAGTGGTTGCAAAAGTGCTACAATGTGGTTGTGATTGTATCCCGGTTGGATGTGACAGTGTCGTTAAGTGGTTGCTATAGTGCTATTGGGTGGTTGCTATATTCCACGTGGTTGCTAGAGTGTTGCTAGTTGGTAGCTCATTGGTTCCTATGGTGTTGCTACATGGCTGCTATGGTATCCCAAGTGGTTGCTATGGCATTGCTTATTGCTCAATAGGGTGAAACCGTTTGCCAGGTGGTTGCTTTAGTGTTCTTAGGTGGTTGCTACTGTTTCCCAGGGGGTTGCTATGGTGTTGTTAAGTGGTGGCTTGTTGGTTCCTATGGTCTTGATAGATGGGTTGATGAGTTGGTGGGGACTGGGGACACAAGTTGAGAATGTGGGATGCGTCGAAAATTGAGAATGGGGGGGTGTCGGTGGCATAAAAGTCAAGTCTTGCAAGTAGAGAACAGGAGGTTTTCACCAGGTGGTTGTTATAGTGTTACTATGTGGTTGCTTTACTATTCCAGATGGTTGCTATGACGTGTTGCTGAGTTCTTTTATTCACAGCAGTAAACATGCACTGGAAGCTCATTGTTATTTAAACTGAGGTTTAATTCAGTTGGAAGGAAGTGAATTTTAGCCGTTTTCTGAGCTGATTTACTCTCTGATAATTCATCACACAATCATCAGATCAGAGTCAGATATGATAAGTCTTGTAGGTGGTTATGACCGAGTGTAACTGCAGTGCAGGTTAGACCAGAAGGCTTGAGCTCTTCCACCCACAACTTCAGCTTTTTTGGTTTTACTCCAAACCCACTTTGGTGGAGCGAGTGCAATCCAAACCTCACAGCAATGTTTATATATCATTATACAATTAATTAATATAATAATAACATTCTAATATGTGGATTATAATAATGATTATATTGTTATCAATCATAATATATTGTTCATTAATAAATACATTTGGATTTGATTTAGTCCAGAAGGCTCCAGGTCGTCCACCCACGTCCTGGTTCGACTCCAAACCCACTTAGAGAAACGACACTGTGTAAGTTAGGTGGAGCGAATGCAATCAAATCCTCACAACAATGCTTCAAAACCTGGCAGACAGTCTTCTCAGGACAGAGGAGACTGTTGCTCCAACTAAAGCAGGGGAAAGTGAGGCGCTGGTTGGTAAGGGCGCTGTGCCTGCCAACTGTTAAGCATGGTGGTGGGAGCATCATAGTCTGGGGCTGATTTGGTGCCATTGCATTGTGTGTGTGTGTGTGTGTGTGTGTGTGTGTGTGTGTGTGTGTGTGTGTGTGTGTGTGTGTGTACCTCCTCTCTCCGTGCAGGCTGTAGGAGCTGCGGAAGAACCCCAGCAGCTGGTTCTCCCTGCGCGCGTGGAAGCTGATGTTCAGCCTGTAGGAGCGCAGAGGCTTCAGCTCGCGGTGCAGCGCGATCACGTGCAGCTGCGCGGGCGCGTACGAGAAGTGCCTGTGCACGCGCACCGCGCCCGCCCGGCGCCCGTCCGCGTGCGCGAGGGCCACGGCGCGCACCTCCAGCCCGTCCGCGTGCAGCACCACGTAGCGCGTGGCGCTCACGCACTCCACGTCCACGCTCACGCGCCCGGAGAAGGTGAAGTTGTCCATGTGCACGGAGAGCGCGAGCTCGTAGTGGCGCGGGCGCAGCGCGGCGGGCAGGCGCGCGCGCCGCCACGGGAAGCGCGCGTCCTCGTCCTCGTCCCCGTCCCCGTCCCCTCTGGTCCGCGCATCTTGCGCCCTCGTGGTCCCCGGCGTTGCGCGCGCGCCGGCGTCCCCGTGCGCGTCCCCGCCGGCGGGCTCCCCCGCGCAGCGCTCGAACTTGACGCTCAGCGCCACCGCCACGGCCGTGACGGCGATCAGCGCCAGGATGGACACGGCGAAGCCCAGCACGAGCCGCTTGTGCACCGTGATGTGGCGCTCGGTGGTGCGCGGGCGCACAGCCACGCCGTCCGCCCACTGGTCAGACAGGGCGCGCCCCGTGCGCGCGCTCATCACGGCCTCGATCCCCATCGGCGCGAGAGGTCACTGAGGAGGAGAGGGCGAGGGTTAGAAAAGGGAGAGAATGTGTGTGTGTGTGTGTGTGTGTGTGTGTGTGTGTGTGTGTGTGTGAGAGAGAGAGAGAGGGTACAGACATGGGAATGGGACACAGGCAAAACCAGTGGTGGGGACAAGGGTGTCATTTGGGTCGCAAGATGAGGACGGGGACCCAAACCTAAATTCCACGCACATGGATCACCGGATATCGGTGGGGACATGCCACCTCCACCCATGCCTAATCTGCATCCTTGGGCAGAATGGAGAGAGTGTGGGGACAAACTGAAGAAAGTATGGGGATGAAATGAAAAGAAGTGGGATAATATGAAAGAAATGGGGCAAATGAAGAGAATGGGGGACAATGTTAAGAGAATGGGAGAACAACATGAATGAAAAGGGTTGGGACCATAAGGGGCAAAATGAAGAGAACGTGGACAAAATGGAGAGAGTGCGGGGACAAGCTGAAGATACTATGGGGATAATATGAAAGGAATGGGGCAAATGAAGAGAATGGGAGAACAGCGTGAAGACAAAGGGGCAGAATTAGGACAATATGGGTGAAATGTAGCGAACGGATTACAAAATGAAGAGAAAGCGGGCAAAATAAAGGTCACGTGAGGACAACATGAAAGAGAAAATGGACAAATGGTGAAGGGAAGGGACAAATGTAGGTAATTTGAGGACAAAATGAAGAGAATGTTGGTGGGAAAAAAAACGAGTGCGCAGATTGCGGGAAGAATTAAAGCAAATGGGGGCCGAACAATGAAATATGAAAAGAACAACAAAGGGTAACAACAATAATATAGTGAGTCATGGGACAAAAGTGAATGGACTGTGGGGGCAATAATGTAGTGACTCAAGGGCAACAGAGAATGGGGCAAAATGAAGTGAATGAAGATGATAAAAACAAAACAGCAATATAATGTAGAGACAGGAAAGATGAAGAGAATGCAAAGTGGCTCAGGGGGCAACAATAAAGTGACTCAGGGGGCAACAATAAAGTGACTCAGGGGGCAACAATAA